>CM057344.1:620434601-620757820 GCA_030015575.1 Agapanthus africanus | reverse complement strand
AACTTGGAGTGAACTAGAATCGCCGGCTTGCTAAACCCTTGATCCTAGAGTGAGTAGAGAGAGTGTCTAAGGGTTGCTTTTGTTTTAAAGAGAAGGATTCTCAACACATGAGAAGGTTTCTCTTTAGCTAGAGGAAGAAGAAGATGAAGAGAGGAGAGAGAATGAGAATGATAGAATGAGCTATATTTTTCTCTTCTTGCAACCATAATGCAAAAGAAAATAATTATCTAATAATAATAATTGAAAATGAGAATAGTTGATGGCAATTTGGAATGACCACAACCATGCTTCATTTAAAAATGTAAGCATAAATCAAGGAAGACTTTTGAAGCATGATGGTGGTCAACTTTCAACCATGGTCAACAAGTCAACAAAATCAACCATAACATAATTCTCATTTAATTACTATTATAAATAGATAATCCATAAATCCATTAGGGTTTGGAAAATGATAACTGTCAACTGTGCATACGCACCCGTTCCGAAACCCTAATGAAAAACTCATCCTCCGCCTCAAGCAACTGTGCATACACACCTGCATTCTCGTTCCGAGGAACAAGAATACCAAGATATAAAAGCAACCCTCAAAACACATACCGGTATCTGGCTCAAACCAGAGCCTGCCAGTATAATCCGTCCGGACTCCAAACGTGCACAAGTGCGCGGATGAGAACGAACCCTGTCGCAAAACCATGCGACCTCTACTCTGTTTTGCCCAGAGGCGAATACCCTCTGTGTGGGACTCTAAAGACTCGACACTACGCTGGCAGTGGGTTTAACCACAGACCGCAAGCGGCACTAGCTGTGCGTAACGGTCCCCAGGTAGATGTCGACAAGAAGGCTGACAAGGTGAAACCCCATCTGAACTCCTACTGAGTCTGAATGTGACAGTCTCCGTACAGTCCGGTCTGTTCGTCTGATACATCGCATGGCGGGCCTAGGGGGTGGTAAACGTCAGTCCCCCAATAGCGGTACAAGTCGTGCCGGAGCGAAGCCCAAAACACCCTGAGATAACACTGGAAACCTACCAGTATATCTCGTTTGCCCTGGCCAGGGACTACTCGTGTAATGGCTCTCCTAGACACAGCGCGATGTCAACCCCCAATACCGGGAGAGACGAATCATGTCTAACCGTCACTGCCTCCAAGTGCTTCGGGACTGCACCCAACCACCACCTGTTTGCACGACTCCTTTGAGCCGTGGTAGGGTAGTGATCAAAGTGCAGTGGGAACACACTTGAGGCGAAGTGCCAGTGTCAAGTCAGCGGACTAAGCTGTACTCATGTCACCTGGGAACTGATAACTGACGATAGGTATGATACCAACCTGTCAGTTCCCGACGAGTCCTGTCCAGTGTACTCGTAACCCAACGAGCACCCGTATACTATCTCCAGTACGACGTACTGATGGCTGTGGGACAGACCATCTCCCACACTGGGATGAGAAGCGCATACGCTAGTCTATTCCGGAGTATCGATGCCCTGTCTCGATAGTCCTGCGACTAGGGACCTGTATAAGGATGTGCTTATAGATTACCCAGCCCCCACTAGTGTGACTGCCATCACAACGCTGGTAATCAAGCAAAGATCCTAAGGGCTCCACTAATGCGTATAAGTGATATACTGAAATAAACACAAGTACACATTGAAGTAGAAACAAACCAAGTAGCATACTACTATTTTGAGCAAGATTGTATATACAAGGTGAATATCCCAAGCATCCATTAAGTAATATACAAACTAGTATGATACAGTAATGGCCTCTAGGGCATATACACTAACAATCTCCCACTTGCACTAAGGCCATGTACTGGCGTATCGAAGACCTATCATCTCGATCAGCCGCTCGAACTGAGTCTGGGGTAGGGCCTTGGTGAATGGATCTGCAGTGTTCTCTTCTGAAGCAACCCTCCGAACCTCGATCTCCTTGCGATCCACGATCTCCCTGATCAGGTGATACCGCCTCAAGATGTGCCTGGATCTCTGATGGGACCTGGGTTCCTTCGCTAAAGCTATAGCCCCGTTGTTGTCGCAATACAGAGGTATTGGGTCAACAATGGACGGAACCACCTGAAGTTCTTTCAAGAACTTCCTCATCCAGACAGCTTCTTTTGCGGCATCAGATGCAGCGATGTATTCCGCTTCCATTATCGAGTCTGCAACGGTTTCCTGTTTGGAACTCTTCCAACACACCGCCCCTCCATTGAGGGTGAAGACAAAACCCGACATGGACTTGGAATCATCCTTGTCACTCTGGAAGCTGGAGTCAGCAAAGGCCTCGATCTGGAGGTCTTTTCCGCCATACACCAAGAACATCTCCTTAGTCCTTCTCAGGTACTTGAGAATGTTCTTTACTGCTATCCAATGTTTCTCCCCAGGGTTTGACTGATACCGGCTTACTACACTCAGTGCATAAGCTACATCCGGTCTGGTACACAACATCGCATACATTATAGAGCCTACCGCAGAAGCGTAGGGTATAATAGACATGCGATCCCTCTCCAAATCAGTCTTGGGAGACATCTCTTTAGAGAGGGTGATCCCGTGACAAGCCGGTAGGTTACCGCGCTTGGAATCTTCCATACTGAATCTTTTCACTATGGTGTCGATGTACCTGGACTGAGAAAGTCCCAATATCCTCTTGGATCTATCACGATGGATCCGGATCCCCAGGATGTATGAGGCATCACCCAGGTCTTTCATGGAGAACCTTTGTGACAAGAATCCCTTGACAGATTGTAGCATAGGAATGTCATTTCCTATCAAGAGAATGTCATCCACGTATAAAACGAGGAATACTACAGTTCTCGCTACAAATCTACTATAGATGCATGGTTCATCTGGATTTTTGATAAAGCCAAATTCTTTGACTGTCTCATCAAAGCAGATGTTCCAACTCCGCGATGCCTGCTTTAGTCCATAGATGGACTTAAGCAACTTGCACACCTTTCCGCTGCTCCCACTCTGAATGAAACCCTCTGGCTGGTCCATATAGACACACTCCTCTAAATTTCCATTTAGAAAAGCTGTCTTTACGTCCATTTGCCAGATCTCATAATCGTGGAAGGCAGCAATGGCAAGAAGGATCCGAATGGATTTCAGCATGGCTACTGGAGAAAAGGTTTCGTCGTAGTCCAAGCCAGGTCTTTGACGAAAACCCTTTGCTACCAGCCTAGCTTTATAGGTCTCAACCTGTCCATCTACACCAATCTTCCTTTTGAAGATCCACTTGCATCCTACGGGTTTTACCCCGTCTGGAGCAATGTCCAACGTCCATACTTTGTTGGTGTACATGGACTCCATTTCGGTCCGCATTGCATCCAGCCATTTTACTGAGTCAACGCTCTGAACGGCCTGCTGGAAGCTAGTAGGCTCATCATAATCTATGATGCAATCCTCTCTATCCCCGTCTATGAGAAAACCGCAGTATCTCTCGGGCGGATGAGACTGCCTACTACTCCTGCGGAGCGGCATAGGAATGTCCTGTTCTGTTGAACCCTCTGGTTCCACTAAGCTTTCAGTAACAGTCTGTGGTTCTGGAACCTCTTCCAGTTCTATTGTGTCCCCACTTATCTGGGTTTCTAAAAACTCAGTTTCCAAGAAGCGGGCATGCTGAGAAACAAAGACCTTTTGCTCCTCAGCGGAATAGAAAAGATACCCCCTGGAGTTTCTTGGGTATCCCACAAACTTACACTGTACTGAACGTGCCTCAAGTTTGTCCGCATGCTGCTTTTTTACAAAAGCTGGACATCCCCATACCTTAAGATACTTAAGACAGGGTTTCTTCCCAGTCCACATCTCATATGGGGTGGTAGGCACAGTCTTGGTGGGAGCCTTGTTCAAGAGATACGCAGCTGCTTCTAGTGCATATCCCCAGAATGATCGCGGTAACTCAGCGTTACTCATCATGGACCGAACCATATCCAATAGGGTTCGGTTCCGTCTCTCCGATACACCGTTATGTTGCGGGGTGTAAGGAGGAGTAAGTTGAGAGAGAATTCCGTTCTCTTTTAAATAGTCCAGGAATTCGGCACTTAAGTATTCTCCACCTCGATCCGATCTTAGAATCTTAATACTTTTGCCGGTCTGTTTCTCTACTTCATTCTTATACTCCTGGAATTTTCCAAAGGCCTCGGACTTATGTTTCATTAAGAAGACATAACCGTACCTTGAGAAGTCATCCGTAAAAGTAATGAAGTAAGAATGTCCGCTTCGGGCATGTGTAGACATTGGACCGCACACGTCACTGTGTACGAGTCCCAAGAGCTCGCTCGCTCTTACTCCATGTCCAGTAAACGGAGTCTTTGTCATCTTTCCCTTGAGACAGGATTGACAAGTGGCATACGATTGATATTCGAACGCATTCAAATACCCTTCTGTATGTAACTTCGTCAACCTTCTCTCATTGATGTGACCCAATCTACAATGCCATAAGAAAGTCTGATTTATTTCTGGAGACTTTCTTTTGTGTGTATTCTGGACATTGAAAATTTGTGGTTGGTTTAACACGTATATACCATTACTCAGAGTACCTGACCCAATCAATACTTGATTAAGGTGAATGTTTACAACATTACTTACAAACGCAAATTCATAACCTTCTTTAGAAACTAAAGATACAGAAATGATATTACAAGTTGCGTTGGGTACAAAAAAGCAATTACGCAAAACCAAAACATGTCCATCTGACATTCCCAGGTGATAGTCCCCCACGGCTTTAGCATCCATGCTAGCTCCGTTCGCAACTCTGAGGGTCATGTCACCTGCCTTCAAATCCCTACGGTTTCTCAATGCCTGCAAAGAATTACAGATATGAGATCCTGATCCGGTATCCAATACCCAGGAAGTAGAGTTTATTGAAAGACAGTTTTCAATAACATACACACCTGAAGCTGAAGCTGCAACCTGCTTCAATTCCTGTGTTCTGGCCTTCCAGGCCCTGCAATCATTCTTCCAGTGTCCTTTCTTATGACAAAAGAAGCATTCTTCCTTATCCACAAGCTTCCCCGCTATCTTTGTTGCTTTACCTTTTCCCTTCGTATCCACTTTACTAACACCGCCCCTTGGTTTGGCGGGGGCTTTCTTCTTCTTTCCCTTGGCTTTCGCCTTGGACCTAGAAGAAGATGATCCTCCTACAAACAAAGTGGATGTTTCCCTACTTTTCTGTAGGGTGCCCTCTGCGCTCCTCAGCATGTTGAGGAGCTCTGATAGTTCAACCTCTTTTTCTTGTAGGTTGAAGTTCAGTATAAACTGGGCGTAAGTGGAAGGAAGGGACTGGAGAACTATATCCGTATATAGCTCACTCTCCAATGTGATCCCTAGGTCAGCGAGCTCCTCAATGTAGCCGATCATCTTTAGCACGTGCTCGGCTACTGATGATCCGACGGCCATCTTTGTCGAAAACAACTTTTTCGACGCTTCGTATCTTGCGATACGTGATTGCTCTCCATACAGTTCTTTTGTATGGAGCAATATGGACTCCATGTCCATATTCTCATGCCTCCTCTGATGTTCGTTGTCCATCGAGGCAAGCAGGAGGCACTTGGCCTTCGCGCTATCAATCTCCCAAGTCTTGCGGATTTCCTTATCCGCGATACTGGAAGTTGGACCAGGGACAGGGGGAGCTTTGGTGGTAAGAAGATACCCCAGCTTGTCATAAGTGATTGCTATCTTGACATTCCTGAGCCAATCTTTGTAGTTTGGCCCTGTCAGCTTGTTTTTATCTAGGAGTAACTTAAGTCCAGTCATGTTGATTGGTCGCTGCAATTAGGAGAGAGAAGAAGAAACACTCAGCATGATGCTCTTGCAAGTTTAGAGTGGTTTTTAGTTTGTCTAAACAGGATGGCTCCCACTGTTTCTCGAATCCCTCCTCAAACCATAAAGGAAGAATTAGTCAGGATCAATCCCACCGTACAATACTTGCTTAACCGTTCAGCCAGGCCAGTGTCGGTACTTCGAGGGAGGTTTTCCAACGCTTTCGCGAAGTTCCTTAATTAAAGAACCTCTTTTCCCTGGGGGCGTAACCCCGCTAACACCTTTCTAGGCACCTACTAGGTTTATAGCATTGATCGTTAAGTGAGAAATTTCCCGAGGAGTAGCATATACTCACAGTAGGATCGGGATCCAAATATCATCGCGTGACGAAACTGAAGGAATCCTACCAGAATCACCACACTCCAAATGGTATGCAAATCTAGCAAGTTTCAGTACTTATGAAACTCCCGATGTGGATTTTTGCCCCATGCTCTTATGACCTTGACGAAGGTCAACAAATCATAAGTCACATGTCAAGTTCTGCCCGTCATTATCCAGGTTAATTTGAATCCACCCGTATATACCCTTGACGAAGGTCAACAAGGTAATGCGAGTGTCCCAAACCAACGCATCTATCTATGCTACATATGAACACCCAATAGCTACCAATCACTATGCCTTGACGAAGGTCAACAAACACAGCTTGAATACTATTGAATATTCATACGAAACGACGGAGGGCTACGAATGGTTTTGGCGAAACCGTGAACGTAGTGAACTTGATTTAATCGATGGAACGAGATAGCTTTTAGAAGGAGTGGCTCAATCTCCGCATTTAAAAGTTAGTTTTGAAAAGAACCGAGTGGTTTTTCGAAAGTGTTCCATCGACTTAAACTTGGTTTATTATCTTGCATTAGTTCTTTTAATGCGTGATATTCTTGCATTAGTACTTTTAATGCGTCCCATCATTTAAACCTACCATTGCAGAAAACAACCAAAATATGACGTACGCTTATGCCATTCGCATTCGCCACGGGGCCCCGTCATTACCCGTTAGGTTACTTAACTAACGACAGAGCGGGGGCTGGGCTAGCGCGTCTGTAAAACATAAGCAACGCCTAAATAGAAAGCAATGATAGACATTTCAGATCACAGATAAATACATTGGATATACTAGCAATCTGTAATTTGTACGAGCCTGTAACAAAAACAGATAACACGGTCGCGGTGAATAGCCAAATCCCCACCCAAGACCCCTACGGGTGCGGCAAACTACCCGCCAAGTCCTCGGTAGTTTGTGCACCCCTCCATGGGTCTATCCTAGGAGCAAAAACAGTAAAAAGAATTATACAATGACGGCTACAACCCCGACCCGGTTGTGCGGCCAAACAAATAATATAATTACATCAATTTACATTTACAATGAATTGCAAGAAAAGAAAACTCTCGTCTCACAACCCCCAGCTATTCACCCGCGACAATCCAACATATTTATATACACATTCCAGCACATTACAGATCTTGTATAACCCCGACTAATCGTCTTATAGCGATTAGCCGACGTTCAATACAAGCAAACATCACAGATATAACCATCATAGTCAAAGTGTAGTGAAGTTCGGAAAAAATACGGAATTATAGGACCCCAAAAGGAAATTTCTTTTCTGCAAAATCTGGGCACATATAATATATTTCAAAAATCCCAAAACCAATACAGACACACACTGCACGAAAAACGATGCACAGAAGACGACAAGTCGCGGCGGTTCCGCGGCGGATGCTTACCTTACGCGGCGGAAGCGCGGCGGATTAGACGAGTTACTGTATCGTTTTTCTTGGGTGTTCACAGAAAAGCCTGAGCCGAATTTACATGTATAAATTTTTTCATTTTGAGCCAAAAAATTTTCAACAGAAACTCAGGTTTTGAAATTATCCGGTTTTGTGATTTTTTTCGGTTCCGAACTTCGTTACACTTCACTACCAAGCTAGTTTAAGTTTAGTTAGGCTCTGATACCACTGTAAGTCCACGTTGCGACCCCCGGTTCTTACGGGGAGGCGGAAACGGTATAAAAAACAAATTTTTAGTGCAAGAGGCAACATGGACTAAACTAGGTCGGGATCGTTACCTAAACTAAAACTAGCATACTAAGCTAAAGAGATTTAGCTACTCGGATAGAGATGGTTATACCTAAACTTGAACTCCTTCTTCTTCAAACTTTGTGGAGGTTGATGGTTCTCTTCTCTTGTCGCCTTCTTCCGTCGAAGATGGATCCACCTCGAAGGCTCGACCTTTGGGCTCTTTCTCGAACTTGGAGTGAACTAGAATCGCCGGCTTGCTAAACCCTTGATCCTAGAGTGAGTAGAGAGAGTGTCTAAGGGTTGCTTTTGTTTTAAAGAGAAGGATTCTCAACACATGAGAAGGTTTCTCTTTAGCTAGAGGAAGAAGAAGATGAAGAGAGGAGAGAGAATGAGAATGATAGAATGAGCTATATTTTTCTCTTCTTGCAACCATAATGCAAAAGAAAATAATTATCTAATAATAATAATTGAAAATGAGAATAGTTGATGGCAATTTGGAATGACCACAACCATGCTTCATTTAAAAATGTAAGCATAAATCAAGGAAGACTTTTGAAGCATGATGGTGGTCAACTTTCAACCATGGTCAACAAGTCAACAAAATCAACCATAACATAATTCTCATTTAATTACTATTATAAATAGATAATCCATAAATCCATTAGGGTTTGGAAAATGATAACTGTCAACTGTGCATACGCACCCGTTCCGAAACCCTAATGAAAAACTCATCCTCCGCCTCAAGCAACTGTGCATACACACCTGCATTCTCGTTCCGAGGAACAAGAATACCAAGATATAAAAGCAACCCTCAAAACACATACCGGTATCTGGCTCAAACCAGAGCCTGCCAGTATAATCCGTCCGGACTCCAAACGTGCACAAGTGCGCGGATGAGAACGAACCCTGTCGCAAAACCATGCGACCTCTACTCTGTTTTGCCCAGAGGCAAATACCCTCTGTGTGGGACTCTAAAGACTCGACACTACGCTGGCAGTGGGTTTAACCACAGACCGCAAGCGGCACTAGCTGTGCGTAACGGTCCCCAGGTAGATGTCGACAAGAAGGCTGACGAGGTGAAACCCCATCTGAACTCCTACTGAGTCTGAATGTGACAGTCTCCGTACAGTCCGGTCTGTTCGTCTGATACATCGCATGGCGGGCCTAGGGGGTGGTAAACGTCAGTCCCCCAATAGCGGTACAAGTCGTGCCGGAGCGAAGCCCAAAACACCCTGAGATAACACTGGAAACCTACCAGTATATCTCGTTTGCCCTGGCCAGGGACTACTCGTGTAATGGCTCTCCTAGACACAGCGCGATGTCAACCCCCAATACCGGGAGAGACGAATCCTGTCTAACCGTCACTGCCTCCAAGTGCTTCGGGACTGCACCCAACCACCACCTGTTTGCACGACTCCTTTGAGCCGTGGTAGGGTAGTGATCAAAGTGCAGTGGGAACACACTTGAGGCGAAGTGCCAGTGTCAAGTCAGCGGACTAAGCTGTACTCATGTCACCTGGGAACTGATAACTGACGATAGGTATGATACCAACCTGTCAGTTCCCGACGAGTCCTGTCCAGTGTACTCGTAACCCAACGAGCACCCGTATACTATCTCCAGTACGACGTACTGATGGCTGTGGGACAGACCATCTCCCACACTGGGATGAGAAGCGCATACGCTAGTCTACTCCGGAGTATCGATGCCCTGTCTCGATAGTCCTGCGACTAGGGACCTGTATAAGGATGTGCTTATAGATTACCCAGCCCCCACTAGTGTGACTGCCATCACAACGCTGGTAATCAAGCAAAGATCCTAAGGGCTCCACTAATGCGTATAAGTGATATACTGAAATAAACACAAGTACACATTGAAGTAGAAACAAACCAAGTAGCATACTACTATTTTGAGCAAGATTGTATATACAAGGTGAATATCCGAAGCATCCATTAAGTAATATACAAACTAGTATGATACAGTAATGGCCTCTAGGGCATATACACTAACACGTATTACGGCTTCCTCGAATCAAGAGTGCGGATCAATCATCATAACTAGGCCTCGTACGGTAAAATCCATCGTACGGCATCCCAATATCGGGATACGGGTCAAGTATCTCCTAGGCGTCTCATCATTCATATAATGTCATCATCAACACATCTCATGATCAAGGTGCTAAACTATAATCGCATACATCAATCATATATCATTGCCATCATAGAATAATCCTTAGTTTATCCTCCGAAATATCATGTCACATGTGTCATATTGTGATTAAATCATACCGATATCTTATCGTCATCAAGTCACACCTATACGATATCGACATCAGGTCACACCTATATGATGTCGTAATCAAGTCATACATATATCATATCGTGATCAGTCACACGCTACAGCCCAGGTACTATTTTAGCGTCCCATATACCTCCATATCACCACCACCCTTTATAATTTATATATTCATGTTCATTATCTCATTCTCTAATGATCCGCTAACACTTTAATACGACTGTATAGTCAAGAATCACGGCATCAAGCCCAGTTATACTGTTTCATCATACCTCAAATATCATATCACATCAATGAATCCCATATACGTGTTGTGTATATATATACACCTATACCTAGTTTTATATATATACACACATATACGTATACGCCATGTCAAGTTTTAGTGTGTGCGTGTGTGTTTCTATCAGAAACCTACGAACCTCTCCCAAAGTATTCATCCTCAGGTATGGTTTTCCTAAATCAGTCTAGTCCCGCATAGGGTCATTACTAGGGTCCTGCTCAGTAAGAATCTAGGGTCACATCGGGTTTCCTAATGTCAATAAGTACTATTCCTATTCTACGTTGCGGGGGTGCTAAACGCCATCCACCCGACTTCCCCCCGTAGATATGCATCTACTCACCTGGTCCATGTCTGCCGAAGACGGTGTCGCCATCCTCCTCTTCATCGCCCGCAGTCCACATGAGGGTACCTAAACGCAAACATATAAATAGTATCGTAAACTGAATCACATACAAAAGTCAAAACGATGCAAGGAACCTGCATAGGTTAAAACCTATGTCCCGTTCACGCAAAAGAACCGAATATCGCTCGATATCGGCGTACAAACTCTGATGGATCGAGATAAACATTAACAAATAACTCGTAGTTTTAAAACACATTACTTATATTATAAAACATGATTAAATCCATCGAAACCCTAAAATCCATCAAACCGTCCAATTTCATAAAACCCGAAAATGCCAATTTACCGTTTTTCATCAAAACTTGACATTTAAATGAAACCAATGGTTATAAAACTCATTAAATAGCATAACTAGACTATACGACCCCTTACTTTATTTTTATTATATAATTTTGCATTTATTTGAAATTTCTAGTTTGCAACTTTTAACAATTTTAACATTTTTCAAGCAAAATACCACAATTCCACCGCAAAACGTGATTTTTCATGAATTAATGTATTAAACCATAATTCATAATGATAATGATTTAATGAAACCATAAATTATATTTTTAATCACATTTATTTAGAAATTTCTAAAATCTAGTTTACAAATTAGCAATTTTTATCACAATTTATCAATTTATCAAGAAACTAGTGATCGAACTAAATTTTTCTTTCCATTTACATGCTAATATTTCCACTAAAACTACATTCCAATGATAACAACCCAAATCTCAATTTTATATCAACCACAAACACATTTTGCAAAAACCTAGTTAGCTAATTTCCTTATTTAAAACAATTTTAAATGAAAATTTTACAATTTAACAACCATGCAATATTTTCCAATTCTAAAAGTGTTAAACTAACTATTATAACCCTAATTAATTATTAAAAACCCTAACTTGAATTCACAACCCTAACTTGCATTTTTAAAAAAAGAACATATAATTAATTCATTAAATCTAATTAAGCTTAAATGATCATCTAATAACAATAAATCAAAAGAAAGAAAATTATACCTCAAAAATGTGAAATCCAAACAAGAAATGAGCCTCCAAAATGCATGCTTTCCATCTCCAAATTCCGTATAAAAATGAGCAAGGAATAAAGAGTATGAAATAAATAGGATTTTGTGGAATTTTAATTGAATTTTTGATGTATTTTTGATGAATTTTGAATGAAAATGAAGTGGGAAATGGGGGGGGCTGCCATAGGGTTGTGGCCGGCCTTGGTGAGGTGAGGGAGAGAAAGAAGAGAGTGTGAAAAGTGTGTAGAAGTTTCAAGAAGAGAAACAACACTAAAAGTCTTTTCATGCTTTATTTATTTATTTATTTATTTATTTACTATAGCAACTCAAGAAAGCTCTAGAAAATAGGAAAAATTTGCAAATAAATTTTGCATGATACACACTAATTTCTAATATGCCATGGTTCATTTTTACAAATTAAAACTATTTAAATTTGTAATTTACACTAATTTAGTGTAAAAATAAAGCTTATGTTAATATTTAAAATAATTAATTTAGGAACAATATTTTATTAAACTAAAAATTTAGAAGTGGCTAAATAAATACCATTTACTAGTAATTTCATAATTAAAATAGATATTTTAAACATTATAATGAAAAACAATCACGGTTTGGTTTTACGAAAAATACGTTTTACTTTACCGAAAATCCTAAAATTCACTTAAACACTTTTATTCATTTAATTATTTATTTAATCATTTTTAACACGTTACAATCTTCCCCCCTTTTAGAAATTCGGTCCCTGAATTTAAATTAAAACTCCCTCTCGAAATACTAAAACGTCTAGCAAAACATTCAAATCGTCGGGGCTCCGAAATCATCAATACATAACAAAAATCAACTCCGTCAAGCATGACGCAATCATCGGAGTTATGGCGAGAATAAAATTTCAAAACTCAATATGAAAACCATCATAATATACATCAATCTATAACTTATATATAGTTCGCATCCTAGTAAAATCGCCGAATCATCATAATAAAGAAGCATACAAAAACCCCTCTTGAAAATCGCCGTGCAATGCACGTGTCACGGCATAAGTAGCGGACGTTTAATTTTTTAAAAAAAATAACTATGTATATATATATCTTTTATTTAACATACCCGTCCCGCCTGGTTACTAAATCAAATAATAATGATTATGAAAACATACTGCTCAAACTAAAATCAATCCCAATCACATCAATAAAATGTCATGTGCGTCCGGTGCGCACTGAAATCGAAACCAAATGCAGAAACCCTGAATACCCACAAAACAAAATTAAGTGCAACAGGTGTGCACCAAAAACATCTGTCAAGTGCAACGGGCGTGCACGACTCACTATCAGGTGCATCTAATCTGCACGAAATCCCGATTTAGTGCATCTGGTGTGCACAAAATCGCATCAAGTGCGCCAAGTATGGGCAAGAATCCTAATCAGGTGCACATGGTGCACGAAAACATACATCGAATATCAAAATCAAAATCACAGTACAAAAATGCATAAAAACTATGTCGAAACATATGTCAAAATCATGTGTAACCCCTATGCACGAAATCAGATCAAAAATCTCAATATATATAAAACCAAATCAAGTGTACTGGGTGTGTACTAAACAACATCAATACAACTGATATATGAAACACAGATAGAATGAAAGTACACACATGAAATACCAATCGTAGAACAAAGTCCTCAAAATACAAAAGTCCAATCAACGAAAATATGAAATTCAAATCACTAAATCACAATCGTAAACAATATCGTCAATGTGCGCCTCTTTCCTCTGATGTCGACTGCTTCGAACTCGTTCTTTCATAGGTGTGCTGACTGCGCTACCAACGGCAATACTCATGTCTAGAGTCTCCCACCTAGTCGATCCCTTCACTTGATATCCGGACTACATTAAACTTTTCGATCGATCCATCAAAATCCCATAATTCCCCGAGAGCTCCACACTCAAGTACAGTTTAAAAATATCCGGTACATACCCCAGCATCGATGATCCAGCCGTAGAAGGGCAAACCCAAGCCTCACTAATGGCACCGCGGAACTGCCGTAAATCCTAAGGTTCAAGGGCGTTCTCATGGTCATTATGTCGAGTTAGGGTTTCATTCTTCTAAAGAGTCCATCGAAATACCTGCATGTTCTTCCGAATAGTTTAAACTTGGGAAAATGGTTTTCTGATAATCGTTCGAACCCTTTAACTTCATCCGGACGGCATGTGAATACCCTTTATCCGCACGCTAAGTAATGCTTCAATCCTCAAGAATAACCAATACTCTAATGGTTATCGCATTCGAGCCGCAGCTCCTTCTGCCAGTGCGCCCGTGGTAACAAAACCACCCTCCGACATCGACGAAGATAGATCAAAGGAACGAATGAAATACGGTGCAAACAAATGTACATCCTAAGGCTCCTTAAGCAGAGTAGCGTATCGTATGTATGCCGCGGACCATACCCACAGTACGTTACTCTACCTAAATCGCCTACTCCATCAACCAAGGGTCACCTAGACTTATACAAGGTTAAACCTAGCACTCTAATACCAACTTTGTCACGACCCGAAAGTACGGAACGTGACCGGCACTTAGATTACGAAACGTCTAGAGGCGCAACGTAACCTAAGTAAGCCGAAGCCCAGAAATCTAAACCATAAAAAAAAGAAGAAGAAACTGTAAAAGAAAACATGAAGGAACAAGTTTAAAACATCAGCAAATTTTCTCAAATATTTCGGCAGAGCCTCCTCTATAAAAACTGGCCCCCAAACGGGTACCACAAGTATAATATACATAAACAATAAAAGCATCCCCAAACGGGAGCTAGCATCAACGCCAACAGGCGGAAACAACCACAACAAGCACAATAATATACAACGCCAAAAGGCGAGGCTCAAAACTCAAAAGAAAACAAAACCACCAGATCAGAATAATACATGCGCGATTCTAAGGTCGAAATAAAAGACTGGTCCAATAAACTTATCAAGTAATACAAATATGGTTGATGGAGCTTACTAGATACAAATGAAAGAATAATAGTACAATGGTGGTTCGGATACAAGTGAACCAACCTACCGTGCAAATCACCCTGAAAGAATAGATGTGCCAGCAAGCTGCCAGGGAAACCTGTACATCGAACCTGTAATAGTCTCAATATGTCGGGCTCCGTCAGTCCGGATCGGCCCATATCATCAAATCTCACGACAACGGTCGGTATCCTCCGGATATCCGCCGCGCCAGACATCACCGGTAGGTAGTCTTCCCCTGCCAGGCTCATCGTCTACAACTCGATCTTCTTGCCCCGGGGTACCATACCGGGCCCACCATGTACCCGAGACGGTTCATCCACTCCTCGAATCGGGTCTCGAAATCCAACAGAAAACATGAAATCTCATGGTGGACGACACATACATCACGAGAAAACCGCATCTTATTTTAAAAAAGAGGGGAGGAGAGAGAGAGAGAAGGTTTTATAATTTCTTGCGGTTTTCCCAAAAAATCCAGAAATCTCATAGAAATCCAAATCTTAAAATCATGAGTAAGTATATGATAAGTGTCGGCATATGCCCATAATACTGCAGGATAACATGAAAATATGAATGCATGAATGTCTAAGCAATAAATATCATGTCTGTACTAATGTCAGAGAATAATCACAATATTATATCGGTCTAGTTGTTAACTGATTCTATCCATAAAAGACAATATGATCTAAAGTGTACGTGACATAGCAATTACCGACGATGATGTGTGTGAGCCGGCAAATAAGTGTGCGTGGAATATGCGCATCATCGGTAATAGTGCTGGTGTCCTAACAGGTAAAGTTTATACTGATTATAGCAACATATAAAAGAACATGCACCATGATGATTACAGTATGAATGCAAGACAGATGTGCATTATCCACTCCTCTGCGATATACGAGTACAACTACCACTATATGAATCAAACCTAAACTAGTGTCTATCTAACCTTCTAAGGAACTTAACCTAAGAAACTAGTCAGTAAGAAACTAGAGTCTACCTAAGGTCTGAATCAATATCTCTAATAGTCGGCGATCCCGCCTCAATAGCGTCACGTACGTATTACGGCTTCCTCGAATCAAGAGTGCGGATCAATCATCATAACTAGGCCTCGTACGGTAAAATCCATCGTACGGCATCCCAATATCGGGATACGGGTCAAGTATCTCCTAGGCGTCTCATCATTCGTATAATGTCATCATCAACACATCTCATGATCAAGGTGCTAAACTATAATCGCATACATCAATCATATATCATTGCCATCATAGAATAATCCTTAGTTTATCCTCCGAAATATCATGTCACATGTGTCATATTGTGATTAAATCATACCGATATCTTATCGTCATCAAGTCACACCTATACGATATCGACATCAGGTCACACCTATATGATGTCGTAATCAAGTCATACATATATCATATCGTGATCAGTCACAAGCTACAGCCCAGGTACTATTTTAGCGTCCCATATACCTCCATATCACCACCACCCTTTATAATTTATATATTCATGTTCATTATCTCATTCTCTAATGATCCGCTAACACTTTAATACGACTGTATAGTCAAGAATCACGGCATCAAGCCCAGTTATACTGTTTCATCATACCTCAAATATCATATCACATCAATGAATCCCATATACGTGTTGTGTATATATATACACCTATACCTAGTTTTATATATATACACACATATACGTATACGCCATGTCAAGTTTTAGTGTGTGCGTGTGTGTTTCTATCAGAAACCTACGAACCTCTCCCAAAGTATTCATCCTCAGGTATGGTTTTCCTAAATCAGTCTAGTCCCGCATAGGGTCATTACTAGGGTCCTGCTCAGTAAGAATCTAGGGTCACATCGGGTTTCCTAATGTCAATAAGTACTATTCCTATTCTACGTTGCGGGGGTGCTAAACGCCATCCACCCGACTTCCCCCCGTAGATATGCATCTACTCACCTGGTCCATGTCTGCCGAAGACGGTGTCGCCATCCTCCTCTTCATCGCCCGCAGTCCACATGAGGGTACCTAAACGCAAACATATAAATAGTATCGTAAACTGAATCACATACAAAAGTCAAAACGATGCAAGGAACCAGCATAGGTTAAAACCTATGTCCCGTTCACGCAAAAGAACCGAATATCGCTCGATATCGGCGTACAAACTCTGATGGATCGAGATAAACATTAACAAATAACTCGTAGTTTTAAAACACATTACTTATATTATAAAACATGATTAAATCCATCGAAACCCTAAAATCCATCAAACCGTCCAATTTCATAAAACCCGAAAATGCCAATTTACCGTTTTTCATCAAAACTTGACATTTAAATGAAACCAATGGTTATAAAACTCATTAAATAGCATAACTAGACTATACTACCCCTTACTTTATTTTTATTACACAATTTTGCATTTATTTGAAATTTCTAGTTTGCAACTTTTAACAATTTTAACATTTTTCAAGCAAAATACCACAATTCCACCGCAAAACGTGATTTTTCATGAATTAATGTATTAAACCATAATTCATAATGATAATGATTTAATGAAACCATAAATTATATTTTTAATCATATTTATTTAGAAATTTCTAAAATCTAGTTTACAAATTAGCAATTTTTATCACAATTTATCAATTTATCAAGAAACTAGTGATCGAACTAAATTTTTCTTTCCATTTACATGCTAATATTTCCACTAAAACTACATTCCAATGATAACAACCCAAATCTCAATTTTATATCAACCACAAACACATTTTGCAAAAACCTAGTTAGCTAATTTCCTTATTTAAAACAATTTTAAATGAAAATTTTACAATTTAACAACCATGCAATATTTTCCAATTTTAAAAGTGTTAAACTAACTATTATAACCCTAATTAATTATTAAAAAACCCTAACTTGAATTCACAACCCTAACTTGCATTTTTAAAAAAAGAACATAGAATTAATTCATTAAATCTAATTAAGCTTAAATGATCATCTAATAACAATAAATCAAAAGAAAGAAAATTATTCCTCCAAAATGTGAAATCCAAACAAGAAATGAGCCTCCAAAATGCATGCTTTCCATCTCCAAATTCCGTATAAAAATGAGCAAGGAATAAAGAGTATGAAATAAATAGGATTTTGTGGAATTTTAATTGAATTTTTGATGTATTTTTGATGAATTTTGAATGAAAATGAAGTCGGAAATGGGGGGGGGGGCTGCCATAGGGTTATGGCCGGCCTTGGTGAGGTGAGGGAGAGAAAGAAGAGAGTGTGAAAAGTGTGTAGAAGTTTCAAGAAGAGAAACAACACTAAAAGTCTTTTCATGCTTTATTTATTTATTTATTTATTTTTTTACTATAGCAACTCAAGAAAGCTCTAGAAAATAGGAAAAATTTGCAAATAAATTTTGCATGATACACACTAATTTCTAATATGCCATGGTTCATTTTTACAAATTAAAACCATTTAAATTTGTAATTTACACTAATTTAGTGTAAAAATAAAGCTTATGTTAATATTTAAAATAATTAATTTAGGAACAATATTTTATTAAACTAAAAATTTAGAAGTTGCTAAATAAATACCATTTACTAGTAATTTCATAATTAAAATAGATATTTTAAAAATTATAATGAAAAACAATCACGGTTTGGTTTTACGAAAAATACGTTTTACTTTACTGAAAATCCTAAAATTCACTTAAACACTTTTATTCATTTAATTATTTATTTAATCATTTTTAACACGTTACAGATGGACACTTTTTGGTTTTACGTAGTTGTTATTATGTACCAAATGCAACCTGTAATATCATTTCTGTATCTTTATTATCTAAAGAATGTTATGAATTTGCATTTGTAAGTAATGTAGTGAACATTCACCTTAATCAAGTTTTGATTGGGTCAGGTACATTAAACAACGGTATATACATGTTAAACCAACCACAGATTTTCAATGTCCAGAATACACACAAAAGAAAGTCTCCAGAAATCAATAAAACTTTCTTATGGCATTGTAGACTGGGTCACATCAATGAGAGAAGGTTGACTAAGTTACATACAGAAGGATATTTGGATCCGTTCGAATATCAATCGTATACAACTTGTCAATCCTGTCTCAAGGGAAAGATGACAAAAACTCCGTTCACTGGACACGGAGTAAGAGCGAGCGAGCTCTTGGGGCTCGTACACAGCGACGTGTGCGGTCCAATGTCTACACATGCGCGAAGCGGTTATTCTTACTTCATTACTTTTACGGATGATTTCTCAAGGTTCGGGCATGTCTTCTTGATGAAGCATAAATCCGAAGCTTTTGAAAAGTTCCAGGAATATAAGAATGAAGTAGAAAAACAAACAGGCAAAAGTATCAAGGCACTGAGATCTGATCGAGGTGGTGAATACTTGAGTGCCGAGTTCCTGGGTTACTTAAAAGAGAATGGAATTCTCTCTCAGCTTACTCCTCCATACACTCCGCAACATAACGGTGTATCGGAGAGACGGAACCGAACCCTATTGGATATGGTACGGTCCATGATGAGTAACGCTGAGTTGCCGCGATCATTCTGGGGATATGCGCTAGAAACAGCTGCATACCTTTTGAACCGAGTTCCCACTAAGACTGTGCCTACCACACCATATGAGCTATGGAGTGGGAAGAAACCCTATCTTCAATACTTGAAGATTTGGGGATGTCCAGCTTATGTCAAAAAGCAGCATACGGACAAGCTCGAGGCACACTCAGTACGGTGCAAGTTTATGGGATACCCAAAGAACTCCAGAGGGTATCTTTTCTATTACGCAGAGGAACAAAAGTCCTTGTTTCTCGTAATGCCCATTTTCTGGAACATCAGTTCTTAGAAAAAGAAATAAGTGTGAGCGCAATAGAACTGGAAGAAATTCCAGAACCACAGGCTATTACTGAAAGCTTAGTAGAACAAGAGGGTTCGAAAGATCAGGACATTCCCACGCCACTCCACAGGAGTAGTAGGCAGTCTCATCCACCCAAGAGATACTACGGTTTTCTCATTGACGAGGATAGAGAGGATTGCATCATAGATTTTGATGCGCCTACTAGCTTCCAGCAAGCCATTCAGAGCGTCGACTCGGTAAAATGGCTGGATGCAATGCGGACCGAAATGGAGTCCATGTACACCAACAAAGTATGGACGTTGGACATTGCTCCAGATGGGGTAAAACCCGTAGGATGCAAGTGGATCTTCAAAAGGAAGATTGGTATAGATGGACAGGTTGAGACCTATAAAGCTAGACTGGTAGCAAAGGGTTTTCGTCAGCGACCTAGTTTGGACTATGACGAAACCTTTTCTCCAGTAGCTATGCTGAAATCCATTCGGATCCTTCTTGCCATTGCTGCCTTCCACGATTATGAGATTTGGCAGATGGACGTAAAGACAGCTTTTCTAAATGGACATTTAGAGGAGTGTGTTTATATGGACCAGCCAGAGGGTTTCATTCAGAGTGGGAGCAGCGGAAAGGTGTGCAAGTTGCTTAAGTCCATTTATGGACTAAAGCAAGCATCGCGGAGTTGGAACATCTGTTTTGATGAGACGGTCAAGGAATTTGGCTTTATCAAAAATCCAGATGAACCATGCATCTATTGTAGATTTGTAGCGAGAACTGTAGTATTCCTCGTTTTATACGTGGATGACATTCACTTAATAGGAAATGATGTTCCTATGCTACAATCTGTCAAGGGGTTCTTGTCACACAGGTTCTCCATGAAAGACCTGGGTGATGCCTCATACATTCTGGGTATCCGGATCTACCGTGACAGATCCAAGAGGATATTAGGACTTTCGCAGTCTAGGTACATCGACACCATACTGAAGAGATTCAGTATGGAAGATTCCAAGCGCGGTAATCTACCGGCTTGTCACGGGATCACCCTCTCCAAAGAGATGTCTCCCAAGACTGATTTGGAGAGGGATCACATGTCTATTATACCCTACGCTTCTGCGGTAGGCTCTATAATGTATGCGATGTTGTGTACCAGATCGGATGTGGCTTATGCACTGAGTGTGGTAAGCAGGTATCAGTCAAACCCTGGGGAGAAACATTGGATAGCAGTAAAGAACATTCTCAAGTACCTGAGAAGGACTAAGGAGATGTTCTTGGTGTATGGCGGAAAAGACCTCCAGATTGAGGCCTTTGCTGACTCCAGCTTCCAGAGTGACAAGGATGATTCCAAGTCCATGTCGGGTTTTGTCTTTACCCTCAAAGGAGGGGCGGTGTGTTGGAAGAGCTCCAAACAGGAAACCGTTGCTGACTCGACTATGGAAGCGGAATACATCGCTGCATCTGATGCCGCAAAAGAAGCTGTCTGGATGAGGAAGTTCTTGAGAGAACTTCAGGTGGTTCCGTCCATTGTTGACCCAATACCTCTGTATTGCGACAACAACGGGGCTATAGCTTTAGCGAAGGAACCCAGGTCCCATCAGAAATCTAGACACATCTTGAGGCGGTATCACCTGATCAGGGAGATCGTGGATCGCCAGGAGATTGAGGTTCGGAGGGTTGCTTCAGAAGATAACACAGCAGATCCATTCACCAAGGCCTTACCCCAGACTCAGTTCGAGCGGCTGATCGAGATGATAGGTCTTCGATACGCCAGTATATGGCCTTAGTGCAAGTGGGAGATTGTTAGTGTATATGCCCTAGAGGCCATTACTGTATCATACTAGTTTGTATATTACTTAATGGAAGCTTGGGATATTCACAGTTGTATATACAATCTTGCTCGAAATGGTAGTATGCTACTTGATTTGTCTCTGCTTTAATATGTGCATGTGTTTCTTTTCGCATATTGCTGATATACAGATTAGTAGAGCCCTTAGGATCTTTGCTTGATTACCAGCGTTGTGATTGCGCTCACACTCGTGGGAGCTGGGTGATCTGTAAGCACATCCTTATACAGGTCCCTAGTCGTTGGACTATCGAGACAGGGCATCGATACTCCGGAGTAGACTAGCGTATGCGCTTCTCATCCCAGTGTGGGAGACGGTCTGTCCCACAGCCGTCAGTACGTCGTACTTGAGATAGTATGCGGGTGCTCGTTAGGTTACGAGTACACTGGACAGGACTCGTCGGGAACTGTTGGTTGGTATTATACCTATCGTCAGTTATCAGTTCCCAGGTGACATGAGTACAGCTTAGTCCGCTGACTTGACACTGTCACTTCGCCTCGAGTGTGTTCCCACTGCACTTTGACTGCTACCCTACCACGGCTCAAAGGAGTCGTGCAAACAGGTAGTTTTTGGGTGCAGTCCCGAAGCACTTGGAGGCAGTGACGGTTAGACAGGATTCGTCTCTCCCGGTATTGGGGGTTGACATCGCGCTGTGTCCAGGAGAGCCATTACACGAGTAGTCCCTGGCCAGGGCAAGCGAGATATACTGGTAGGTTTCCAGTGTTATCTCAGGGTGTTCTGGGCTACACTCCGACACGACTTGTACCGCTATTAGGGGACCGACGTTCACCGCCCCCCAGGCCCGCCATGCGATGTATCAGACGAACAGACCGGACTGTACGGAGATTGTCACATACAGGCTCAGTAAGAGTTCAGATAGGGTTCACCTCGTCAGTCTTCTTATCGACATCTACCTGGGGACCGTTACGTACAGCTAGTGCCGCTTGCGGTCTGTGGTTAAACCCACTGCCAGCGTAGTGTCGAGTCTTTAGAGTCCCACACAGAGAGCTATTCGCCTTTAGGCAAAATGAATAGAGGTCGCATGGTTTTGCGACAGGGTTCGTTCACATTCGCGCACTTGTGCACGTTTGCTGTCCGGACAGCTTATACCAGCGGTCTTTGGTTTAAGCCGGATCCTAGTATATGATTTGGGATTGGTTTTTCTCATTGTATTCGTGTTCCTCGGATCACGAATACGGGTGCGTATGCACAGTTGCTTGAGACAGAGGGAGAGGACTTTGATTAGGGTTACTGACTATTGTCATTTTATTAACCCTAATGCTTATGTGTGTATTATTGTTAATTGATATTAGTTTAATAATTGTGCATGGTTATGGTTGTTGACCATTTGACCCTCTTGACTTGTTGACCTTGGTTGACACTTTGACCATCATCATTTCATTTGGAAGATGCTCTTTGATCCTTGCAATTTGCATTAAAAATGAAATGATAATGGTCATGTCTTGATTAAGCCATGACAATTATCTCACTAATTATCTAATTACAATAATTCACATATATGAGAGAATGCTTCATATTATTCTCTCATTCTATTATTCACATTCTCTCTCTTGTTCTTCCTCTCCCTCAAGCTCTCCCCTCTCATGTGTTGAGAAACACTTGAGCTTGAGAAAAACCCTTTCTTGATAATCTCTACTCTCATCTAGGGTTCAAGGATTAGCACTTCTTGCACCCTAGTTACTTCTAGCTTGGAGTTGAAGCCAAAGGTCGAGGCTTTCGGGTGGATCTTTCTTCGACATGAGAAGACGACTAAGGTGACCTCCTTCCACCACTCCAAGGAGCAAGGAGAGAAGGACATAAAGCCCAAGGTATAACCTTTCTAGCACTTAGCTAGTTTCTAGTTAGCTTTAGCTTGTTTTTGTTTAGCAAAGATCCTTCTTTGTCTAGTCCATGTTGCCTAAGTTGATAAAAATTTGATTTTTATTCCGTTTTCCGCCTCCCCGCAAGTACCGGGATGGGCAACGTGGACTTACATACCCAACATCCCAAAAAGTCGCTCGAACTTTGCTTGAGGGAGGGCCTTTGTAAATGGATCCGCCGTGTTGTCTTTCGTATCCACTCTCCGGACCTCGATCTCCTGGCGATCTACGATCTCCCTGATCAGGTGATACCGCCTTAAGATATGCCTGGATTTCTGATGGGACCGTGGTTCCTTCGCTAAAGCTATAGCCCCATTGTTATCACAATCCACTGGTATTGGATCAACAATGGATAGAACTACCTGAAGTTCAGCTATGAACTTCTTTATCCAGACCGCCTCTTTTGTGGCATCGCTTGCAGCAATGTATTCAGCCTCCATCATCGAGTCTGCGATGGTATCCTATTTGGAACTCTTCCAACATACCGCCCCTCCGTTTAGGGTAAACACAAAACCCGAAACAGACTTGCTGTCATACTTGTCACTCTGGAAGCTTGAGTCGGTAAAGGGCTTGACCTTGAGGTCTCTATTACCGTAAACCAGGAACATCTCCTTAGTCCTTCTCAGGTACTTGAGAATATTTTTTTACTTCTGTCCAGTGGTTCTCACCTGGGTCTGACTGATATCGGCTCACCACGCTTAGCGCGTAAGCTACATCTGGTCTTGTACATAGCATCACATACATTATAGATCCTACCACCGAAGCGTAAGGTATAGTGCTCATGCGAACCCTCTCCTCGTTGGTCTTGGGAGACATCTCCTTGGAGAGGGTGATTCCGTGCAATGCGGGTATGTTACCGCGCTTGGAATCTTCCATACTAAATCTCTTTAGTACGGTCTCTATGTACCTGGACTGCGAAAGTCCCAGTAATCTCTTAGATCTATCTCTGTAAATCTTGATCCCCAGAATGTATGAGGCATCACCTAGGTCTTTCATAGAGAACCTTTGTGATAAGAATAGCTTGACCGATTGTAGCATAGGAATATCATTTCCTATCAAAAGAATATCGTCCACGTACAAGACTAGGAACACGACAGTTCGTCCTACAATCTTCTTATATATACATGGCTCATCTTCATTCTTGATGAAGTCAAAGTCCTCGACTGTCTCATCAAAACAGATGTTCCAGCTCCGCGATGCTTGCTTCAATCCATAAATGGATTTGAGCAGCTTGCACACCTTCCCGCTGCTCCCATTGTCTATAAAACCTTCTGGCTGATCCATGTAAACGCACTCTTCTAAACTTCCGTTTAGAAAAGCCATTTTTATGTCTATCTGCCACATCTCATAGTCATGGAAGGCAGCAATGGCAAGCAGGATCCTAATGGATTTAAGCATAGCCACTGGAGAAAAGGTTTCGTCATAGTCCACTCCTGGTCTTTGACGAAAACCTTTTGTAACAAGTCTAGACTTATAGGTTTCCACCTGCCCATCTACACCAAACTTCTTCTTGTAGATCCATCTGCATCCAACGGGTTTTATCCCAGGTGGAGCAATTTCCAGGGTCCACACTTTATTGGTGTATATGGACTCCATTTCAGATTGCATAGCATCCAGCCACTTATCAGAGTCCCTACTGATAACGGCCTGTCTGAAACTAGTAGGATCATTTTCTTTCAAGATGCAATCCTCTCGATCCCCGTCTATGAGAAACCGAAGTATCTCTTGGGTGGATGAGAAATCCTACCAGATCTGCGGAGTGTCTGAGGTTCGTCTGGGGTTATTGAATCTTGAGGTTCCACCAAGTCTTCAGTCACAGTTTGTCCTTCTGGAATTTCTTCCAGTTCTACCGTGCTCCCACTAATTTCTTTTGCGAGAAACTCCATTTCCAAGAAAACAGCATGTTGAGCAACAAACACCTTCTATTCCTCGGTGTGGTAGAACAGATATCCATAACTATTCTTTGGATATCCAACAAACTTACATAAAACTGACCGTACCTCTAGTTTATCTTGTTTATGTTTTTTAATATAAGCCGGACAACCCCATATCTTAAATCTTTTAAGATATGGCATTTTTCCATTCCATATCTCGAACGGTGTCTTAGGCACTGATTTGGACGGAACATCATTCAATAGGTATGCTGCTGTCTCAAGCGCATGCCCCCAAAATGAAAGAGGCAATTCAGCACTACTCATCATGGAGCGAACCATATCCAATAAGGTACGATTCCTCCGCTCCGATACACCGTTGTGCTGTGGTGTATAAGAAGCAGTAAGTTGAGAGAGAATTCCATTCTCTTTTAAGTATTCTAGGAATTCCGTGCTTAAGTACTTCCCTTCTCTATTAGATCGGAGGATCTTAATACTTTTGCCAATCTAGTTCTCTACTTCGTTCCTGAATTCTTTGAATTTCTCAAAAGCTTCAGATTTATGTTTCATAAGATACACATATCTGAATCTAGAGAGATCGTCAGTGAATGTGATGAAGTACGAGAACCCACCCCTTGCATGTATAGACATCGGACCACACACATCACTGTGTATGAGTCCCAAAAGCTCTGCTGCTCTTTCTCCATGTCCGGTGAACGGAGATTTAGTCATCTTTCCTTTGAGACAAGACTGACAAGTTTCATAAAATGAAAATTCGAACGTATTCAAGAGTCCATCTTTATGTAACTTACTCAGTCTTTTCTTTCCGATATGACCAAGTCTACAATGCCACAAGTAGGATTCGTTCACATCTGAACTCTTCCTCTTGCGTGTGTTTTGTCCATTGAGAACTGTATTCTGATTTAGAACATAGATACCATTACACAGTGTACCTTCTGCAACCAATACCTTATGAAGGTAGATGTTCATGATATTTCTATCAAGAACAAAGTTATATCAATCTTTATCAAGTAAAGAAACTAATATTATGTTGCATAACATGGAAGGTACATAGTAGCAATTGTTTAAAATCATAGTATTGCTATTTAGAAACACTAGGTGATATTCACCGATGGCCACAGCATTAACTTGTGCTTCGTTCCCTACCGTGAGGGACATATCGCCAGGTCTAACTATCCTACTTTTTCTCAGTCCCTGCAATAAATTACAGATATGAGATTCTGATCCGGTATCTAGTACCCAGGAGGTAGGACTGACCGAAAAGCAGTTCTCAATTACAAGAACACCTGAAGAAGATGCAATAGTATGCTTCTTCTTCGATGAGGTCATCAAGGAATTCATGATTTCCTCTTTCTGTTGCTCACACTCATGACTGTTGTCATAAGTTAGAGCCGAACAGACGTTCCCCAGCCCCGAATAAGAATTCGGATCGGTCAAGCGATACATTTTATTATCTTAATTAGGGCATGAAACGGTTGCTACCTGGAGAGAGAGAGGGAAAACATTCAGCATGCGCTCTTGCAAGATTAGATTGGTTATTAATTTATCTAACCAGGATGGCTCCCACTGTTTCCTCAAATTCTTCTTCAAACCCTAAAAGAAGAACTAGTCAGGGTTAATCGCACATCACAATTCTTGCTTAACCTTTCAGCCAGGCAGGTGTTGGTACTTTGAGGGAGGTTTTCCAACGCTTTCGCGAAGTTCCTTAATTACATAACCTGTTTTCCCTGGAGGCGTAGCCCCGCTAACACCGTTCTAGACACCTACTTGGTTTATAGCATTGATTGCTAAGTGAAAAAATCTCCCAAGAGTAATCCTACTCATCAGTGGGATCGGGATCCAACTATCATTGTATGATGCACTGGATGGAATCCACTCTAGTCACCACACTTCAGAAGGTGTGCTAAATTTGCAAGTTTCCTGTATATTTGAAACTCCCGATGTGGTTTTTGCCTCTAAAGGTTTATGACCTTGACTAGGTCAACAAACCATAAACCGCTAGTCAAGTTCTACCCGTCATTTTCTTGATTGCATTAAACCCACCCATACGAGCCCTTGACTAGGTCAACAAAGCCGCACGACTGTCCTAACCAATGGCATTTACAATGCACAGAAAAATACCACTTAGCTACTGTATACTACGCCTTGACTAGGTCAACAAACGCAGCACGAATACTAAATATTATTATTCTGAAATGACGGAGGGCTATAGCTGGGTTTTTGGCGAAAAACCCGTTAACGTAATGAACTTGATATCGTTGAAGGTACCTGAGTAGTTTTGTAAATATATAGTAGCGAAAACCATTGCTAAAGAGGTCACTCCCTATGAAGGGGTATCAGCTCATTCCCCGTCGAATGAGGTACAGGATATTCCAAACTGAATACCATGATGCAAAGCAAAAATAGTCGACTATATTGATGTTATTGCGTTGACGCAAACTTTTACTCAAAGGGTCACTCCCGGTGAAGGGATCTCGGCCCTTGCCTCATCGAATGAGGTGCTGGATATTCCAAACTGAATACCAGTATGCAAAGCAAAAGAGAATGTATGTAATGTCAGTTTTTAAAGCTTGGTTCCAACAACATCTTTTAGGTTTATTATCTTTCATTAATCAAAATTAATGCGGTCCCATCAATTTGTAACCTATCACACCAGAAAAGAACGAAAATATGATGTACGTATATGCCATCCGCATTCGCCACTGGGCCCCGTCATCACCCGTTAGGTTACTTAACTAACGACAGAGTGGGGGCTGGACTAGCACGGGTGCAAAACATATACAACATCTACTAGTATATATATAAGTATATATAACATTCGTCCCAGGCATGATAATAAACAACATCACAGACAACAATACAGAATGGTGGATAATTTTGGAGCCCCAGGTTTCATTAAAGCCGTAAATAAAACCCGACGTTCCCCGTCGTGTGGATAGCTTATGCAATGAAAACCTGTACCCCTTACGAGTGCGGCGAATAGCCCGCCAATTCTAGAATGAATCCCCCTCCGTCTCAACGCCATGAGAATGAAGCCCCCTTCCGTCTCAACGCCATGAGATGCGGGCTTGTTGCCTTCTAGAACCCGGCTATCCGTGCACTCCACCGTGGGGTAATCCTAGTAAAGAATAAAAAAATAATATGTACAAATGGTGATATCGACCTCAGCCCGGTCGTGCCCCAAAATAATATACAACCTGGCAAAGACGACAGTCCACATGTCGGACGCTCACCCCGCAAAAACAAATATACAAATGAAATTATAAACTGTATTTCTAACATTGCACCACATGCTATCCACCACAACAATCCAACCACAAATAAAGCATAAGCACAAAACATCAACGCGAATGTCACGTTCGCAAAACCCGTCTAAAGGAACATATAGCAATCAGACGAGTTTTACCGATCGAGTGACATTCCTGGTCGTAGATAAAAGTGAATGAATTGTAAACTGTTAAACAATGTTAAATTTTAACGACTTCGAAACACGCCAAATTGCCCTGTACAGAAAACAACATGGAATCAATTTTGGGCAAAAAACAAACAACACCAGAAAACCAAATACCTAGAGATAAGTACCCAGACAAAAAATCATTGCATTCCCACCCTAGAAAACCGAGGAGGCCGGAAATTATGGGGTTTTGGCTGACCACTTTGTGGTGGAAATGCCTCGTTTTTGTTCTGGGTACATCTCATAATATAAGGATCACTCTGCACTTGTTTTAAAAAAATTTTGAAGACTTTTTAAAAACAACAAAAAGCGCAGTTTTGGTGTTGCTGTTACGGAGTCATTTCGGTTTCGTTGTTTTAATATTGTTTAAACTTGCTAGACTAGGGTTTATGGGTTGGCTCTGATACCATGAAGGGTTACCCTAGTGCCTCGGCCAATTTCCTTGGCCAAATGCGGAACAAAAATTTTAAGACGATCAAAACTTTGGCACTAGAATGAAACTTGACTGGATCTTTAACCATAAACCTAGTTAGCTAATTTTAAGTTCTACCTACTATGAAAGAAGATATACCAAGATGCTCAAGTCGTTCGGTCTTCTCTCCTCGTCATGTGCTCTAAGTGGCCTCCTTGAACTCGCTTGATCTCCATTTCCGGATCTATTGGTCCTCCGGGATCGAGCGTATTCTCCGGCCTTCCTTTGTCGTAGATGATCCACCCGAGGGGTATGATTCATGGCTCTAACTCTTTGCTAAATGTCAAAAGAGAAACTAGAGAACTTGGGATGCTAGTCCAAGTAATCTAGGATATAGTGAGGGTGTCTAAGTGTTTGCTATCTCTTTTCTAACCTCTTCACTTGTTTCTCAACTCATGAGAATGTTAGTGAAGAGGAAGAAGATGAAGGTGGAGCAAAGCAAGAGGAGGGAGGAACTTTTTAGAGAAAAAGGGAGCTCAAGAAATTATGAAGCCAAACATGAAAGAGAAAATACACATCTAGGTTTTGTGTATCAATTCTTTCATTAAACAATTAGCAACCATGCTTCAATAGTAACTCCAAAATGAATTATAAATTCATTTGTTTACTATTGAAGCATGGTCACCTCCATTCCTCCCTCACTTCTCACTTTACAGCTCATTTCCATTTATCAAATAAATGGAAAATCCATAATGAGGTGGCCACCTTCTAGAAGGAAATCTGTAATAAATACGGATTTCAGTCTACTGTATATACATACCGGCAATCGGATAAAAACCCGAATGCCCAAAGAGATAGAATAACACGAAGAACGTAATACTAGAATATATATATCGAAATACATATACGTAAATTATTAAATCAATACTTGATTTAATAATCCGGCTCAAAACCGAGCCGGCTAGTATTACCAACTGTCCGATCGAAAGTCCGAGTACAAAGTACATCAATCGATCGAACCCTGTACGTATCCAATACGGCTACTACATCATTTTGCCTTAATCAGGGAAACCCTCTGTGTGGGATTCTAAAGACTCGACAGTACTCTGGCAAGGGGTTTAACCACAAGCACATCACTGGCACTAGCTGTATGTAACGGCTACCCAGGTACCTGTCGGAAAGAAAGGCCGACGAGCAAACTCGTCCGAATTCCTACTGAGCCTATCCGTGACAATATCCATGCAGTCCGGTCTCTTCGTCATAGAGTATCGCATACCGGGTCTAGGGGGTGGTGAACGTCAGACCCTAATAAGTAGTGCCGATGTGGCTCAGGATCAATCCGGGAAACTACTGATCAATCTATCAGTAAATCCCAACTGCCTTGCCCAAGGTCTTATGGTCCTGACCAATCGAATCACTGTGCGATATCAACTCCCTATACCGGGAGAGACGAATCCCCGACAATCGCTCACTGCCTCCATATGGCTCGGGACTGAACCCAACCAAAACCTGTTTGCACGACTCAGTAGAGCCATGGTAGGGTAGTGATCAAAGCTCAGTGGGAACTCACACAAGACAAATGCCGATCTCAGGTCCAAAGACTAACATGTACATATGTCACCGGAGAACTTCCATCTGACGATAGGTATAGTACCACATGGAAGTTCTCGGCGAGTCCGTCCAGTGTACTCATACCCAGTGAGCACCTGTATACGATCTTAAGTGCATCAGAGCAATGGCCGCGGGACCAACCATCCCCCGACGGGGCTAGAAACGTATACACCAGTCTACTCTGGAGTATCAATGCCCAGTCTCGATACTCACGCGACTAGGGACCATTTAAGGATGTGCTTATGGACTACCCTGCTCCCACAGGTATGATCGCCATCACAACGCAGGTAGTCAATCAAGATCCTAGGGGCTTTATCAACATGTAACTGCAATATGTAATAATGAGTATGACATATGCCATGTTAAGATAAAGGCAAACCACAAAAGTATACTACCGTATCGAGTTTTCATCAATATGTGCAAGCTAGATATAACAACAATAGAAATAAATACACATATCCTGATAAAGACAAGTCAAATAATATACTATAAAACTGAGCAAGATTGTTCTGTACATACATATCCCTAATATCCATATGTATACATATACAATACTGGCCTCTAGGGCATATACATCCAACAATGGAGGCATTTGTTCCTCAATATTAAAAGAGCAAAGCTCTGTTGAAATTTAACGGGGCAACGCCTCACGTGCTTCTCACAAGGGCGCCATCGCCAATGTGCAAAGCACATAAATGTTTTCTGAGTAAGAATTAAATTCTTATATGGCGTCGCACGTGCTGGGTTCGCTTAGCACCCTCACTAGGTTTCGGCAAGCATCAAATATGCAATTTCAAAAAATCTAGAGTGCTAAGCAACCCGAACCAAGGATCTAACTAGAGGATTAGGGTCTTTAAAGCATGTAAACAACTTTACACTAAGTGAAATAGGAATACAACTTTTGTAGACCGGTCCTTCACTTCTAAAACTCCATGTAGTGGTCCCTTTGCTCCACGTAGTGGTCTCCCGAACTCTTCTTAGGCTCCACTAAGTAAAAGGAATGAGCTTGCTTATGGATCTTCGAGGCCGAAGATGATCTACGTCGAAGAATCTCTAACTCAAGCTACCTCTTCACTAATTGATGAATTAGTGAAGCAAACAAACAATACTAAATGACTAGTTTGGTATAAATTGATGAAGTAGGAATTTTTCTCACTTTAGAATTATTTTTCTCTTTTTCTTTTTCACCCCTCTCAAAAGCTAGAAAGCAAAGAAGAAGATGATCAAGATCAAGATCAAGTGATGAAGCATGGTGTAAAAATATCTCATTTATCATTTGTAGAGACTTAACCATGGCTAAAGATAATGGTTGGTTTAATAAATATTTAGAGTAAAACAAAATTAGTGGACTTAAGTCAAGGCTTCTACATGCTTCCACAAGCATCTTTAGCCATGCTAATTTCCACCTAATTTTTATTTTTCCCATAATAATTAAACACCCAAATTATCTTTAGTTAGGTATGAGTCTCATACACCCAAGTCCAATGTATCATCTAGCATGACACAAAAACAAATATATTAATATATATCACATATATATTTATATGTATTTAGAGAAGAGAAATTCTTAAGTGAGCTAATATTAGTTAATATATATTAATATATCAAATATATAATTATATATTAAATTATTAAATCAACACTTGATTTAATAACCTGGCTATATCACATACAACTGACTAATATCATTTATATGTATATCAAATATATATATAACAAATTATTGAATGAACACTTGATTCAATAATCCGGTTATATCACATATAAGCTATATCGCGAGATTAAAATACTGTATTACATACACGTATCAATCTCGGTCCCGCACATATCACATGTGTGCCCTACTTCATTTCTCTTGAGCTAGGAAACCTCTGTGTATGACTCTAAAGACTCGTCAATACGCCAGCAGTAGGCAATGATCATATCAGTCACCCATAAGCTATCAGCGGTACTAGCTGGACGTAATGGTTACCCAGATATTGAGCGATCAGAAGATCAACAAGCAAGCTTGTCCATATTCCCGTGAATCCAGTAAGTAACACTACCGTACAGTCCGGTCTCTTCGTCTGATATGTCGCATATCGAGTCTGGAGATGGTAAACATCAGACCCCAATAACTTGATAAGTCATGCCGATGTGAGGCTCATAATGGGTTGAGAAAGTACTGATAACACTTACCAGTAAATCTCATCATCAGCCCTGGCCAGGGACTTTCTGTTATAGCCAATCGAGCATAGCGCAACATCATCTCCCAATACTGGGAGAGACGAAACCCCTCCTATCGCTCATTGTCTCCATATGACTTGGGACTGAACCCAAAATCCACCTGTTTGCACGCTCTCTTGAGCGTGGTAGGGAGGAAATCAAAGCACAGTGGGAATCACGCAAGGCTCTATGACGATCTCGGATCTACAGACTAACCTGTACCAGTGTCACCAGAGAACTGCTATCTGACGATAGGTATAATACCATCTAAGAGTTCTCGTCGAGTCCTATTCGGTGTACCCATTCTTCAATGAGCACCTGTGTACAATCTTCGATGTCAAACACCAATAGCTGTGGGATCAACCATCGCCCTATACAGGGTCAAGAAACGTACACACCAGTCTACTCTGGAATATCGATGCCCTGTCTCGATACTCCCATGACTAGGAAAAGTTAAAGGATGAACTTGTGCACTACCCTGGCCCCACTAGTATGATCTGCTTCATAATCCTAGTAGTCAAGTACACATCCTAAGGGCTTTACCAACATGAGAGAGAAAGACAGTATCACAATATCAGTCTGCATATTAAGATAAAGAGTAACCAGATAGCATACTATCATGTCGAGCAAGAAAGTCCTCTCTATATATGTCCAAGCATCCATTACAATATACAATCAGGTACAATAATGGCCTTTAGGGCATACATACAACTAACAATCTTCCACTTGCACTAAGACCAGTTGTTATAGTATCTTATACCCAACATCCCAAAGAGTCTCTCAAATTGTATCTGCGGGATGGCATTCGTGAGTGGATCCGCCGTGTTATTCTTCGTGTCAACTCTCCTGACCTCGATCTCCTGGCGATCAACTATCTTCCGGAACAGGCGATACCGCCTCAGAATATGTCTGGATCGCTGATGGGACCTGGGTTCCTTGGCTAAAGCCACAGCTCCATTGTTATCACAATACAAAGGTATTGGATGCTCAATGGATGGAACCACTCCAAGTTCAGTTATGAATTTCTTCATCCAGACAGCCTCTTTGGCGGCATCGTTGGCAGCGATGTATTCAGTCTTCATCGTCGAGTCTGCCACGGTATCTTGCTTGGAACTCTTCTAACATACCGCCCCTCCATTGAGAGTGAAGACAAAACCCGAGACCGACTTACTGTCGTCCTTATCACTCTGGAAGCTCGAATCGGTAAAGGACTCTACTTAGAGTTCACCGTTACCATATGTCACGCCCTGCTTCCCAGTGTACGGCGAAGAGGACGCGACGAGGTCCGCTACGTATATACTTAGAAGTACATACGCTAAACGTATCTAAGCAATATAAAGTAAATCACAAGAGACAAGAGATATAGAAATAACAGCAACTTTATTAATAACATTCTTTTGTACAATGCATGAAAAGTAAATACAACTGAAATGAAAAAGCGATGCCTAAACAATGGCATAACAGGAAATGAAAATACTGAATAGAACAAGGTACAATGTCTAGAGCTCAGGGTCTTCGTAAAACTGCTCCAAGTCTTCACCTGTGGGCTCGATCTCTGCTGGGTCCAAAGTACCTGACGACATTCAAAGAAGAAAGAAATAGAATATCGTCAGCGAACAGATCGCTCGGTAAGTCCCAAGGATAATGAAGAATTAGAAAAGACAGAATAAGAGGTATTTTCTAAAGAGATTGTAAAATATTGTAGAATATTGTGTTAACGCTGTTGTTTGTAGCTTGGTACAGAAGGATGTCAGTGTATACGAGAGGGGTCTCAATATGCTAGAGACCAGGGCAAACAGAATGTACAAGGAACCGTTAAGCCACGGTACAACAGCAACGGAATATAGGTTAGGTGTCTTAATCTGACCACCTCGTTCCACTTTTAACACCTTCCGTACCGATCTACCCCTTAAACCCCGTAGTGTTTTGATAGTATTGTATTGTGTAAGTTGGATGACTGACCAAAACCATGATATCAGTAAACAGATTGTAACTGCATAATCAGGTAAATGGAATAACGGAATAATGGATGTATATCCATGGTTTGATTCAGTCAAGTTGTATAGATTGTTAACTGGATTCTGGGATTCATGTATTCATATTGAGTTGGAATATTAAAGAATATAGATTGACTTGAATCATATTCAAGTCAGAAATAATCAGACTCAAACCCGAGTAAGACTAAAAGAAATGTAAGTCGAAGTTCTATATTTGTTAGGGTCATTATTGTAATTTATAAAAATTGAGGGGGTTTTATGTAAAAATACTTTTGTATAGTTTTCAAGATACACCTCAAGTATTATTATTCGTATTTATTATTATAATGAGTGTGATTTTATTTTGTGATATTTCTAATGAAAATATCCTAATTACATAAATAAAGGTATTAATTTGTAATATTGATTTAATTGAAATTCATGGTATTTTAATGTAACTTTTAATCTTGTAATTTTTAGGAAAAGGTGAAAACCTTATCTTATAATAAAATAGGTGCTCAAATGATAAATATACATATGTTTATACAAGAATAATTTTTAATAAATATTTTATTTTCCAAAAATCTCATTTTTCTTAAATGTCATATTTTAAACCTTTGGAGACCGAATGCTCCTTACGGAGGTCTGAATCTCGCACTACTAAGCCCGAGGGTGCACGATAAACCATACTATCTCTAACGAGTTCCCCAAAGGTGGGTTGTAGTAGCGCTTTGCAAAGATTTAATAAATACTAATCATTTAGAAAATGGTTTTATAAAGATAAGGTATTTATTTGTAAAAGGGTGTAAATTTCCGTATTTTAGACTCTAGGGTTTCCTAAGCCAACTAGCCTATTTCTAAATGGTCTAAACGACAAGTCATAAGAAGTCTCAAATCGCCTCTTCACCGCCAATTGCGGCCAGGTAAGTGCCAGGTAAGTGGAAGGCTCTCCACTACAAGTAGTGGCCCTAATTAAGTAACCACTTGCCTTAGACACACTTGCCTAGACACCACAAAGTCAGGTTTAGATAAACGATCGATGTCCATAACTTATCGTATTTCCTATTAAAAGATATTGCATTAAAATTGTATACAACTTAGAACTTTTAGAAAATGTTTATAAAGAAAATGGTATTTTAATGTAAAATCTTGTTTTATCGTATTCTAAGTTTTCAAGGTAGCGTGTTATGATTTCATATGAGTGTGTGTGGAGGTAGGTCATTACCTCGTGATCTATGTTAATGTATAGTAAAGTTTAGGGGCTAAATGTGAAAACTAAAGATTATGGTATTTAAGTGAAAGAATACGATATATTGCAAAAGCTATCATTTCATGTGTGAAAACTTGTTCAAATTGATTTTTAAGTGATTAGTAGTCAACATGAATATGTTTAAGTATTATGAAATTAGTGATAAGTGAGTTTTGATAGAAAACCGAATCGGAAATCGGTTTGTTCCGATTTTCGTCGGGTTTATAAATTCGTATTTTAATGAAAGAAAAGAAGGATAGAAAAGGGGGACTTACGGGTTTGGACAACGTTAGAGAGTAAGAGAGAGGTAGAGGGTTTGCCGGTGCGTCGAATCGTCGTTGAGAGGTCCTAGCACGATCGTCGGAATTTTGCCGTCGATTTCGTCAGCGCTTCGCATTTCGCTCATTTTCTAGCGTACCAAGTTCTCTTGAAATTTTTAGAGAGTGGACTTAGGAATGTAGGGTGAGAAGGTAGAGGGTATGGGGGTTTATATAGGGTTAGGCTAGGGTTAGGGTTTTAATTAAAAAAAATATAAAAAATATATAAAAATTCATTAAAACTCATTAAAGCTAGGATTAAAAGGGATTTATTGGCCAAATGATAACTGATCCAAGCATTTAGAGTATGCAGGAGGGTGGACCAGGTCAAGACCCAACTTTTCTCTGTTGGTGACTCGGCCGTCCGGCCAAGTCCGGCCGGCGGCGCCGGACCGAGTAAACCGAGTCGCCGGCTGGCGGCGCCGAGTCGGGCCTAGTCAAGGGTCCAATGGCCAGGGATTCTTTAGGGGTACAATGTGGTATATTTACTTTTTGTTGTCCAGTACATATTTTAGGAGTTATGGACTTTTTACTGTTGACTTCCAAAAGAAATTAAAATAAAATAAATACAAAAATAATGTGGGGCATGGGATTTGAACTCCGGTGGCTTGGTTCAGCAGTGCAAGGTATTACCAATGAGCTACAAGCTCCTTCTTGTAATTATGGAGTGAAATAAATACTTAAAGAGATATCAGTCGCAATAAATACTCCAAGTATGCATTGAATTTAAATCAATTCTTTGTACATTAAAAATGGAGTTGTTACACCATACACCAAGAACATTTCTTTAGTCCTTCTCAAGTACTTAAGAATGTTCTTCACAGCTGTCCAGTGATTCTCCCCAGGATACGATTGATACCTGCTTACAACAGCAAGTGCGTAAGCTACATCCGGTCTGGTACATAACATCGCATACATGATAGACCCGACTGCCGAAGCATAGGGTATCCCTTGCATGCGATCCCTCTCCAAATCAGTCTTGGGGACATCTCTTTAGAGAGAGTGATTCATAAGATCATGGGTAAATTCCCATGCTTGGAATCTTCCATACTAAACCTCTGTAGCATAGTGTCAATGTACCTGGATTTGGACAATCCCAACATCCGCTTAGATCTATCTCTATAGATCTTAATTCCATGGATGTAGGAGGTATCACACAGATTCTTCATGGAGAATCTTTGTGATAAGAAGAGCTTGACCGAGTACAGCATAGAAACATCATCTCCTTATCAAGAGTTTGCTATCCACGTACAATACAAGGAAGACAACCTTACTCTCTGCAATCTTTTTGTATATACACGGCTCATCTACGTTTTTGATGAAGTCAAACTCTTTGACTGCCTCATCAAAATAGATGTTCCAACTCTGTGATGCCTACTTTAACCCGTAGATTGATTTAAGCAGCTTGCACACCTTTCCGCTGCTCCCACGAAGCCCTCTGGCTGTGTCATGTACACGCTTTCTTCTAAATCACCATTTAGAAAAGCGGTCTTGACATCCATCTGCCAGATTTCGTAATCATGGTATGCAGCGATGGCAAGTAGTATCCGGATGGACTTAAGCATAGCCATTGGAGAAAAGGTTTCTTCATAATCGACACCTGGTTGTTGACGAAAACCTTTTGTTACTAGTCTAGCTTTGAAAATCTCAACTTTTCCATCTACACCAAGTTTCTTCTTAAAAATCCATTTGCTCCCAATGGGTTTTACCCCTTTAGGAGCAACTTCCAAAGTCCATACTTTGTTGGTGTATATAGATTCCAACTCAGATCGCATTGCATCCAGCCATTTCACAGAGTCCCCACTCATGATGGCCTGCTCGAAACTAGTTGGGTCATCATCTTCTATGATGCAATCCTCGCTCCTACCATTTACGAGAAAAATGTAGTATTTCTTAGGTGGATGAGGAACTCGACTAGATCTACGGAGTGGCTGAGGTTCGTCGGGGACTATTGAATCCTCCAGCTCCACCAAATCATCAGCTGTAGTTTGTGTAGCTGGAACTTCTTCCAGTTCTACCTCATGACCACTAATTTCTTTCACAAGAAATTCCTTTTCTAAAAATATGACATGTTGAGAAACAAACACCTTTTGTTCCTCAGGGTGTTAGAAGATATGCCCTTGCGAATGCTTGTGATATCCTACAAACTTGCACAAAACTGACCTTGCCTAAAGTTTGTCCGGATTTTGCTTTTTAACATAGGCCAGACAACCCTATATCTTAATGAAATTAAGACATGGTCCCATCCCCTCCCATATCTCATATGCAGCGGTATGCACTGATTTGGTTGGAACTCAATTCAATAGGTATGCGGCGTCTCAAGGGCATAACCCCAAAAGGAAATAGATAACTCAGTGGTACTCATCATAGAGCACACCATATCTAATAGGGTGCGGTTCTTCTACTCCGACACACCGTTGTGCAGTGGTGTATATGGAGGAGTAAGCTGAGAGAGAATCCCGTTCTCTTTTAAATAATCCAGGAACTTGATTGATCACGCGCTTTCATGTGCCGTATTTAAGTTCTAAAGTTAACCGCAATAAGGACGACGTCACGTGTAGCAAGCCACGATGAGTACGGTCGTCCGCAGGGAGATGGTGCGTTTTGCGTTCTTGTTATGAAGAGTTAATGCAAGGGTCGGAACGGTTCGTTTCTAACCTAAGTGTTGTATATGCAAAGTATAAGTTGTTAGGAATAGAGATAGGTTAGTGTAAGTTAGGGAAGTCCGTACTCAATCCTCTGTGCTGAGCTTGACTATTGAATCTAGAGTAATCGACAACAACGTGGATTAGGGTGCTTAAGCACGGTATTTATGAAATCCGGCTTATTGACCCTTGTCCGTCCATTCTTGTCTCTTGACTTTCGCCTCCGGCCAAACCGAACGCAACCGGTCACGGTTAGGGATCACCGATACCTTGGTAGGGTAGGATGCCTAACGGAGCACTTGCGTAAGGTTTGGGCGGAGTTCAACTGGAAAATATCGGCAAAGGAAATGAGAAAAGAAAACCTTAACTTATAATACCATTCTCTTTCCTAACAATATCATTATTCACAAACCATCAAAACAACAAAAGGAAAGAGCAAATGAAATAATAAAAAGAAAAGAATAAAACAACATTGCAAGTAAGTAAATGGCAAGAAATAAAATTTCAAGTAAGCAAATGGCAAGAAATAAATTACAAGTAAGTAAAAGAGATAGAAATGAATACTAAGAACCAAAGTGCAAAATGAAAGCTTTATTAAGTCCAAGTGATGATAGAAACCATGAGTTCAATAACCAAAACTTAAACTTACAAGCTCAATGAAGAAGTTGCAAGATCAAGAGAAGGTAAAGAACTCAAGGTGAACTAGCTATGTACAAGAACAAAATGGAAAAAAGAAGTATCCAAGTCCAAAAGTATAAAAAGTATCAGTCCCCATTCCCTTGCTCACTGATCTGTATTTGTAGGCTCAAAATAATATTAAACAAACAATAAAAATAAGATGATGTTATATCAAGGGATGGACAGAAGAAAATTGGGGCTAATTGGGCAACATTGGACCGACGGTGCTGGTTTTTGGGGGGGTCTCGCCGGGCTTGGTCCGAGCTATTTGGCTCGTGTTGGTGTGGTGGTCTAGTGTTCTCTCCACATTCCTACTGGTATTGTTTGATTTCTTTGTAGAAACCTGGGTTATACTCAGTAGTTTGGAGGGAAACTTGATGCTTTAAATCACATCACAACTTTTTACCATTTATCAAAAATCACCTCACTTGTGCCCACCATGTGCCATGGGCAGCCCCATCATGGTCCATGTGCCAAAGAGTTATGTGCACACTTGTATTGTGTTGGACAAAAATTGTGTACACATTTATTTTTTGCAAAAGAACTCTTTGGATAGTGATCGGTTTGCAGTTCCGGTTGCAGTGTCGGCTCACAAATATTATATCCGTGATTTTGAGTGTGTTTCCAGTATTGTGTCACGGATACCTGTAATCTGTATTTACTGAGCAGACACTGGTTAATATTACCGATATATAACAAAATAAATAATGAATGAGTGGTATTAAAATGCAGTTTTCTGAGATGAACAAATACCCCCAAACTTATATTTTGCTCGTCCCGAGCAAAACAAAATCCTAAACTAACTTTCGCAGGGAACGCGATTGCACTGAGCTCATGCAACAAGCCGTTAAACCTCTAGGTGTCCCTAGTAGGAGGAGTGTTATCTCCTGAGGGTTTTCAGCGGATACTACCCACAAAATCATGTCAACCTAGTTTCATAAGTTAACGTCGATTCTACTCCTACAGTTTAGCATCTAAGTTAGAAATTCTATTATCCAAAGTTAGAAATATTCAACCCTTATGTTTCACGACTCCTATTTATCCAACCTCAGATCCTATACGTTTTTACAGTTTAGAAAGATCTCGGCTTCTCTTGAGTTTTCCTTCTAAAGTGCGGTTTCTAATCAGGGATTTTTATCATATTTACGGAAAACATAAGTCTTATTCTTTATTCCTATCTTTCCTCCAAACATCGATTGTATACCCCTACGTGTATGTAAAATTTCACCTTTACACTTAAGAATTCAATTCAAGCTATAGTACCGTTACCCTAATACCTAATACTACTTCTTTTCGTTAATGATGGACGGTTTTGCTCACACACCTTTCATGCGACTATTAATGCTTCTTAAGGCACTAACAACCGATTACTGAATGTGTGAGCTTAAAGCGTAGATAGCAGTTTTCAGGTCTTGACTTTATTTATTTTTTTCTTTTTTTTCTTTTTTTCTTTTTCAAGACCGGATATATTTTTCAATGATGCTCTTTTGGTGGTTAGCTTTAAATACCGTTTTTTCTTTCATACCAGGTTTTCAGGCAAGAGTATTTCTAGGTATTCTCTACTATCCTAAGTTTCAAGGTGCATGTATGTGCAGTTTGTAGGGTATATACTTTCTAAATTTGGACTCAAGAATAGAAACTATTTATCAGACTTATCCTTTAGTAAAGCTTTCAATACTTTCCCTTCATCTCGATTTAACTCAAGATTTGAACTCAAAATTACCTACTTCTAAAAAAAACTGCAAGGGAGTATAATTACCAAGGTTAAACAGAAGGAAGGTTATTTTTAGGGGTTTCAATTAATAAGCCTAGGATTTAGTTACTTCTAACATATCAACAAAACTTTCGGAATAAAAATCTAAGTTATCCTATTAGCTAACTTGACGACAAAGTTTTTATATTTTTGTAAAATTTTTCGATTTTTATGGGATTTTAAATAAGTATGCAAATGCAAAATATACACATGAATGCGAAGGTAGAAAGCTTACCGAGTACACCCCCAAACTTAAACTTGACAGTGCCCTCACTAACGGCTATACCAAGAGGATCAAAATTGTCGGCGCTCCCTTATTTTTATTTTATTTTATTTTATTTTATACAAAACAAAAGGCAAACCAAAAATATATACACAAAAAGATCCCCCCAAATTTAAGTGAAACAGTGTTGCCACTGTTTAAGCGTTAAGGTTCAGAGTTAGGGGGAAAAGAACAGTTTCAATCTATACAAGGCCTTACATAGGCCAAAAGTTAGCACCAACCATTCAAAATTTTTATCATGATACGACCATGGTTGGTGGAAGAATGCGTAGAAAAAAGAAATGGAGAGTACGCGAGACCGTATGGGGATGGAAGCGGGATATGGTCTCGGTGGAGGAGAAGAATGGCGAAGGGGAGAAAGAAATGGAAACGAACTTGAGGGTGGAAATGGAGTGAATAAATTAGTACAATTTGTAATGACCGATGTGCAAAAAGAAATTATACTAATCTATTAACCCGTCGAGAAATGGGGTTAAACCTCTCAAGTTTCGTGAGAAAACATGGCTAGACCGAACTTGGTAAACCAGATATAGGGAATGAAAGTGATACGGTGTCTTGTGATGTAGGAACGATGGAAAGGATGGAGGGAATTGATCGAGGAATAGGATCGGTTAAACGTTCAGGAGGGTGTACACAGTCAGTGAAAGGGACAGAATGAATTGGAAAATCCGACTCATCAAGTAAAACTGGTTCATCCTCAAAAATATCCTCAAAAATATCCTCAAAATTCTCCTCAAAGATTAGCTCATCCATGCATTTATCATCATCAATATCAAGACGCATATGGAGTTCGGGAAAAACGGTTAATGATTCGGGATGATGTCCACATGGAAGTGAAAGGACATGATGAATTGGTGAGAAAAACTCATCCAAAACTGCGGGCTTATCATCCAAAATATTCCCAGCGTCGATATCCTCAATCAAGTGAAAATCAAACTTCTCAGACGCATCCTCAAAAGCATGGATTTCAATCAATTTTTGTTCTAGAGTGGAGGTGTAGAGATCAATAGGATTGGGTGCGGTTTCACTCGAAAGGGACCCTTCACAATCAGGTAAATCAAACACTACAAAGTCGCATAACTCATCAAACGGTTTATCGTCAATTGGTGATTCCTTTAGGACACTTGATAGATATTTAAAACCGGAGTTGTGCAATTCAATTTGAAACGGGTAGGTTTGATTTGGAAGGGTGGACTGCTCATTCTCACTACTCAAATTCTCAATCTGTCCAATTGCCTCATCATACATTGGAAAATTTGGAGCTAGTTGGAAACTAGCTGCCGGTTCGTTAGGTTGTATGAGGGCGGCCATGGAAGCATTCAAATCCACCATATGTTGGCACGACGTTACCCGAAATTCTTCCAAAGTTCGCTCAAGGCTAGACATGGGTTGTGAAGGGGTTTCAGTAAAAGATTCAAATTCGTTTGGATACGTGAAACTCCCTAAAGGCTGTTCAGAAGTAATGTCTAGGGAAGAAGTAAAGTCGGGTAGGATTGATAGGAATCGAATGGTTGGATATGATTAAGATCAACGTTATGATAAGATGGTGATTGGAATTGTTGATCAAAAGAATTGGAAGTAGTGAAAGGAGTGAAAGATCGGCTACGTGATTGTTCAATTCGGTCAGCGATGGACATGGGTTTCGGAGTTGCAACATGACTCTCAAAAGGGGTATCAACGTAAGAAGGTGGGGGGGTTGAAACGGTTAATACGAAGTGGATTGCGGAGTCCAATTTTTTGTCCAAGACGCATCTATCCGATCTTTCAAAGAAATTTTAGGCATGGAGGGATCGTTCGAAGTTCGACCAAAGCAAGAACCATATGATGTAATGTCTGATTAAGGGTACCAAAGTTCGGCAAGAGTTGATCTATATGGGGTACCCATGATATGAAGAGAAGAATAAAGAGATGAAAAAAGAATGTGGTTTTTTTTTGTTTTTTTATATGTTAATTATCAACAAAATTATGAAATATACACACAAAAAGATAAAGAAGAAAAATAATCACGACACAATACTACACACCTAATCGGTCTAGGGTTTACATAGGTCAACTAGACCTGCTCAAGAACTTGATTGTTGAAGTAAAATTGTGTCGAGAAACGGGCTCAAGATATACTGATCACGAGGCCAGGTAAGTGTAGAGATAAGGGGAGGTTTTCCAACGCTTTCGTGAAGTTCCTTAATTAGATAACCCTTTCTCTTTCGGTTTCGCCGTGAACACTTTCCTAGACACCCCGTGAACGATATACCGTTAAGTGATGTTCTAAACACAGTTAACTTCTCCTAATGAGCATGAAGTCCTTAAAGTCTTAAAGTCTAATTTCTTTTAAAATTTGTGCGGGTAAACGTTATGCTCAATTTCGTGATTTGTGGGCCACGGAAAAGGTGGTGAAATTCTTTACCGTATGTTATGGAGTTCGCTTGCCCTTATGTCCGTATTAATGGATGCAATGCGCAAATCAATGAAAAAATTATTCAAAGTATCAAACAACCATTTTTTTATGTTTAGACATGACACTGCAACAAATACGGCTTAGTCACTTTTGGCGTTTGACAACGAACTTGCGAAGAATCCTGCAAAGATAGTATATTGGATGCGTCAGATTTGAGAAAGAAAGTGTTTGGATATACATACCGATAAGTTTTTGGGTTAAGAAACCTTCGTTGAATTGAATCCGGCTAGCTTGAAAACTTCGTTTGCGCGGGTCAAACTACCCGGACCTTTGGCACTGTACTTCGCAATCACCTTAACTTTGAATGTACACTTTGCTCCATACGATCGCAATTCGCAAATCCGTCAAAATCTTCAAATTTCGGAAAAATGGATTTTGAGTGCGAAAAAGCGATATGAATCCCCAAATACATGCACATTAAAAATTATTAAAAAAACAATAAAATTGGGACAATGATAAAACGGTGGAGCAGAGAACAAAATTTTGGAGCAAAAGGGGGCGACTTGGCCGGCGGTACCGGGCAAATGATGGATCTCGCCGGACTTCCCTGTGAATTGGGGCTCCAAATTTCTAACTCAAGGTGAACTAGCTATGTACAAGAACAAAATGGAAAAAAGAAGTATCCAAGTCCAAAAGTATAAAAAGTATGAGTCCCCATTCCTTTGCTCACTGATCTATATTTATAGGCTCAAAATAAGATTAAACAAACAATAAAAATAAGATGATGTGATAGCAAGGGATGGACAGAAGAAAATTGGGGCTAATTGGGCAACATTGGACCGGCGGTGCCGGTTTTTGGGGGGTCTCGCCGGGCTTGGTCTGAGCTATTTGGCTCGTGTTGGTGTGGTGGTCTAGTGTTTTCTCCACAGTCCTACTAGTATTGTTTGATTTCTTTGTAGAAGCCTGGATTTTACTCAGTAGTTTGGAAGGAAACTTGATATTTTAAATCACATCACAACTTTTTAGCATTTATCACAAATCACCTCACTTGTGCCCACCATGTGCCATGGGCAGCCTCACCATGGTCCATATGCCAAAAAGTTATGTGCACACTTGTATTGTGTTGGACAAAAATTGTGTACACATTTATCTGTTGTAAAAGAACTCTTTGGATAGTGATCGGTTTGCAGTTCCGGATGCAGTGTCGGCTCATAAACGTTATATCCGTGATTTTGAGTGTGTTTCCAGTATTGTGTCACGGATACCTATAATCTGTATTTACTGAGCAGACACTGGCTAATAGTACCGATATATAACAAAATAGATAATGAATGAACGATATTAAAATGCAGTTTTCTGAGATGAACAGAACTCCGTGCTTAAGTATTTTCATCCCCGATCAGATCGAAGGATTTTAATACTTTTACCCATTTGGTTCTCTACTTCGCACTTATATTCCTTGAATTTCTCAAAATCTTCAGACTTGTGTTTCAACAGGAACACATGTCCGAATTTTAAGAGATCATCGGTGAATATAATGAAGTACGAGTAACCATTCCTGGCATGTGTAGACATGGGACCGCATACATCACTATGTATCAGTACCAAGAGTTCAGTAGCTCTTTCTCCGTGTCTAGTAAATGGAGTTTTGGTCATCTTGCCTTTGAGACACGACTGGCAAGTTTCATAAGATGTAAATTCGAACGGATTCAAATATCCATTCTTATGTAACTTAGCTAGTCGTTTCGCATTGATATGACCTAGTCTACAATGCCATAAGAAGGATTCGTTTATTTATGAACTTTTCCTCTTGAGTGTGTTCTGTACGTTAAGAACTGTATTTTGATTCAGAACGTATAATCCATTACATAACGTACCAAACCCAATCAAAATTTGATTTAGGAAAATGTTCATAACATTTTTCTCTACTACAAAGTTATATCCTTCTTTATCTAATAAAGAAATTGATATTAAATTGCATATCATAGATGGTATGTAATAATAGTCGTTCAAGATCAATGTATTCCCATTTGGTAATATAAGGTGATATTCACCAACTGTTTTGGCTGCAACATTTGCACCATTCCCTACTTTTAGAGAATGATCACCTTTTCTCAGTTCTCTACCTTTCTTTAGCCCATATAACATATTACAAATATGAGATCTTGATCCGGTATCTAATACCCAGGACGTAGAATGTACTGAGAAACAGTTCTCGGTAATGAACACACCCGAAGAAGATACATCAACATGCTCATTCCTCGTTCGGGTCGCGTGGGTATCCGGATATTCTCCTATATCCTGCTCAGACTTATAACAATTATAAGGTAGAGCGGAACCAACGTTCCCCAGCTCAGTATAACAAGCGGGTTCGGTCAATACATCAATATTATTATCTTGATTAAGGCATGTCATGGTCGCTGCCAGGAGAGAGAGAAGAAAACACTGCGTGCACTCTTGCAAGATTAGATTGGTTATTATTTTATCTAATCAGGATGGCTCCCACTGTTTTTATCAAATCTTCCTTCAAACCCTAAAAGGTAAGACTAGCCGGGATTAATTACACCCTACAAGTTCGTCAATCGTTCAGCCAGGCCAGTGTCGATACTTTGAGGGAGGTTCCTCGTTCTTTCACACGGACCTAATTAAAATAAACCTCATTTCTCTATAGGCATAACCACGTTAACACCTTTCTAGACACCTACTGGATTAGCTAATTGTAAAGTGCAAAACTCTCCCAGGAGTAACTCTTACTCGCAGTGGGTATCGGGATCCAACTATCTAATAGAAGGTATGTAATCTCATTGCAAATTTCAACACTTGAAATTCCCGATACGGTTTTTACCCCTAGCGGCTTATGACCTTAACTATGGTCAACAAATCCTAAGCACTAGTCAAGTTATACCCGCCATTTCGTGATTAATTAGACCCACTCATATGACCCTTAACTATGATCAACAAAATCATATAAATGTCCTAATTAATCGCATCATATGCTGTGCAGGAAGACATCACTTAGCTACCGTACACTACGCCTTAATTATGGTCAACAAACGTAGCACGAATACTAAGTGCTCTACTTCCTAAAATGACGGAGGTTTGCTTAAAGGTAACGCTTTGAACTTGATCTCGTTGTAAAACCAAATAGTTTTAAAAGGATTGGCTTAAGCTCCGCATTTTTGAAACTTGCTTTTTCATATAAAAAAAAGCCGAGTGGGTTTCAAATTTGATTCTACAAGATCTTTGGGTTGCTTTTCCTTTTCTTTTCATTAATCTCATTAATGAAGTCCCATCATTTATGCTTCCTAAGCATCACTGATAAAGAAAAAAAATACAACGTACGCTTATACCATCTGCATTCGCTACGGGGTCCCGTCATGCACCGTTAGGTTAGTTAACTAACGGCAGAGCAGGGGGAGGACTAGCGCGGATGCAAAACATAAGCAACGTTTAATATATATCATATATATAATATAAAGTATTCGTCTCACGCAGTTATATGATCTCATCACAGAACATTGCAGCAGGAGTCAACATATGAAATATTGGATATACTAGGAGGTCCGTGTTTTAAATTAATCCAGTAAAAAATACGGATTCCACGGTTGTGATAAATAGCCAAACCCACATCTCTAGACCTCTACGAGAGCGGCAAGCAACTCTGCCAATTCTAGAGTTAGGAGACCCGGACTCGACTCCTCGAGATAGTCTCCTACTATACTCTAGAACCCGGTTACTTGTGCTCCCCGCCTTGGGTCTATCCTAATGCGGAAAAGTAAATAATATACATTAATGGTGACATCATCCTCAACCCGGAAGTGTCCCAATAAAAGAATATTACATACAAATTTTTACATGAATGAAAATGAAAAACTCTCATCTCACGCAAAAACCCCCGGCTATTCAAACACGACGATCCAATATAACATATCACAGCAAAACATAACATCACATGTCATCAATATAAGTAAATATGCGTATCCCAATTGTCGTTGACGTATAGCAACAAAACCGGCGATACACCACATATTACACCTACCGTCGTAGAAAAGAAATGAAAACTATAATAGTTAGAATCCGCAACATCCTTAGACATCATTGTTCCCTTATAAAAAAATAATAATAAATAATGAACAAAAAGCGACGGAAAGATTCCCCAAATGGAGCATAACGTGCCCGCACGTGATGCACCTTGGAACAAAAATTATAGGCATTAAGCTTAATAAATAGGGCTGAAATTGAGCCTCACGTGCAGGCAAATGGGCATCTATATACAAAGTATATAGACGCCTTCCTAAAGCAAATAACAGGCCAGAAAAGCTCACGTGCCAACACGTGATGCTTTTCTCTGAGACTGTTGCATATAAGCAAACCGGTCTAATGCTATGGGTCACGTGCTACACATGAGGGTTCCTAATACCTTCTGAGCCGACAGAATTAAATTCTAAATAAGAGAGATCAAAACCTTATTTGGAAAATATTTCCTTGAATCTTTCTAAACAAGAAAGATTATGCTCTGTAAAATAGAGCACCGTTGGATTAAAGATCCAATGGTGATTAAAAATCACCAAGCTACAGAATAAGCTCTGTATGGGAAAATATTTCCCCAATCTTTTTAAAAAAGAAAGATTGTGCTCTGTAAAAAAGAGCATCGTTGGATTAAAGATCCAACGGTGATTAAAAATCACCAAGCTACAGAATAAGCTCTGTATGGGAAAATATTTCCCCAATCTTTCTTGTTTCCAACAATGCTCTTTTTTACAGAGCACAATCTTTCTAAACAAGAAAGATTGCGCTCTGTAAAAAAGAGCACCGTTGGATTAAAGATCCAATGGAGATTAAAAATCACTGAGATGCAGAATAAGCTCTGTATGGGAAAATATTTTCCCAATCTTGTTAAAAACAAGAAAAATGTCTTCTGTAAAACATGAGTCCCTAGATCAAAGATCCAACGGTGGATAAAATCCCTGAATCAATCAAAAAATCTCTCAATAAGAGATTTTCTTAACTAAATCAACAAACTTGCCTTTACTATAGAATGGACTCGAGACAGAAAAGAGAAGGAAAGGAGACCCCCCATAAGATTTGAGAAAACAAAAAAGAAGAGGAGTTCTCTTTGAAGAAAAAGAAACCCTAGGTAAAAAACAAAGAGACCTAGAGAGCATATTTATCTCCTCTTACAAGAGTTTAACTCTTTAAAAAAAAGAACTTAGTTTTTTCTCTGGTTGAGATCTGCAGAAGCAAATCTCCCCACAAGTTGAGAATTTAATTCTCATCGGGGAGATTCTGTTATGCAGTCCCAAAACTTAGAGGAAAGAACTAGGTTTGAAGAATTTAATTCTTCTAAAGACATAAGAATTTAATTCCTTTAATAAAACTAAGGTTTAACCCTACATAAGAATTTAATTCTTATAAAACAAAGGACTTAAAATTCTCAAGACTTAAATCAAGAGCTCCATGCATATTAGCGTTTAACGCTATAACGACAGATTACGTGTTCCCATGCGAACACCTCTGAGGAACAAAAAGGAACAACTGAGATCGAGTCACGTGATCCACATGACCTCCAATAGTGCTTAGCACTCAGAAAAGAATAGGAAGATAAATCCAAAGGAGCCAGTGTCCAACTTGGGGGCGCCTCACGTGTCCACACGTGATGGTTACAAGATTTAAGTGTTTAACACTTATATGTATAGAACAAGGGAATAAGCCCAAAGAAACAATGCCCAATATTCAGGTGCCTCACGTGCCACATGTTGGAGATAGTGCCCTCAGAGTCAATTATTGGATCACAGGCACGTGATTGCAATGATTGAGGGAGGACCTATCCCGGTACGACAGTCTTACTCGAGATGATAGTTTGCTATCTGGTTTACCTTTATCATCGTGTACTGCTTTAGGTGACCTGACAGGTCGCTATTGCACGTTGATAGAGCCCCTAGGATTCTTGCTTGACGACCAGCAGTATGAGGGCGATCATATACGTGAGAGCTGGGGTCTACAAGCATATCCTTAAAAGGTCCCTAGTCGTGGGAGTTTCGAGACAGGGCATCGATTCTCCAGAGTAGACTAGTGTATACAGTCGAGACCCCGACGAGGGGCGGTGGCCGGTCTCACAAGCCATTTGTGTCAGTTGGATCACCTAAGATGTATACAGGTGCTCATTGGGTTATGAGTACACCGGACAGGACTCGCCGGGAACATGCTAGTTGGTCTTATACCTGACGTCAGATAGCAGTTCCCAGGTGACATGTGTACAGGTTAGTTCATCGACCTGGGGATCGTCATTTGTCTCGTGTGAGTTCCCACTGTGCTTTGATTACTACCCTACCACGGCTCAAAGGAGTCGTGCAAACAGGTTTTAGTTGGGTACAGTCCAGAGCCACATGGAGGCAGTGAGCGGATCTTCGGGGGTTTGTCTCTCCCGGTATTGGGGGTGAGGTCGCGCTGTGTCTAGGAGAGCCATTACACGAAGTCCTTGGCCAAGGCAGGAGATTTACTGGTAGGTATTCCAGTAGTATCTCAGGGTGTTCTGGGCTACACTCCGACACGACTTGTACCGCTTTTGGGGGTCTGACTTTTACCCACCCCCTAGGCCCGACATGCGATGCTTATAGACGAACGGACCGGACTGTACGGATATTGTCACTGACAGGCTTAGTAGGGTGTCAGGATGAGTTCGCTCATCGACGTCCCTTTTGGTCAATAGCTGGTGGCCCGTCACGTATTGGCTTATACCTCCGACGTGCTAGTGGTTAAATCCACAGCCATAGTATTGACGAGTCTTTAGAGTCCACCACACTTACAGTTACTCAAGCTTTCGGGCGAAACGCTGTAGAGGCCGTATGGAGATATGGCAGGGTCCGATCAGATACGTGCGGTATTGCACGGATCAGGATCGGACGGTTTTGTACTAGTGGCCGTATAGTTATATGGCAGCGTTCGATCAGATACGTGCGGTATTGCACGGATCAGGATCGGACGGATATTACTGGCCGGCTTTGGTTTAAGCCGGTCCTAGTTTAGTACAGTGTAGATTTTGTCTCTTTGCATTTGTATCCGGACGGAATACAGATGCGGGTGCGTATGCACAGTATCGGGGTTTTCCTGTAATTTATTACGGGACCAGTTTTCTGGAGTTGCCAGTTTGCATTCCGTTCCGGCCGGTTTTCCTTTGTTCTTTCCCGGCCGGACTTTTCCGATGGAGGGTGTTATTTGCAAGTTTGCAAATAACACATTGTGGAGGGTTTTATTGCATAAGGTTTGATATGATAAGCATCTTTGCTTTTCATGTATTTATGTGATTATGATGGATTTGAGGTTGATGGAAAGTTTTGTGATGATTATGTTTATGGTTGTGGTCACCTTTTCTTTTCTCCTACACTCACCTCCCTTGATGCTTGATAATCCTTGCTCCACCATTTTCTAAGGATGAGAGTTTTCATTAAGAAAAGTGAGAAGAAAAAGAGAGAAGAAGGAGAGAGCTTCATCTTCATCTTTGAGAGAGTATATCATTCTTCATCTCATTCCATTGCTAGAAAATTGAAAGCACCAATTTTCTATACACCATTCCTCCATCTATGGCAACCAACCCCAAAGTGAGACATACACTCTACACTATATTCCTACAGCAAATCTTGGATGCGTCGATTCGCCAGCTTCGCGCCCGAGTTGCCTCGGTATTGAGGTGGGAGCCCGTAAAAGCTACAGGCGATGTGGTGCCCTTCCGGCGAGGAGGCGACAACCGGAGATCCCGCGAGGAGATCGGAGTGGAGATGAAGACCGGAGGACTCGGATCAGTCGGTACATCTCTTCCCTTTCTTGTTAGTAGCTTAGACTAGTTTAATGGTTACGATCCGGTTGTTTAGTGCGCGATGGTGCCGGTTTGCTAAGTCCGCAAAAATTAAAGTTTACCATCGTTTCCGCGTTTGGCCGTCGGTTTGACGGCCGGGGCGCCGCCGTGCACTTACAGTGGTATCAGAGCCTCGCCATTAACTTCGTCTAGCTTCGTTTGATGTGTTTTGTATTTCCGATCGACCAAAATTCCAAAACTTGCATTTTTTGTTCACATCAGTTTCTATTGAAATTTTTTGAAGTCTAAAATTTTTTCAGGTTGTAAATTATTGATGTACTGGAAAATCTAAAAACTCTGTAAAATTTCGATGAAGTGATTCTACAGTGGGAGCGCGGAACCGCCGCATAAACCCCCATTCCGCCGCCCTTCCGCCGCGAACTGTAGAGATCACTGCACCAATTTTTTACAGAGGCTTTCTGGGATTAAAATATGGGTTTTGGAATATTAAAATTGGGCCCAGGCTTTCTGTGAGTGCTACAGTTTTGTTTGGGGGCCCACTTGTTAATTTTTGGTCAATCGGAAAATTTTAAACACATCTTTCACAGTATTTACATTATATCCGCGACCGTGAATGTCACTCGATCGGTAAATCCCGTCTAACTGCTATAGCCCGGTTAGACGGATTTGCGAACGTGACTTTCACGTTGATGTTCTATGTTTATGCTGTGATGTTGCGGATCGGTCGTGGGGGATAGCCTGGATGCAATGCTAGTACTGTGCTGTTGTATTATGTACATTTGATATTGCGGGGCGAGCGTCCGACATGTGGACTGCCGTCACTGCCTGTTTGTATTATTCTTTTGGGGCACGACCTGGTTGCGGTCGATGTACCCGGTGTATGTATATTTTACTTTCGGTACTAGGATTACCCCGCGGTGGGGGTGCACGGATAGCCGGGTTCTGGAGGGCAACAAGCCCGCATCTCATGGCATTGAGACGGAGGGGGCTTCACTCTGGGATTGGCGGGCTATTCGCCGCACTCGTAGGGGGTACAGGTTGACCCAGGAGGGGTGCCCAAGTTGCCGGATTCCATGGAGTGCTGGGTGGTCCATTCACGGAGATGAAGGGGGCTGCCTCGCTTCAGGTTTTGACGGGTGACTTGCCGCGCCCGTAGGGGTCTAGGTTTTCATTGCACAGGCTATCCACACGACCAGGGGAACGTCGGGTTTCAGTAGTGGCTCTGTGAAACCCGGGGATCCCAGATATCTGTATTGTTCTGTGATACTGTACATTTCTGTGATGTTGCATTTTATTCACGCCTTGAGCGAAATATAATATATTGGTATATATATTAGTAGATGTTGTATATGTTTTTCATCCGCGCTAGTCCAGTCCCCGCTCTGTCGTTAGTAAGCTAACCTAACGAGTGATGACGGGACCCAGTGGCGAATGCGGATGGCATATACGTATGTCGGTATATTTTCGTTCTTTGTGGTGTGATTAATTTATGGGACTGCGTTGATTCGGATCAATGCAAGTTAAACAAACCTATTCTGATGTTGTTGGAACACTTTTCAAAAAGCTGTTATTGCAAGGACGTTCACTTTTGTTTTGCATCGTGGTATTCATTTGGAATATCCTGCTCAGTCGACGAGGCAAGGGCCGAGATCCCTTCACCGGGAGTGACCCCTTGGACAGAAGTTTGCGTCAGGGCATTAACTTCACTATAGCCGATTACTTTTGCTTTGCACCGTGGTATTCAGTTGGAATATCCTGCACCCCATTCTACGGGGAAAGAGCCGAGATCCCTTCACCGGGAGTGACCTCTTTAGTAAAGGTTTTCGTCACTATATTTTCTAAAAAGCTATCAGTTCCTTCAACGATATCAAGTTCGTTACGTTAAAGGTTTTCGCCAGAAACCATTCGTAGCCCTCCATCGTTTCATATGGGTAGTCAATAGTATTCAAGCTGTGTTTGTTGGCCTTAGTCAAGGCACAGTGTTTGGTAGCTATTGGGTATTCATATGCTGCATAGATAGATGCGTTGTTTTGGGACAGTCGTATAGCCTTGTTGGCCTTAGTCAAGGGCTTGTACGGGTGGGTTCAAATCAACCTGGACAATGACGGGTAGAACTTGACATGTGACTTATGATTTGTTGGCCTTAGTCAAGGTCATAAGAGCATGGGATAAAAATCACATCGGGAGTTTCAAAAGAACTAAAACTTGCCAGATATGCGCATACCTTCTGGAGTGTGATAGCGTGAGCGGATTCCGTCACGTTATCATGCGATGAGAGTTGGATCCTGATTCCCACTGATGAGTTGGTTTACTCCTCGGGTGACCCCGACTAATTCTTCTTTCAGGTTTGGAGGAGGATTTGAGGTACAGTGGGAGGTTTCCAGATTAGATAAAGTGATAACCATTCTGATCTTGGTTAGAGTGCACGCTGAGTGTTTCTTTTCTCTCTCTCTCTGGCAGCGACCATTGACCCGACCCAAGACTATGACTCAGTGACCAAGTTGACCGAACCTTCTTTACACTGGCTTTTGGATTGTCAGAGTTGCAGACCTCATTGCCACTCCTACTTTTACCCTTTTCTCCAGGACACCCCGTATTACTACGAACGTCCACTTCCATTGGACAAAACCATCGTATGGTTAGATACGAACTCGAAGGAATTTATTCGAGGATGGTTTTTGGTTCTGGAGAAAACGGATAGGATTATTCAGTTGTCTTTTCCCTTTTACCTTTTCTCAGGTTGCGAGTACTCCTTGGTTTAGGAGTAGTACACCTATTACGCAAATTGGATAGTCTTCTTCCAAACCATAGGCTGGTGCCGACCGGTAGGGAATGAAGAAAACCAATTAGCCTAAATGGTGTGCAGAAGGTATTAAGATTAAGACAAAGCAAGGGATTAGTAAGAGGGCAAAGTAAATTGCGACTAATATCCACGACCAAACCAAGTATTTCTTCGCCAATCCTAAATCACCTTTGTATTTCTCCAGGACACTCCGTATCACTACGAAGATCCACAGTTTATTGGATACTCCATCGTATGGTTATATACGAACTCGAAAGGAACTTGTTCCAGTTCGGGGATGGATTCTGGTTCAGGAGAAATAGGAATAAGGTTTATTCAGGTGTCTTTTATCTTCACCTTCTCTCGCTTTGCGAGTGCTCCTAGGATTAGGACAGTACACCCATTATGCTTATTGGATAGTCTTCTTCCAAACCATAGGCTGGAGCCGAACGGTAGGGAAGGAAGAAAACCATTTGGCCTAAGGGGTGTGCAGAAGGTAACGACTAAAGACACATAAAGGGATTTGGAGAGGTGGCAAAGAATTATACGGTTATAGTTGTGAATCTGGATAATGGTAGAGGCATTGCTAGGAATACCAGGATACCCCATCGAAACATTTCAATGTTTCAGTTCACTGTGTACTGTTAAAAGAAAACTGATTTCCCGATTAGACACTTACTCCAGGGTATGTATTTACCAGGTATGATTCTCACATCTGTATGGCTTTATAGATGATGAGTGGGAGTCAGTTATTAGGAATTGGGTGATCATCCTCATTATATCGGGATTCGTTGTAATCGGTGATATTTGAGGAGATCATCTGGGCTGTTTGCCGGTCGGCAAATGTTTGGTTTTGAATATCCGCTGTTGTGCACCAATTTCAAATTAATATATCTGTACGTCTATTTTCATAGAGTGAGATATACCTTTTGATATTATGTCGATGACATTTACCTATATCAGTGGATGGTTAGGTAAGGAGCATTAAACAGCGGTGTAATTCTTCTTAACCATAAGTACAGTTTTCAACCTACGACGCACAATGAAAGAGTTGTTAGACTCAGCGGACTTATACAGAGTATTGTATGTTGTCCAGTGTCCATTAGGACAGAGGGGTTGGTCCTCATACTATATTCTGTTTACTTTTAACTTCTCTAATTCTTAGACATGTGTTTCGAAGAAACACAGGGTCTAAGTTTTGAGGAGTTATAGGTATTTGAATAGAGTAGAGAACCAGGTGTAGCAAGTATCGGGATTCTTCAAAGTGATCGAAGATATAGATACTTGTGTATGGTATTCAGTTGATAGTAATGATAAAGAGAAATTGCTTCTCTTTCAGGTTACTCATAATTGGAAGCATTCCTAAGTTGAGTAACGCTGATCGGCCTCTCTCCATTTAGTTGACATGCACTGGAGACAGCTGCATGATTTGAATCTGGTTCAATTAATTCAGTGCCTCTGGTTCTATATTGGATATAGAACAGTTCATATCTTAACGTTGTTAAGGTACGGGGAGTTGTCCGGCTTATGATTAAAACCAGACACTGGACAGCTCAAGGCACGTTTCTGTAATGGCTGTTTGTGGGTTGACCCAGGCTATGACGAGGGTTGACTTTCTACCATCTGGAAGATCAATAGTGATATTGTTCTTAACTCGCCACATTTTAAAAGAAATGGTTATTTTTCAAAAACTGTAGTGGGAGTATGGTAGAACTGGAAGTGATTCCAGAACCGCAAATGATTACTAAAGATTTGATAAGGAACCTAAAGATTCAATCTGATTTGACATTCCATTGGCCACTCCGCAGATAAGGTGGGTAACTTCAGGCACCCGAGAGGTACTCCGGTAGCCTCAAGGACGGTGACAGGGAAGTTCTTGTTTACCCACACTTGCCATTGTTGTTGTTCTAGACTGCGAGACCCGGCAGGAGGATGAGTATAGCGTCGTTCTAAACTAGCTTTAGAAGTGCACGTCTATATGACTCTGCCAGAGGGCTGTCGTAGTCAGTGGGAGCAGCGGAAGCATTGATGGACATCAGGCTTATGTCTATTCATAGACTAAAGCAGATATAGCAGAGATAGATCATCTATTTCTGATGTGACAGTCATAGGTTTGACGTCATCAGAATAGAGGATGGATCTGTTAAGAAGGTAGTAGGGTGTGATATCCTGGTTTTGGATGACATACACAAGATAGGAAGTGACATTCCTATACTACGATCGGTTATACTTTGGTCGTCACACAGTGGTTTCTCCACATGGGACTTGGACATTATATCAGACATACTGGTTACTGGATCTATGGTTTTAGATCTAGATTTGGGTGGTTTCCCAATCAGGGTAATTTGACAGCATTCTAAGAGTATTTAGAATGGACGACTCCTGGCACGGTAGTGTACCTGCAGGTAATGGAGTCACCCTCTCTAAAGGTGTCTTATAGACTAAAGTAGAGAGGGATGCGCATGATTGGCAGATCACTTGCTTAGGCAATTGAGTCAATCATGAGAGGTCAAGTACACACCAGATGTTGTTCTTGCACTAGATGCAATAAGTTGACAGTGATCCAATCCTGGAGAAACAGTCGGAAGCAGTTTTAGAACATAAGTGAATGTTCTAGGGATATGATAACGGCTGCCTCCTTTGGGGGACAGTTATCATTCCAGGCTTCCAAGGTGACATGGACGACAAGGAGGTTGTCAGAGTTATAGTTTTCCTTCTGACGAGGGACAGTATTTTGGACAGGTGATCCAAGGCAATACTGAGGGAGGCATGGCGCAGGATACTGATTAAGTTCAGTTGACGATACAGTCTAAGAAGTTTGGATTTGGAGTTCATTTATGAGCTAGGTCCCATCAGATATCCAGACATTCTAAGACAGGTATTGCTCATTTCGGGAGATGGCATTCTCCGCGAACTTGAGATTTAGAGAGAGACATAGAAAGAAACATCAGAGCGGATCCACTCACTAAGGCTATTCCTCGAACGCAATAGTCTCGCAAACGAGCTTTGTGAGACTGACTAGTAGAGGAGTTGGGTGTTCGGTATCACACGGGCTGTGAGTATGCGACATCGCAATAATTAGCCTTGAGTGCAAGTGGGAGATTGTTGGAGATAGTGCCCTCAGAGTCAATTATTGGATCACAGGCACGTGATTGCAATGATTGAGGGAGGACCTATCCCGGTACGACAGTCTTACTCGAGATGATAGTTTGCTATCTGGTTTACCTTTATCATCGTGTACTGCTTTAGGTGACCTGACAGGTCGCTATTGCACGTTGATAGAGCCCCTAGGATTCTTGCTTGACGACCAGCAGTATGAGGGCGATCATATACGTGAGAGCTGGGGTCTACAAGCATATCCTTAAAAGGTCCCTAGTCGTGGGAGTTTCGAGACAGGGCATCGATTCTCCAGAGTAGACTAGTGTATACAGTCGAGACCCCGACGAGGGGCGGTGGCCGGTCTCACAAGCCATTTGTGTCAGTTGGATCACCTAAGATGTATACAGGTGCTCATTGGGTTATGAGTACACCGGACAGGACTCGCCGGGAATATGCTAGTTGGTCTTATACCTGACGTCAGATAGCAGTTCCCAGGTGACATGTGTACAGGTTAGTTCATCGACCTGGGGATCGTCATTTGTCTCGTGTGAGTTCCCACTGTGCTTTGATTACTACCCTACCACGGCTCAAAGGAGTCGTGCAAACAGGTTTTAGTTGGGTACAGTCCCGAGCCACATGGAGGCAGTGAGCGGATCTTCGGGGGTTTGTCTCTCCCGGTATTGGGGGTGAGGTCGCGCTGTGTCTAGGAGAGCCATTACACGAAGTCCTTGGCCAAGGCAGGAGATTTACTGGTAGGTATTCCAGTAGTATCTCAGGGTGTTCTGGGCTACACTCCGACACGACTTGTACCGCTTTTGGGGGTCTGACTTTTACCCACCCCCTAGGCCCGACATGCGATGCTCATAGACGAACGGACCGGACTGTACGGATATTGTCACTGACAGGCTCAGTAGGGTGTCAGGATGAGTTCGCTCATCGACGTCCCTTTTGGTCAATAGCTGGTGGCCCGTCACGTATTGGCTTATACCTCCGACGTGCTAGTGGTTAAATCCACAGCCATAGTATTGACGAGTCTTTAGAGTCCACCACACTTACAGTTACTCAAGCTTTCGGGCGAAACGCTGTAGAGGCCGTATGGAGATATGGCAGGGTCCGATCAGATACGTGCGGTATTGCACGGATCAGGATCGGACGGTTTTGTACTAGTGGCCGTATAGTTATATGGCAGCGTTCGATCAGATACGTGCGGTATTGCACGGATCAGGATCGGACGGATATTACTGGCCGGCTTTGGTTTAAGCCGGTCCTAGTTTAGTACAGTGTAGATTTTGTCTCTTTGCATTTGTATCCGGACGGAATACAGATGCGGGTGCGTATGCACAGTATCGGGGTTTTCCTGTAATTTATTACGGGACCAGTTTTCTGGAGTTGCCAGTTTGCATTCCGTTCCGGCCGGTTTTCCTTTGTTCTTTCCCGGCCGGACTTTTCCGATGGAGGGTGTTATTTGCAAGTTTGCAAATAACACATTGTGGAGGGTTTTATTGCATAAGGTTTGATATGATAAGCATCTTTGCTTTTCATGTATTTATGTGATTATGATGGATTTGAGGTTGATGGAAAGTTTTGTGATGATTATGTTTATGGTTGTGGTCACCTTTTCTTTTCTCCTACACTCACCTCCCTTGATGCTTGATAATCCTTGCTCCACCATTTTCTAAGGATGAGAGTTTTCATTAAGAAAAGTGAGAAGAAAAAGAGAGAAGAAGGAGAGAGCTTCATCTTCATCTTTGAGAGAGTATATCATTCTTCATCTCATTCCATTGCTAGAAAATTGAAAGCACCAATTTTCTATACACCATTCCTCCATCTATGGAAACCAACCCCAAAGTGAGACATACACTCTACACTATATTCCTACAGCAAATCTTGGACGCGTCGATTCGCCAGCTTCGCGCCCGAGTTGCCTCGGTATTGAGGTGGGAGCCCGTAAAAGCTACAGGCGATGTGGTGCCCTTCCGGCGAGGAGGCGACAACCGGAGATCCCGCGAGGAGATCGGAGTGGAGATGAAGACCGGAGGACTCGGATCAGTCGGTACATCTCTTCCCTTTCTTGTTAGTAGCTTAGACTAGTTTAATGGTTACGATCCGGTTGTTTAGTGCGCGATGGTGCCGGTTTGCTAAGTCCGCAAAAATTAAAGTTTACCATCGTTTCCGCGTTTGGCCGTCGGTTTGACGGCCGGGGCGCCGCCGTGCACTTACACCATACGTGAGCGCTCCAAATTCCAGTGTTTAACAATGCTTAAGAGCCTCACATGGGAGCACGTGAGCGCCAAACAATTAGCAGTGTTTAACAATGTGGGAGGCCAACCATAGCCTAAATTAGCCAAGTCTCCCGAGGCCAAAAACCTTTTGACCATCAATCAACCGAGCCCTACTATACTCGGTTCTCCCCAAATCAATCTTAGTTCCAAAGATGACTAATGATCTCCTGACACGTGGCATCTAAAATAATGTTCGTTCGACCATGGTCTCTCCCTTCAATCTGGAGTTCAGTTCAAGGGTACATCTCTCCATACCACTGATATATGTTGCTGTAATTCTTCAACGTCTTCAGAGAGATAGAGTGTCCCGACAACCAACAGCTCTTTTGGTACACTCTCGAACCCATGAGCATACCCTATGGACCGTAATGTCCTTAAACTAGCAGTGGACCGCAACGTCCTTAAACTAAACCCTCACCCTAAAATGGTGATCTACGGACCGTAACGTCCCTAAACTAAAACGATAAAGCCCAAATGCTCTTTCGTTGGATCAAAAATGATCTTGAACCCCCGTTAAGTAGATCTTAGTCCAATCTCGGATTAACGTATCCTTAATAAATATTTTAAGTTGATCTTAATCTCAAACAAGGTTAACGATCCTTAAAACAATCCAAACTCAAATCTAAAAAAATACGGATTTGGACTAATCTACGCCCTATGGGTGACAACACAAATTAGTCTCTGTATACAATCCACGGGCAACCAAAAATAAAACAAACACATACGACACGAAGTGAACATCGGGAGAAGGAGAAAGTGGTTTCCGCGATGCGGTAACGTATTTAACTGCAGGGGCTTACGCCCGCAGGGAAGAATGCCCCCACAATAAAAAAACCCTCACAATGAGGGGGAATCTGACGAAGTCTGCTACAACGGCCGCATCCTTACAGACCTTTGATACACAGCGCCATAAATCAACTTGGCATCTTCGGAGAGGTGGACGGATAAAACCAAATAGCATCTGCCCCCAAATTCAGGAAAGATGACCTACGTGGTCTCGTCTCTATTTTCGGCGGTAAGCAGATTCTGGCACGTCCGGTGGGACCTTTTTCTCTTTCCACTCCACACTTCATGTGTCTTGTTCGTGAATGAATCGCGGTTTAATATGGTTGCCCTTGGATTCGAGGTACTAAGATTTTGTGTTTTGCTCCGTGCAGAAAAGAAGATGACATCGATGCCTTCCAACTGCACCAATTGCAACAGCAACTCCCACTACGTCCCTGCTGGAGGAGTGACTTAGGGGCCCCAAGCGGCCTCCATCTTCGTAATGCCAGTGGAACAGGTGACTCAGGCCACCACTGGACTGCTCTTCGGAACAATGCTCCCGCTAATGAGCTTCAATGCTTCAATGCCATCACAAGAAGCCCCAAAGAAGCCGGTCTTTGATCGACTCGCAACCACCATGGCCCCTCTCAAAGGGTCATCCAAGTCTGCCGCCTCAGTCTTCGATAGGCTGAGCCAAAATTCCACTAGGCCCACGAAGAGGCCCGCGATACCTGAAGGGGTTATCCCGAAGCGGATAGCCATTGCAGCTCCGGTAAACAAAGTCGTCAAAAGGCTTTATCTTTTTAAAAGATCGGTCTTCACAAGACTGGACGTTCCAATTCCTGCTGCAGGTGAGGTCGTTAAAAATGCTTCCCCTGCCAAAAAGTCGGCCTGTGCAAGACTGACCGTTCCCTCTCAGCGGACATCGGTCTTCGACAGGTTGGCTACAACAGCAGCCTCTTATCAAAGCAAGGGGCATGTCAAGGTCGCTTCTACAACAGAGGTGATCCTATCCGCAAGACATGCTCGACGTCACCACTGGCGCCGAGTGAGGAAAGCTGGGGGCAGTTCCCCCTCTGAACTTACCCCACCAGCTCCAATGGTGAAAGTTGATGCTGCTGTTCCAACTGGGAACAGCTTCGAGCTGCTCAGGAAGGTGCGCAAGAACTCTCCAACCGCTATCTTGAAGATGTAAGTCTATGGTAGCGCCCCGGCCGTCGATCCGATGCCAAAATGCGGAAACGAAAACTTTTCATAAACTTGAAACCGGCGTTATCGTATACTTTAAACCAGGATCGAACCATTAACCTATAACTAGCAAACTAGAGAAGGGTTAGAAAAGCTATACCGATCGATCCGTGTCCTTCAGTCTTTGGCCACCAACCTAAGCTCCTCGCGTAATCTCCGATCTCCGGTCTCCTCATCGGAAAGGGCACCACATCTTCGAATCCTTTTACGGGCTCCCGCTTCGTCCGAAGCAACTCGGACACAAAGTTTGCTAGCCGACGTGTCCAAGGTGAAGTAGAGAATGTGTGTGATTACTTTGTCTCAAGCATCCATTGATTCTCAACACATGAGAGTGTATGGATGAGGTTGAAGATGATGCCATTAATGGAGATAGTGAGCTCAAGAAAGAAGGAGGAAGAAGAAGAGCTATCTTTTGTTTCTTGTTTCAATGATAAAATGAGAGAGTGAGATCAAAAAAAAAGAGCTAGCTCTCATATGGCTTCCCTTCTCTCTCTCTTTATCATTTCAACTCACAAATCAATCAAATAATGTGACACATGCACAAAGAAAGAGATTATGAGTCATCACTTGTGCATGTGTCATAATTAATGCTCATAATCATGACTTTGAGCTCATTATTTCCATTTGTAAACATTAATCCAAATGTTTGCAACAATAAAAAGATACAGCAACATCTAAATTAAACTCGTGACGGATCACAAGGTACCCCTTATCTGTATATACATACCTGCATCCGCATTCCGACTGAATGCGAATGCGATGAGACTAAAGTAATCCAACAAATCTAATACTAGGATCCGGCTTAAACCAAAGCCCACTAATATGATCCGTCCGATCATGATCCTTGCACTACTGCACGTATATGATCGAACCCTGCCATATATCATACGGCCTCTACAACGTTTCGCCCGAAACTTGAGAAACTGTCTGTGGGGGACTCTAAAGACTCGTCAATACTTTGGCTGTGGATTTAACCACTGGCACGGCAGTGGTACTAGCCGTACGTAACGAGCTACCAGTTATTGACCAAAAGGGAGGTCGATGAGCGAACTCATCCTAACACCCTACTGAGCCTGTCAGTCACAATATCCGTACAGTCCGGTCCGTTCTTCTATGAGCATCGCATGTCGGGCCTAGGGGGTTGGTAAAAGTCAGACCCCCAAAAGCGGTACAAGTCGTGTTGGAGTATAACCCAGAACACCTTGAGATACTACTGGAATACCTACCAGTAAATCTCCTGCCTTGGCTAAGGACTTCGTGTAATGGCTCTCCTAGACACAACGCGATCTCACCCCCAATACCGGGAGAGACGAAACCCCTGCCGATCCGCTCACTGCCTCCATGTGGCTCGGGACTGTAGCCAACTAAGACCTGTTTGCACGACTCCTTTGAACCGTGGTAGGGTAGCAATCAAAGCATAGTAGGAACTCACACGAGACAAATGACGATCTTAGGTCGATAAACTAACCTGTACACATGTCACCAGGGAACTGCTATCTGACATCAGGTATAATACCAACTAGCATGTTCCCGGCGAGTCCTGTCCGGTGTACTCATAACCCAATGAGCACCTGTATACATCTTAGGTGAACCAACTGACACCAATGGCTTGTGAGACCGGCCACCGCCCCTCGTCGGGGTCTCGACTGTATACACTAGTCTACTAATGGAGTATCGATGCCCAGTCTCGAAACTCCCACGACTAGGGACCTTTTAAGGATGTGCTTATAGACCCCAGCTCTCACGTATATGATCGCCATCATACTGCTGGTAGTCAAGCAAGAATCCTATAGGCTCTATCAACGTGCAATAGTGACCTGTAATATCACCTAAAGCATGTACACGATGATAAAGATAAACCAGATAGAATACCATCATCTTGAGTAAGAATGTCCTACCGGCATAGGTCCTCCCTCAATCATTGCAATCACGTGCGTGTGATCCAATAATTGACTCTGAGGGCACTATATCCAACAATCTCCCACTTGCACTCAAGGCTAATTATTGCGATGTCGCATACTCACAGCCTGTGTGATACCGAACACCCAACTCCTCTACTAATCAATCTCACAAAGCCCGTTTGCGAAACTATTGCGTTCGAAGAATAGCCTCAGTGAGTGGATCCACCCTAATGTTTCTTTCTATGTCTCTCTTTATCTCAAGTTCGCGGAGAAAGCCATCTCCCGAAATAAGCAATACCTGTCTTAGAATATGTCTGGATATTTGATGGGACCTAGTTCATAAATGAACTCCAAATCCAAACTTCTTAGACTGTATCATCAACTGAACTTAATCAGTATCCTGCGCCATGCCTCCCTCAGTATCCGCTTGGACCTCCTGTCCAAACAACTGCCCCTCGTCAGAAGAAAACTATAACTCTGACAGTCACTATGTCATCCAGGTCACCTTGGAAGCCTGAAATGATAACCGTCTCCCGAAGGAGGCTGTCGTTATCATATCCCTAGAATGTTCACTTATGTTCTAAAACTACTTCCGAATGTTTCTCCAGGATTAGATCAATATCAACTTATTGCATCTAGTGCAAAAACAATATCTGGTGTGGTACTTGACATCTCATGATCAACTCAATTGCCTAAGCAAGTGATCTGCCAATCATGCACATCCCTCTCCCCTTTAGTCTGTAAGACACCTTTAGAGAGGGTGACTCCATCACCTGTAGGTACATTACCATGCCTGGAGTCGTCCATTCTAAAGCACCTTTAGAATGCTGTCTAAGTACCCAGATTGGAAAACTACCCAAATCTAGAACTAAGACCTTAGACCTAGTAACCAGAATGTCTGATATAATATCCAAGTCCTATGTGGAGAAACCACTGTGTGAGAACCAAAGTATAACCGATCGTAATATAGGAATTTCACTTCCTACTATGTGTATGTCATCCAAATACCAGGACATCACACCCTAATACCTTCTTAACAGATCCATCCCCTATTCGGATGAAGTCAAACCTATGACTGTCACATCAGAAATAGATGATCTATCACCGCTATATCTGCTTTAGTCCATAAATAGACATAAGCAACTTGTCCACTATGCTTCCGCTGCTCCCACTGACTACGACAACCCTCTGGCAGAGTCATATACACGTGCACTTCTAGAGCTAGTTTAGAACGACGCTATACTCATCCTCCTGCAGGGTCTCATAGCCTGGAACAACAGTAGTGTCAAGTCTGGGTAAACAAGAACCTCCCTGTCACCATCCTTGAGGCTACCGGAGTACCTCTCAGGTTCCTGAGGTTACCCACCATATCTGCGGAGTGGCCAATGGAATGTCAAACCAGATTGAATCTTTAGGTTCTTATCAAATTTTCAGTAATCGTTTGCGGTTCTGGAATCACTTCCAGTTCTACCATACTTCCACTACTGTTTTCTGAAAAAATCCATTTTACTAAAATTGTGGCGAGTCAAGAACAATATCACTATTGATCTTCCAGTTGGTAGAAAGTCAACCTTCGTCATAGCCCGGGTCAACCCACAAATAGCCATTACAGAAACGTGCCTTGAGTTATCCAGAGTCTGGTTTTAAGCATAAGCCGGACAACTCCCCGTACCTTAACATTGTTAAGATACGAACTATTCTATATCCAATATAGAAACAGAGGCACTGATTTAATTAGAACCAGATTCAAATCATGCAGCTGTCTCCAGTGCATGTCAACTAAATGGAAGGAGGCCGATCAGCGTTACTCAACTTAGAAATGCATACAGATATGAGTAACCTGAAAGAGAAACAAGTTCTCATAATCATTACTATCAACTGAATACCATACACAAGTATCTACATCTTCGATTATCTTGAAGAATCCTGATACTTGCAATACCTGGTTCTCTACTTTATTCATATACCTATAATTTTTCAAAACTTGGATCTTGTATTTCTATGAAACACATGTCTAAGAACTAGAGAACTCATAGGTAAACAGAATATAGTACGAGTACCAACCCCTCTGTCCTAATGGACACTGGACAACATACAAACTCTGTATAAGTCCCCTGAGTCTAATAACTCATTCCCTGTGTGTCGTAGGTTGAAAATTGCACTTATGGTTAATAAGAATTACACCGTTGTTTAATGCTCCTTACCTAACCATCCACTGATATAGGTAAATGTCATAGACATAATTTCAAAAAGTTATATCCCACTTTATAAAAATAAACATACAGATATATCAATTTGAAATTGGTGCATAACAACGGATATTCAAAACCAAATATTTGTCGTCCGGCAAACAGCCCAGGCGATTTCCTCAAATATCACCAATTACAACGAATCCCGATATAATGAGGATGATCACCCAATTCCCAATAACTTACTCTCACACATCATCTGTAAAACTATACAGATGTGAGAATCAAACCTGGTATATACATACCCTGGAGCAAGGGCTAATTGGGAAATCAGTTTTCTTTTAACAATACACAGTGAAACTGAAACATGTAAATGTTTCGAAGGGGTATCCATGTATTCCTAGTAATACCTCTTCCATTATCAGATTCACAACTGTAACCGTATATTTTTTTGCCATCTCTCCAAATCTCTTTATATGTCTTTAGTCATTACCTTCTGTACACCCCTTTAGGCTAAATGGTTTTCTTCCTTCCCTACCGTTCGGCACCAGCCTATGGTTTGGAAGAAGACTATCCAATAAGCATAATGGGTGTACTCCCCTAATCCTAGGAGCACTCGCAACGCGAAAGAAGGTAAAGATAAAAGACAACTGAATAAAACTTGTTCTTATTTCTCATGAACCAGAATCCATCCCCGAATTGGAACAAGTTGTAGGGTTACTAGGCACTCTCACAAGGTTCTACAAGGCATCAACCATGCCCGATTTAAATTTTAGACGTGCCGAACAACCCTAACCAAGATCTTAGACTAGAGATTAGGCGAAACAAAGCATGTTAAACACTTTAATATCTAAGAGTTTGGGATTACAACCTTTGTAGTCTGGTCCTTCACTTCTAAAGCTCCGTGTTTAGGTCCCTTCGCTGCGATCATCGAGTACCCGAACTCTAGAGAAGTTCCACGAAGAGAAAAATGCAAGCTTGCTTCCGATCTTCGATAACAAAGATGATCTACCTTGAAGTTTCTTTAACACAAGCTCTCACTCACTAATGAAGTGAACACCCTAATCTAAATGGCTAGGATAGATTAGGATGATGAAGTAGGAATTTAGCTCTCATTTATTTTCTCAATCTCACTCATTTTCATCACCTCTCAAAAAGCTAGAAAGCTTTTTAAGCAAGAAGGAAGAAGAAGAAGAAGCTAACTCTTTTGTGATGAATAATGAATCCATAGTGTGGTTAGAAATGCAACCATGGGTTAAGTATGATAACTTAACCCATGTAGAGACTTAACCATGGTCAAGGGTTGGGTTGGGTAACAAATATCTACAAAAATATCTTTACAAAATATCTTTGCAAAAAAAAAACAAAAAGCTTCTAAAAGCTTCTAGAAAAATTAACCCAAATCAAACCTTAATTATATTTAATCTCCACTAATCAAGTTGCATTAATAATCCTAACATGTTACAATATTATATATCACATATACAATATTTATTGTAACAAAATAAAATAATACAATTAACATATATCACATATATATCAATGTATTACCCGAGTGAGAAAAAGAAACAATTAGTGAGCTTATATTAGTTAATGTAATTTAATATATCAAATATATAATTATACATTAAATTATCAAATCAACACTTGATCCGATAATCCATCTATTTCATAAATAACCGACTAATATAATCTGTATCAGTTCATCGAATCAACACTTGATCCGATGACCCGGCTATATCACATATACCCAGCCGATATCTCATATCGCGAGAATCTAATACGGTATCACAAACATGTATTGTTCTCGATCCCGCACATATCATATATGTGCTCCTACTCCATTTTGCCTGAGTCAAGAAACCTCTGTGTAGGACTCTAAAGAATCGTCAATACGCCAGCAGTAGGTGATGATCATATCAAACACCCATAAGCTGCAAGCGGTCAGCTAAACGTAACAGCCACCCAGGTATTGAGCGATCAGAAGATCAACAAGCAAGCCTGTACTTTCTCCTGCGAATCCAGTCAGTAACACTCCCGTACAGTCCGGTCTCTTCGTCTGATATGTCGCATATCTCGCCTAAGGGTGGTAAACGTCAGACCCCAGTAGCTTGATAAGTCGTGTCGATATGAGGTCTATAACAGTTCGAGAAACTACTGATAACACTTACCAGTAAATCTCAGCAACCCTGGCCAGGGATTTCCAGTTATAGCCAATCGAACACAGCGCAACATCAACTCCCTATACCAGGAGAGACGAATCCTCTCCTATCGCTCATTGCCTCCATGTGATTCGGGACTGTACCCAAAAGCCACCTTTTTGCACGCCCTCTTAGACATGGTATGATGGAAATCAAAGCACAGTGGGAATCACACAAGACTCTATGATGATCTCGGGTCTACAGACTGACCTGTACCAGCGTCACCAGAGAACTGCCATCTGACGTGAGGTATAATACCATCTGGGAGTTCTCGGCGAGTCCGTCCAGTGTACCCAGACTCTACTGAGCACCCGTACACCATCCTTGATGTCAAACACCGATGGATATGGGATCATCTATCGCCCATCATATGGGTCAAGATGTGTATACGCTAGTCTACTCTGGTGTATAGATGCCCTGTCTCAATACACCCTCGACTAGGAACAGTTATAGGACGTACTCGTCGACTACCGTGGCCCCACTAGTATGATCTCATCATAGTCCCAGTAGTCGAGTACATATCCTAAGGGCTTTATCAACATGTAACATAGAGACAATCAGAGTACATGTTAAGATAAAGAGCAACCAGATAGCATACTATCATGTCGAGCAAGAAAGTCCTCCTTATATATGTCCAAGCATCTACTACAATATACATCACTATGTACAGTAATGGCCTCTAAGGCGTACATATAACTAACAATCTCTCACTTGCACTAGGGCCATCTGTTGTGGTATCACATACCCAACATTTAGCTGTGGTTGAAGTATCTCATACTCAACCATCCCATAAAAGTGTCTACTGGGGAAAAGGCCTTTGTGAGTGGATCCGCGCTGTTGTCCTCTGTGTCTACTCTCCTAACCTCGATCTCCCTGGAGATCAACCATCTCCATGATCAGGTGATGCTGCCTAAGAATTATATCTGGATTTCTGATGGTACGGGGGTTCCTTGGAATAAGCCACAAGTCCATTATCATACAATGGTATGAACGAAGTTCATCTCATGAACTAAAATATATCCAGACTGCCTCTTTGGTAGCATCTTTGGTAACGATGTATCTTGCCTTTAATCGTCTAGTATGTCACGGTATCTAGCTTGGAACTCTTCCAACATACCGTCCCTCCACTGAGGGTAAAGACAATGCCTGCGACTGACATTCAGTCGTCCTTATCACCCTGGAACCTTTCCAGTGATTCTCCCCAGGATCGATTGATACCATCTCACTACAACTAGTGAGAATCCTAACATCCAATTAGATCTATCTCATAGATCCAAAACCCAGGATTTAGGAGGTATCACCTTGATCCTATACGGAGAATCCATGTGATAAGCGGAGATTGACCGAGCGTAGCATAGGAAACTCCTTCCCTATCAAGAGTATGTCATCCACGTACTCTACGAAGATCACCACCATATTCTCTACTACCTTTTTGTATATACAAGGTTCATCTACCATTTTGATGAAGTCAAACTCTTTGCCTACCACATCAAAACAGACGTTCCAACTCCGCGATGCCTGCTTTATCACATAAAACATCTTGCACACGTTTCCGCTGCTCCCACTATCTATGAAGCCCTCTCGCTGTGTACTTATAGACGCTCTCTTCTAAATCATCATTTAGAAAAACAGTCATGACACCCAACCGCCAGATATCGTAGTCATGATATGTAGCCGTGGCAAGTAGGATCTAGATGGACTTTAAGCATAGCTTTGAAAGTCTCAACTTTTCCATGTACACCAAGTAATCTTCTCAAGATATACTTGCTCCTGATAGGATTTAACCCTTCAGATAAAGCAACCAAAGTCCATACTTTGTTGGTGTATAAGGATTCCATCTTAGATCGCTAAGCATCCAGCCATTCTTACAGAGTCCCACTCCTGATGGCCAGCTCGAAACTAGTTGGGTCATCATCTCATGATGCAATCCTCACTCCCACCGTCATAGAGAAAACCGAAGTATCTCTCAGGTGGGTGAGAAACCCTACTAGATCGGCGGAGAGGCTGAGGTTCATTGGAAACTATTAAATCCTTTGGTTCTACCAAATCATCAGCTGAAGTTTGTATAGCTGGAACTCTTTCCAGTTCTACCTCATGACCAATAATTTCTTCACAAGAAATTCCCTTTCACAAAGGTGGTATGCCGAGAAACAAAATATCTTTTGTTCCTCGGTTTGGTAGAAGATATTCCCTTGCGAATGGTTGAGATATCCAACAAACTTCCACAGAACTGACTTTGCCTCGAGTTTGTCCGGATTTTGCTTTTAGACATAGGCCGGACAACCCCAAATCTTAACTTACTTAAGATATGGGCTCTTCCCATTCCATATCACATATGAAGTGGTAGGCAACTGATTTGATTGGAACCCTATTCAATAGGTATGCAGCTTCACAAGTGCATAACTCCCAAAAGGAAATAGGAAACTCAGTAGTACTCATCATAGAGCGCACCATATCAAATAGGGTGTGATTGCTCCGCCCCGATACACCGACGTGCTGTGGTGTATACAGAGGAGTAATGCTGAGAGAGAATCTCATTCTCCTTTAGAATAGTCCAGGAATCCCATGCTTTAAGTATTCTCCTCCTTGATCACATCAAAGGACATAATACTTATTCCCGTTTTTGGTTCTTTACTTCTAACTTATATTCTGTGATTATCTCAAAAGTTTCGGACTTGTGTTTCAACAGGAACATATGTCTGAATCTTGAGAGATCATCAGTGAATGTAATGAAGTACAAAGAACCGGTCCTGGCATGTGTAGACGGGGGACCTTCATACATCAGCATGTATCAATCCCAAGAGTTCACTAACTCTTTTTCTGTTTCCAATAAACAGAGCTGTGGTCATCTTATCTTTGTGACATGACCGGCAAGTTTCACAAGATGTAAATTCAAACTATTTTAAATATGCATCTAAATGTAAATTAGCTAGTCGGGTCGCATTGATATGACCTAGTCTACAATGCCTCAAGAAGGATTCATTCATTTCTGAACTCTTCCTCTTGTGTGTGTTCCGTATACTAAGAACTGTAGTTTGATTTAGAACGTCAATGCTTTTAGATAACGTGCCTGAACTGATCAACTCTTGATATAGGAAATGTTCAAAACATTATCCAACAATACAAAATTATATCCTTCTTTACTAATAAAGAGACTGATATGATGTTGTATCACAGGTTCGGTATCTAGTAACATTCGTTCAGAATCAATGTATTCTGATAATACAGGGTGATAACTACCAACAGACTTGGCTGCAACACTTGCACCGTTTCTATCTCATGAAATTTATCACCCGTTCTCAGTTCTCTACCAATCTGTAGCCCATGTAACAAATTACATATGTGGGATCCTGATCCGGTATCAAATACCCAGGACGTAAAGGATATTGAGAAACAGTTCTTTGTAATGAACACACCCGAAGAAGATGCATCAACATGTACTTTCTTCGTTTGGGCGGCACGGGAATTCTGGTAATCCCCTAATTCCTGCTCTGTCTTATAACAATTATAAGTTGGAGCGGGACCAACGTTCCCTAGCGCAGTATAACAAGCGGGTTCGGTCAATACATCCGTATTATTATTTTGATTAAGGCGTGACATAGTCGTAACCAGGAGAGAGAGAGAAGAAAACATTCAGCGTATGCTCTTGCAAGATTAGATTGGTTATTAATATATCTAATCAGGATGTCTCCTACTGTTTTAGTCAAATCTTCCTTCAAACCCTAAAAGGAAAGACTAGCTTGGATTAATTACACGCTACAAGTTCGCCAATCTTTCAGCCAGGCCAGTGCCGGTACTTTGAGAAAGGTTTCCCGTGCTTTCGCACGGACCTAATTAAAGTAAACCTCGTTTTCCCTGGGGCGTAACCCCGTTAACACCTTTCTAGACACCTACTTGATCGGCTAATTGTAATGTGTAAAACTCTCCCATAAGTAACTCTTACTCTCAGCGGGTATCGGGATCCAACTATCTCATAGAAGGTATGCAATCTCATTGCAAATTTCAACACTTGAAATTCCCAATAATATTTTACCCCGAGCGATCTATGACCTTGACAAGGTCAACAAACCATAGACCGCAAGTCAAGTTCAACCCGTCAATTCCCGATTGAATTAAACCCACCCGCATGACCCTTGACAAGGTCAACAAAGCCACACGACTACCCTAACTCAATCGCATCATATACTTTTGCAGATAAGCATAAATTGCTACCGCTCACTACGCCTTGACAAGGTCAACAAACGCAGCACGAATACTAAATAGTACTTATCCGAAATGACGGAGGGCTACGACAGGTTTTTAAGAAAACACTTTGCGTAATGAACTTGATATCGTTGTAGAATCGAGTGATTTTAAATGGAATGTTTTTTAGGCCTTTTCTAGTTTTTCTAAAGAGGTCACTCCCGGTGAAGGGATCGTCGGCTCTTTCCTCATCGAATAAGGTGCAAGATATTTCACAAATATCACTATGCAAAGAAAAAACTATAAAAACAATCAAAAGACAAACCGAGTTTGTAACATCTGCTAGTTTCGCTAAAGAGGTCACTCCCGGTGAAGGGATCTCGGCTCTTTCCTTATCGAATAAGGTGCTGGATGTTCTACAAGGAACACCGCTATGCAAAGCAAAAACTAGAGCTAACAGTTTTTAAACAAGTTTCTACAACATCTTTAGGTTTCTTTTTAGTTTCATTAATCTCATTAATGAAGTCCCATTTTATTATGCTTCACAAGCATCACATTTGAAACGAAATCTGCAATATGACATATATCTCATATATATAATATAAACATTCGTCTCAGGAAGCAATATGATCTCATCACAGAACATTGCAGCAGAAGAACATATATGAAATATTGGATATACTAGGAGGTCCGTGTTTTTAATACGAGCCTGTATAAAACACGGATTCCACGGTCGCGATGAATAGCCAAACCCACATCCCTAGACCCCTACGAGAGCGGCAAGCAACACTGCCAATTCTAGGGTTAGGAGACCCGGTCTTGACTCCTCGAGATAGTCTCCCACTGGACCCTAGAACTCGGTTACTTGTGCTCCCCGCCTTAGGTCTACCTAATGCGGAAAAGTAAATAATATACAATGGTGACATCATCCTCAGCCCGGAAGTGCCCCAATAAAAGAATATTACATACAAATGAATTTTACATGAATGAAAAAGAAAAACTCTCATCTCACATAAAACCCCCGGCTATTCAGAACACGACGATCCAATATAACATATCACAGCAACACATAATATCTCATCATATCAACGTAAGCAAGCATGCGTATCCCGATTGTCGTTGATGTATAGCAACGAAGCCGGCGATACACCACATACTACGCTTACGATCACAGAAAAGAAAGTGTAAAACTACAACGATTGGAATCCGCAACCTCCTTAGACATCTCATGCCTAACCAAATGAATTCCTTAGACATCGCATGCCTAACAATTATAAACCCCGCATTTTAGTCTCATTATCGAAAATACTTTTCAATATCAAGTCGGGCAATTCAACAAGATTCCCGACATTCTGATCGAATGCTCGTCGCAAACTTTAGTAGATGGACGCACCCCCGGATGCCGTCGATGAAGTGTACTAAGGCGGAACATCGCTGCCGCGAGCACCCAAACGGGGTTCTCCTACAGTCACTCGGTCGGGGCTATGGGGCGTGGCTGTCTATTAAGTTTACCAGGCGAGTATCCGCGTACGCTACGTGATTGCGACGGACTTTTGATCGCATCAAAATCCCGTGGCAACCGATCATCTGAGACTAAACTGCTAGATTTATAACATTCAAATTAGTTATCTCATAACTACATGTGGATTCTAAATATTGTATCACATTCCAGATAAATAGACAATGTTAAACTTTCTGATCGAATAATCAAACACCCAAGTTTTCCCAAATAGCTCAACACTTGAGCGGAGTTTAAAAGCATCTATCACATGCCACAGTACCAATGGTCCAGCCATAGAAGGGTGGGTCAAACCAACGCCTCACATGTGGCACGCCGTATTGCCCCAAACCCTAAGGTTCAGAGGCGGTTCAGACGGTCACATAATCGAGTTAAGGTTTGTGTTCTTCTAGAGAGTCCACCGCGTTACTTGCACGATTTTCCGAAAGTTTCAAACTCGAGAAAAAATCCAACTTTTGAAAATTTTCCGACAGGGGAAAAAGTGAGTTATTGATATCCGTTCGAACTTTTTAACACGTTCTAAAATTACCCGGAAAAAATTAAACGAAGTTAAACTTTCCGATCGAATCAACGAGTTCCCAATACAGCCCAGAAAACTCAACACTTGAGTATAATTAAAAATTCCCAGAAGTATCAGGAAGTGCCTACAGATGTTACTGTGCAAACAGTAAACCCTAGTTCTCCTATACGGCCGCGGAACTGCCGCGCAAGGGATGGTATTCCCGCGGTTCCGCGGCGCTTTAGTGGGATTAGTGTCTCGTTTTGCACAGTAATTCCTAAAATACCCTGCTTAATTTTCTGAGTATTTTTAATACAGAAAAAATCAACATTTGATAAAATTTCCAGAAATTAGGGTTTTATGGGTATTCGAAGTTCGATCGGACTTTAAACTTCGCCTAGATTTCGCCTAAAGCTCTAGCTTGGCTCTGATACTACTGTAGGGTTACTAGGCACTCTCACAAGGTTCTACAAGGTATCAACCATGCCCGATTTAAATTTTAGACGTGCCGAACAACCCTAACCAAGATCTTAGACTAGAGATTAGGCGAAACAAAGCATGTTAAACACTTTAACATCTAAGAGTTTGGGATTACAACCTTTGTAGTGCGGTCTTTCACTTCTAAAGCTCCGTGTTGAGGTCCCTTCGCTGCGATCATCGAGTACCCGGACTCTAGAGAGGCTCCACGAAGAGAAAGATGCAAGTTTGCTTCCGATCTTCGATAACAAAAATGATCTACCTTGAAGTTTCTTTAACATAAGCTCTTACTCACTAATGAAGTGAACACCCTAATCTAAATGGTTAAGATAGATTAGGATGATGAAGTAGGAATTTAGCTCTCATTTATTTTCGCAATCTCACTCATTTTCATCACCTCTCAAAAATCTAGAAAGCTTTTTAAGCAAGAAGGAAGAAAAAGAAGAAGCTAACTCTTTTGTGATGAATAATGAATCATAGTGTGGTTAGAAATGCAGCCATGGGTTAAGTATGATATCTTAACCCATGTAGAGACTTAACCATGGTCAAGGGTTGGGTTGGGTTAACAAATATCTACAAAAATATCTTTACAAAATATCTTTGCAAAAACAAAACAAAAGGCTTCTAGAAGCTTCTAGAAAAATTAACCCAAATCAAACCTTAATCATGTTTAATCTCCACTAATCATGTTGCATTAATAACCCTAACATGTTACAATATTATATATCACATATACAATATTTATTGTAACAAAATAAAATAATACAATTAACATATATCGCATATATATCAATGTATTACCCGAGTGAGAAAAAGAATCAATTAGTGAGCTTATATTAGTTAATGTAATTTAATATATCAAATATATAATTATACATTAAATTATCAAATCAACACTTGATCCGATAATCCGGCTATTTCATAAATAACCGACTAATATAATCTGTATCAGTTCATCGAATCAACACTTGATCCGATGACCCGGCTATATCACATATACCCGGCCGATATCTCGTATCGCGAGAATCTAATACGGTATCACATACACGTATTGTTCTTGGTCCCGCACATATCATATATGTGCTCGCACTCCGTTTTGCCTGAGTCAAGAAATCTCTATGTAGGACTCTAAAGAATCGTCAATACGCCGGCAGTAGGTGATGATCATATCAAACACGCACAAGCTGCAAGCGGTTAGCTAAACGTAACAGCCACCCAGGTATTGAGCGATCAGAAGATCAACAAGCAAGCCTGTACTTTCTCCTGCAAATCCAGTCAGTAACACTCCCGTACAGTCCGGTCTCTTCGTCTGATATGTCGCATATCTCGCCTAGGGGTGTAAACGTCAGACCCCAGTAGCTTGATAAGTCGTGTCGATATGAGGTCTATAACAGTTCGAGAAACTACTGATAACACTTACCAGTAAATCTCAGCAACCCTGGCCAGGGATTTCCAGTTATAGCCAATCGAACACAGCGCAACATCAACTCCCTATACCGGGAGAGACGAATCCCCTCCTATCGCTCATTGCCTCCATGTGATTCGGGACTGTACCCAAAAGACACCTTTTTGCACGCCCTCTTGGACGTGGTATGATGGAAATTAAAGCAAAGTGGGAATCACACAAGACTCTATGACGATCTCGGGTCTACAGACTAACCTGTACCAGTGTCACCAGAGAACTGCCATCTGACATGAGGTATAATACCATCTGGGAGATCTCGGCGAGTCCTTCCAGTGTACCCAGTCTCTACTGAGCACCCGTACACCATCCTTGATATCAAACACCGATGGATATGGGATCATCCATCGCCCATCATATGGGTCAAGATGCGTATACGCTAGTCTACTCTGGTGTATCGATGCCCTGTCTCGATACACCCTCGACTAGGAACAGTTATAGGATGTACTCATCGACTACTGTAGCCCTACTAGTATGATCCCATCATAGTCCCAGTAGTCGAGTACATATCCTAAGGGCTTTATCAACATGTAACATAGAGACAATCAGAGTACATGTTAAGCTAAAGAGCAACCAGATAGCATACTATTATGTCGACCAAGAAAGTCCTCCCTATATATGTCCAAGCATCCACTACAATATACATCACTATGTACAGTAATGGTCTCTAGGGCATACATATAACTAACACAAGTTCCTTCGAGTTCGTATATAACCATACGATGGAATATCCAAATAACTGTGGATCTTCATAGTGATACGGAGTGTCTTGGAGAAATACAAAGGTGAAGTAGGAGCGGCGATGAAATACTTGGTTTGGTCGTGAATAGCAGTCGCGGTTTACTTTGCCCTCTTTCTAATCCTATTATTTGTCTTTACTTAATACCTTCTGTACACCTTTTAGGCTAAATGGTTTTCTTCATTCCCCACCGTTCGGCACCTGCCTATGGTTTGGAAGAAGACTATCCAATTAGCATAATAGGTGTACCGTCCTAATCCAAGGAGCACTCACAACCTGAGAGAAGGTAAAAGGAAAAGACAACTGAATAAACCTATTCATTTTCTCCACAACCGGAAACCATCCTCGAATCTGGAAAAAGTTCCTTCGAGTTCGTATATAACCATACGATGGTTTTATCCAATGGAAGTGGACGTTCGTAGTGATACGAAATATTCCGTAGAAAAAGGGTAAAAGCAGGAGTGGCAATGAGGTATGCAACTCAGACAATCCAAAAGCCAGTGTTTTAAGAAGGTTCGGTTAACTTGGTCACTGAGTCATAGTCAAGGGTCGGGTCATGGTCGCTGCCAAAGAGAGAGAGAAAAGAAACACTTTGCATGCACTCTATCCTAGATCAGAATGGTTATCAATTTATCTAATCAGGAAACTCCTACTGTAACCTCAAATTCTCCTCCAAACCTGAAAGAAGAATTAGTCGGGATCACCCTAGAGTAAACCAACTCATCAGTGGGAATCGGGATCAACTATCATCGCATGATAACGTGATGGAATCCACTCACGTTATCACACTACAAAAGGTATGCGCATATCTGGCAAGTTTTAGTTTCTTTAGAAACTCCCGATGTGATTTTTATCCCATGCTCTTATGACCTTGACGAAGGTCAACAAATCATAAGTCACATGTCAAGTTCTACCCGTCATTGTCCAGGTTAATTTGAACCCACCCGTACAAGCCCTTGACGAAGGTCAACAAGGCTATACGACTGTCCCAAAACCAACGCATCTATCTAGCAGAAAAGTAACAAATATCTACCATACACTATGCCATGACGAAGGCCAACAAACATAGCATGAATACTGAGTGCTACCCATCTGAAATGACGGAGGGCTACGAATGTTTTTTGGCGAAAAACCTTTAACGTAATGAACTTGATATCGTTGAAGGAACCGGATAGCTTTTTATAAAAATATAGTGGCAAAAACCATTGCTAAAGAGGTCACTTCCGGTGAAGGGATCTCGGCTCTTTCCCCGTAGAATGAGGTGCAGGATATTCCAACTGAATACTACGATGCAAAGCAAAAAGTAATCGACTATAGTGAAGTTATTACCCTGACGTAAACTTCTGTCTAAGGGGTCACTCCCGGTGAAGGGATCTCGGCCCTTGCCTCGTCGACTGAGGTGTTGGATATTCATAACTGAATACTACTGTGCAAAGCAAAAGAGAACATCCTTGTAATAACAGCTTTTTGAAAAATTGTTCCAACAACATCAAACATGTTTGTTTAGCTTGCATTGATCCGAATCAATATAGTCCCATCAATTAATCACACTATAAAAGAACGAAAATACGATGCATGTATATACCATCCGCATTCGCCACTGGGTCCCGTCATCACCCGTTAGGTTACTTAACTAACGACAGAGCGGGGACTGGACTAGCGCGGGTGTAAAACATATACAACATCTACTAGTTTATATATCAATATATAATAATTGCTCATGGCGTGATAAATGCAACATCACAGAAAAGTAATAAGCATCACAGAACAATACAGATAATCTGGGAGCCTCGGGTTTCCTTTGAGCCACAAGTGAAACCCGACGTTCCCCGGGTCGTGTGGATAGCCTGTGCAATGAAATTCTAGACCCCTATGGGTGCGGCAAGTTACCCGCCAAAACCTGAAGCGAGGCAGCCCCCTTCAACAAAGTGAATGGACCACCCAGCACTTCACGGAATCCGGTAACTTGAGCACCCCTCCTTGGGTCAACCTATACCCCCTACAAGTGCGGCGAATAGCCCGCCAATTCTAGAGTGGAGCCCCCTCCGTCTCAAAGCCATGAGATGCGGGCCTGTTGCCCTCTAAAACCCGGCTATCCGTGCACCCCACCATGGGGTAATACTAGTACAGAAAGTAAAATATATACAACGGGTACATCGACCTCAGCCTCGGTCATGCCCCAAAAGAATAATATACAAACAGGCAGTGACGGCAGTCCACATGTTGGACGCTTGCCCCGCAATATAAAATGTACAAATATAACCAAACTGTACTACCATTGCATCCAGGCTATCCACCACGACAAATCCGCAACATCACAGCACAACACAGAACATCAACGTGAATGTCACGTTCGTAAATCCGTCTAAAAGGGCTATAGCAATTAGACAAGATTTACCGATCAAATGACAGTCACGTTCACAGATATAATGTAAGTACTGTAAACTAACATATTTAAAATTTTCGATCGACAAAATTTCCCGGAGTGGCCCAAGCACAAATCCAGCACTCAAAATAATCTGGGCCAAAACTAAAAATACCAGAAACCCCAATTCCAAGTCAGAGACCACTGTAGAAAATTTGGTGCAGTGAAGCTACAAAATGGCGGCGGAACCGCGGCCAAAATAGGGTTATTGCCGCGGTTCCGCGGCGCTACTGTAGCATCATGCTACCAAATTTTTACAGATTTCTTAAAAAAGCCTGCCTGTTTTTCTGCAACACTCAAAATAATTTTTCGGCCACAAAAAAAAATCGACAGAAACTTCAAAATTGGAATCGCGGTATTGGAAATTTCGTTCGATCGATGTTTTAAACACGTTAGAACAAGCTAGTAAAGGTTAATGGCATGGCTCTGATACTATATATGTCTACGGTAGCGCCCCGGCCGTCGATCCGAGGCCAAAATACGGAAACAAAAACTTTTCATAAACTTGAAACCGGCACTATCGTATACTTTAAACCCGGATCGAACCATTAACCTATAACTAGCAAACTAGAGAAGGGTTAGAAAAGCTATACCGATCAATCCGTATCTTCGGTCTTTGGCCACCAACCCAAGCTCCTCGCGGCATCTCCGATCTTCGGTCTCCTCGTCGGAAAGGGCACCACATCTTCGAATCCTTTTACGGGCTCCCGCTTCGTCCGAAGCAACTCGGACACGAAGTTTGCTAGCCGACGTGTCCAAGGTGAAGTAGAGAATGTGTGTGATTACTTTGTCTCAAGCATCCATTGATTCTCAACACATGAGAGTGTATGGATGAGGTTGAAGATGATGCCATTAATGGAGATAGTGAGCTCAAGAAAGAAGGAGGAAGAAGAAGAGCTATCTTTTGTTTCTTGTTTCAATGATAAAATGAGAGAGTGAGATCAAAAATACAAGAGCTAGCTCTCATATGGCTTCCCTTCTCTCTCTCCTTATCATTTCAACTCACAAATCAATCAAATAATGTGACACATGCACAAAGAAAGAGAGCATGAGTCATCACTTGTGCATGTGTCATAATTAATGCTCATAATCATGACTTTGAGCTCATTATTTCCATTTGTAAACATTAATCCAAATGTTTGCAACAATAAAAAGATACGGAAACATTTAAATTAAACTCGTGATGGATCACAAGGATACCCCTTATCTGTATATACATACCTGCATCCGCATTCCGACTGAATGCGAATGCGATGAGACTAAAGTAATCCAACAAATCTAATACTAGGATCCGGCTTAAACCAAAACCCACTAGTATGATCCGTCCGATCATGATCCGTGCACTACTGCACGTATATGATCGAACCCTGACATATATCAGACGGCCTCTACAACGTTTCGCCCGAAACTTGAGAAACTGTCTGTAGGGGACTCTAAAGACTCGTCAATACTTTGGCTGTGGATTTAACCACTGGCACGGCAGTGGTACTAGCCATACGTAACGAGCTACCAGGTATTGACCAAAAGGGAGGTCGATGAGCGAACTCATCCTGACACCCTACTGAGCCTGTCAGTGACAATATCCGTACATTCCGGTCCGTTCGTCTATGAGCATCGCATGTCGGGCCTAGGGGGTTGGTAAAAGTCAGACCCTCAAAAGCGGTACAAGTCATGTCGAAGTATAGCCCAGAACACCCTGAGATACTACTGGAATACCTACCAGTAAATCTCCTGCCTTGGCCAAGGACTTCGTGTAATGGCTCTCCTAGACACAGCGTGATCTCACCCCCAATACCGGGAGAGACGAAACCCCTGCCGATCCGCTCACTGCTTCCATGTGGCTCGGGACTGTACCCAACTAAGACCTATTTGCATGACTCCTTTGAGCCATGGTAGGGTAGCAATCAAAGCACAGTGGGAACTCACACGAGACAAATGACGATCTCAGGTCAGTGAACTAACCTGTACACATGTCACCAGGGAACTGCTATCTGACGTCAGGTATAATACCAACTAGCATGTTCCCGGCGAGTCCTGTCCGGTGTACTCATAACCTAATGAGCACCTGTATACATCTTAGGTAAACCAACTGACACCAATGGCTTGTGAGACCGGCCACCGCCCCTCATCGGGGTCTCGACTGTATACACTAGTCTACTAATGGAGTATCGATGCCCAGTCTCGAAACTCCTACGACTAGGGACCTTTTAAGGATGTGCTTATAGACCCCAGCTCCCACGTATATGATCGCCATCATACTGTTGGTAGTCAAGAAAGAATCCTTTGGGCTCTATCAACGTGCAATAGTGACCTGTAATGTCACCTAAAGCATGTACACGATGATAAAGATAAACCAGATAGCATACTATCATCTTGAGTAAGACTGTCCTACCGGCATAGGTCCTCCCTCAATCATTGCAATCACGTGCCTGTGATCCTATAATTGACTCTAAGGGCACTATATCCAACAGAAGAAGTCTCCTCCGCCTGTTGAAAACACAACACAGGTGAAGCCGGAATAGCCTCCTCAGCGGTTGTCCTCCAAGATCCACAGAGTTTGGCATAAAGTCCAAGACTATGTAATTGACAAAGATTAATCTCGCCTCCTGAAGAAGACGAAGGCTCGGTAAGAGGAGGACCATCCCTCCGCCATACCACGAAAGGTACCATCTGCATGGGTGCCTGTCGCAACGGCCCCCTCAACTTCGAACTCCCATAAGAGGAGAAGGCCAGAGAAGATCCCCATGCCGGCGACAAATATCAAAGGCAGTGGACCCAAATGCCCCAAGTCTGGGAGCATGGTTGTGCATACCGTCCACATGGCATCCGGAAAAAGGATAGTCGTACTTCCGTGAGTCATCGACCACTTAAACGGTCTATAACGAAAGCTCAGGAGCAACAAAAAAAGCTCCAGGAAATGTTGACAAGAATGGCCCCACTTACTGGGCAGAAAGAAAGCCCGGAAAGATCGTCGGAACAACGCCAGGAGCAAGAGACCGACACTGAATTCCTACGGAGGGTGCTTGAAAAGAAAGATAAAGAGGCCGCGGAACAATCGGCTAATATAAAACAGATGGCGCTTTTGTTCCAAGACATGGTTGGGATAATGATACAGCCGGATCCTCCAGCTGAAGACCCTCCAATAATCATTGAAGACGACAGAGGGGTGACATCGAACCCTCATCCGGCCTTATCGGCAGCTAGGGAGGAGACGGTCTCCAAAGCTATCCTTGATGACTACATAGCTCAACAAATACGAGGTCATCAAGCGAACGATGCGGCAGGCCAGGTCGTTAGAACTGGGCGAACTTATCTAGGCCGGTACGACCAAATTAAGTACCCGCCAGGATATATGATCTCCAAATTCCATGTGTATAAGGGGACGAGCAATCCGCACCAACACGTTGCTCAATTAAGAGCTTTGTGCGGTAACACCGGGGGCAATGACAAATTATTGCTTCGCCAATTTGTTGGCAGCTTGGCGGAGACAGCATTTGAATGGTATTCGGAGCTTCCGAATGATTCTATCAAGACATTTGCAGCAATAGAGCTACTGTTTACACAAAGGTTCGCGAGCGCTAGCAAGCGCACCCCAATCACGGCATTAATCAACGCCAGAGTGAAACCGAGAGAGACCTGGGTTCAATACGCAATTCGGTGGCGTAACCTAAGGTCAAAGTGTGAACAGCGCATAGAAGAAGCTCCTGCTGTGGGTATGTTCATGGGGACCCTCGACCCTCAGGCAACTATATCCTAATTTATGATCCCGTGCACCCCAATCACGGAATTAATCAACGCCAGAGTGAAACCTAGAGAGACCTGGGTTCAATACGCAATTTGGTGGCGTAACCTATGGTCAAAGTGTGAACGGCGCATAGAAGAAGCTCCTGCTGTGGGTATGTTCGTGGGGACCCTCGACCCTCAGGCAACTATATCCCAATTTATGATGTTCTTCAAGCCGACCACCTTCCAGGCCTCGATTGACAATCTGGCCCAAATGGATCAGATGGGCCATAGGCCATCCTCTTCAAAGACAGATCTTCGGAATGAAAAGGGCAAAGGGAAAGCGACCATCGTCGCCAACGCTCAACAACAACCGAGTGACCCGAAACCGGTTATTCACCAAAACAGTAGACCGCGAGCCCTTGAAAAGAAGTTGAGAAGTCCTTACTCGTTCCCCGGGATAAAATGAGAAGATTATTCGAACTGGCGGTACGCAATAGGCTTATCACTCTGCCGGATCCGAGACGCCCACTGCAATCGGGGGACGTCAACAATCCTAATTACTACCCCTACCACCGAATAGTGGGCTACCCAATCGAAGATTGCTACGTCTTTAAAAACTAGGTCGAAGACCAGTACCAACAGGGCAAGTTCGCGTTGTCCGAAAACTGGAAGGTAAACCCGCCGCAGAAGCACGCTCCTAAATAGGTGGATACGCCCGGGGCAACGTGCTCATTTATGGAAGAAGCTCTATGGGAAGTGGTCCTTTCAGCTAAAACTAAAAGAATGCTGAAGGGTCTTCAAGCATGTCCGGCGATTAGGTGGAAAAGCCCGCTGGAGCCTGAAATTATTGACGGAATGCTGAAACCGCGCCCAAAGCCAAAAGTTGGTAACGATGGACAAAACCTCCAGGCCAAGCCTACGAAGTCTTCAAAGAAAAAGAAGAAGGCCAAGAAGCACGTGCAGCTCGTCGGCAATCGTACGGGTCTACAGAAATACGTCGATGCACTGGAGGAATACAACCAAGAGGCACGGACCCAGTCACACTGGAAGAGTTCTTCAAGCATGTCCTTGAGAACGGAAACAGTGATATTAATGAAGGAAACGATTCTTCGGAAGAACACAAGAATCATGTAGTGAGTTGCCACATGATCTCTCACTCGTCGATAAATGACAAAGAAGCTCCTGACATAGAGAAATTGGGGGCAGATCCAGAACCAGAATCTATGGAACTGTCAGATGACCTCATCGATAAGCTGCTGAACGAAGCTCTTCAAAAGAGCAAAGCTGATCGAGAACGTGAAGCGGCCATTTACGAAAAGGCCAAGCGTCGGTGTCAGGCTGAAAAAGCTCCGGTAATGAGAAGCCTTAAAGTACTTCAACCGGATCAAAGTGCCATTGCTACCAACAATAGCAGAATCAAGATAAGGAAGCGGTTCGCCAAAGCTTTGTCAATGGGAATGAAGCTGCCACCTTTCAAAGAAAATACTTCCGAGAGTTTGTGCCTCGACGAACCGGATGTACATCTGAACTACTGCTTATACCATCGGAAGGTCACACACCCTACCGAAAAGTGTAATGCCTTCAAGAAGTGGTGGCAGGGATACGTTGCCTATCGATAACAATTTAAGCAAATGAAGCGCAAAGCCCGTCGGGAACAGAGAAGCGCGACAGACAAGCAAGAAGGAACAGCCGGCAACTGTCATATGGTTGATGCTATCCCGACAAGAGCAAAACCTCAAGTTCTTACCTTCGGGAGCGATTCTGACGAAAAAATAGCTCTCGGCCCTCTCTTCAAGGAATCCACCTCTGAAAAAGAGAAGGAGATGAAGAACTGTGAGAACATTCAACTGCGTAACCGTACGTTGCCTGAAAAGAATCTCGGACCTTCAAACAAAGGTTCGGGCAAAAGGGACAAAGAAAAGGAAAAAGTCTCTGAGGAGATTGCCCTCGATGATAGAGTCGTCGAAGAGCTCACAGCCAAGGACCCGCCTAAGAAGAACAAGGTGGATTACAATATCTTGGCATATCTGAGGAAGATACCCTCACAATTGAGTATTTTGGATGCCCTTCTCCTATCTAAAGAGACACGAGACTCCCTGATCAAGGCGTTACAAGAACCCGACCAGTTTCAAGCCTTTCTGGCGGAAGAAAAGATGAAGGACGAACTGGAAGAAGTCCACACGGCTGATATCACCTTCAGCGATGAAGACCTCCTTCTCGGAACGTGCGAGCACAACCATCCGCTGTATGTAACCGGTTATTGTCACGATATCAAGATAGGGAAGATCCTGATTAACAACGGATCCTCCGTTAACCTTCTTAATGTGAGGGTATTGAAGGAGATCTGCATGAACGTTCAGCACTTGGCTCGGGACAAAATTACTATCTCTGGGTTCGACTCGCAGTCATCACGGACGCTTGGATCCATAATACTAACGTTACGATTTGGGCTGCTCGTCACTGACATCAAGTTCCATGTTCTTGACGCCAAAACTTGCTACAACGCTTTGCTCGGCAGGCCTTGGTTACATGAGTACAACATCATCCCTTCTGCACAATATCGGTGTATGAAGTGCTTCAAGGATGGCCTCGAGTACACAATCACAGGGGAGCTGAACCCATTCTCCGTAAATGAAGTCCGCAAATATGAAGACGCCAAATACTTCTTACCAGACTTCGAAGACATAGAAAGATGTCGCAAACCGGAGAATAAACAAAAATCCATCGCCACTATCCCAATATTTGGGAGCGATACAGAACAGGATGAAGAGATGATCTACTTGGGACAACCTCAAGGCAACAGGTCAGAACCATCCACTCCTATTTTGGTCTTTGGCAGTGACTCCAAAAACGAGGCCAACGCAGTGTTCTCTGTCCGCCCGTCAATACAAACCTTTGCCGGAGCTGACCAGAGTTTACAAATTACCCTGGTTCCACTGTGGCATTACAAAGAACTTGATGCACTTGATACGTACAACGTGCAAGAGCTGCAGACTTTCTACGTCCCTCCTAAGCAAAGGGGTGAGAAGGCGATCCTTTTCTATCAATCCACGGAGACCAAGGTGGAGAAAGAAGTATGGCACGGTGCTGAACCTACGCTCGACAGACTTCAACCAATCCGTCTTCCCAGATATTACGCAGAGGGACTGAAAAGGCTGTTAAGATGCCAAGGTGTACCCTTCAAACAGACTGCTCGATAGGCCCAGTTTTATAACAAGATTTGGGACGTTCCCAGGATTCAGCGAAAGATGCCCAACGGGAGAATGGAGACGACTGGCCTTGGATACGTTCGGTCCAAGAAACGGGAGCGATTCCATGGTTGCCATGTCATAAATAACTCCGGTGGAGAAGTGAACACATTTACAGATAGCGTTGATGTTGAACCAGAGCGAGATCCCGCCGTGAGAATACCAAGCCCGTCATTCGAAGAATTGATTGACAAGATGATAAGAGAAGCGGGTTAAAAGGTTCGGAATGACCATAGCCGCGAAATGGCCATTTACGAGAAAGCCAGGACGCAGCGTATCTTTCAGTAGGCTACGAAAGGAAAAGACAACGATGCCCTTCACCCTCGGCCTGCTGTGCGCTCTCGCGACAAGGGAAAAGTTCAACGCAGAAGAAATGATAAGATCAAGAACGAGGATGGCGTTCAAAGACAGCGAAGCGGATCCAAGAAGCCATGCGAGCGAGGAAAAGTCAGCCGGAACCTGTCTTTTATGAAGAAGATGGGTCGGGAGTACTCTTTCCCTCAAGACAAGACAAGGAAAATTTTCGACCTTGTCATGAAACATCAAATGATGGTGCTCTCGGAGTCTCAGCGTCCCGAATAAATAGACGAGGTCCATCACCCGGATTATTGCTCCTACCACCGAATAATGGGACATCCTCTTAAAGACTGCTTCACCTTCAAAGACTGGGTTGAAGATCAGTATCAGCAAAGCAGGTTTGCTCTATCCGACACATGGAGGGTAGTCCCGCCACGAAAGCATGAACCGAAAGCAACCTACACTGCGAGGGAAAGTCTAGATCGGCATCGAGCTTGGAAACAAGTTCATACCTACCATATGATAACATTCTCAAAGGAGGGAGAGCACGAGAATATGGACGACCTCTCCCAATGCTTCGCAAATGAAGATGAGAACGAGTTGATTTCAAAATTTCCACCGGCGCCAAAAGAGTTGGAAGATGGAATACACACTACAGCAGACAACCTAAGAGAAATCGACTTGGGGATGGCAAACGAGCCAAGGCCAACGTTCGTCAGTAAGCTGCTGTCTAAGAAACAGGTAGCCACATTAAAGGATGTGCTTATGCAGTATAAAGACTGTTTCGCATGGAACTATTCCGAGATGCCGGGATTAGATCTAGAGATAGCTGTGCATAAACTGGCGATATCACCGGACGTCAAGCCAGTCAAACAGGCGCCAAGAAGAATGCGGCTCGAGCTTGAGATGAGTATCAATGTCGAAGTCAAGAAGCTAATCGACTCTGGCTTCATCCAAGAAGTTCAATATCCTGACTGGATCGCCAATATCATTCCGATAATGAAGAAAAATGGGACAATACGCATATGCGTAGATTTCCGGGATCTCAACAAAGCTTGTCCGAAAGATGACTTTCCAGTGCCTTTCACCGAGTTGATGATCGATAACACATCCACCCATGAAGTCTTCTCCTTCATGGATGGATCCTCAGGGTACAACCAAATCAAGATGCATCCTGAAGATCGAAAGCATACTGCCTTCCAGACTCCGCTGGGCATATTCTGCTTCAAAGTGATGCCTTTTGGTCTGAAGAACGCTGGCGCCACCTACTAGAGGGCCGTGACAAAGATCTTCGATGACCTTGTACATGAGATTGTTGAATGTTATATCGACGACCTCGTGGTGAAGAGCAAATCATACGAGGAACACTAGGAGCATTTGAAAATAGTGTTTCAGCGTCTTCGGAAATATAATCTGAAGATGGACCCTCTGAAATGCGCATTTGGAGTTTCCTCAGGCAAATTCCTAGGATTCATCGTACGACACCGAAGCATCGAAATAGACCTGTCAAAGATCAAGGCAATTATGGAAATTCCTTTGCCAAGAACTCTCAAGCAAGTGTGGTCTCTCCAAGGAAAGCTCGCGTATATCCGACAGTTCATAGCTAACCTCTCTGGAAAATTCTGCCCCTACAGTCATCTAATGAAGAAGGGGACCCCATTCGTTTGGGATCGAAAATGCCAAAGCGCGTTGGGAGAAATCAAGCAATATTTGCAGAGCCCACCGGTACTGACCGCTCCGGTCAAGGAAAAGCCCTTCATCCTGTACACAACGGCCCTTGAAGGTTCTTTAGGCGCATTATGGGCATAGGAGAACGACCAGGGGAAGGAGAGAGCTCTCTACTATTTGAGTCGAGTTCTCCTGGGGGCAGAAAACAACTACTCCCCAATCGAAAAGCATTGCCTGGCATTGATCTTCATGGTAACGAAGCTCCGACATTACGCATTGGCACATGAGGTCCAACTCATATCAAAGGTGAATCCTCTCAAGTATTTGATGTCGAGAGCCATATTAACAGGAAGGCTTGCTAAATGGGCCCTCCTCTTGATGGAGTTCTCGATGGTATATCGACCTCTCAAGGCAATAAAAGTCCAAGCCATCGCCGACTTTCTCGCTGAGCATCCGATACCTGCTGACTCTCCCTTGAACTGCGAGTTGCCGGACGAACACGCGTTTGACGCAATTGACAGGGAGAAATAAGGGAATGATACCCGATGGGAACTCTACTTCGATGGAGCGTCCTCCTTGAAGAAGTGAAAGCAAAACACCCCCATGATTAAAGACGGGGTGGGCCTTATCTTTATGACTCCATAAGGAGGGATTATGCGTTTTGCTCTTTCCTTAATGGAGCCAAGAACAAATAATGAAGCTGAGTATGAAGCTTTGATAGCAGGTCTTGAGATTGCCGTAGACATGGGCGTCGAAAAGCTCCTCATATATGGAGACTCCCAGCTGGTCGTTGGCCAAATAAATGGCGACTACCAGACGTGCAAGCCAGAATTGATCAGGTATGGTAAAAGAGTGCAGCAATTGCTGACGCAAATCCCCTCTTACACCCTGGAAAGCATACCGCGTGCGGAAAATAGCAAGACAGATGCGTTAGCCAAGCTCGCTAAAAAACTGGCCGACAAAAACCTTGATAGCGTAAAGATAATTGTGCAAAGTCGCCGGATACTCGCACCAGCAGAAATATCTCCGAAGACGTCTAAAGGAGAGGAAGCAACCGAACAAGAGGCCTTCCAATTGAAGGATGAAGAAAGGGCGAAGGATTGGAGAGAATTCTTCATAGACTACTTCAAATCCCATCGAACGCCCGAAGACGCGTCGTCAAGACATCAACTCATGAAGCGAGCCCTGTCTTTCGCCTTCGTCAATGATACTCTTTATAAGAGATCATTCGATTGTCTATGGCTGAGATGCCTGGGACCAGAAGAAGCAAAAAGGATCGTTCAAGAAGCTCATGACGGGCTCTGTGGTTTCCATCAAGCTGGGCCAAAGCTGAAGATGAAGATCAAAAGAATGGGTTACTATTGGCCCACGAGGATTCAGGACTGCCTTGAATATGCAAAGCAGTGTCACTCGTGCCAAATTCACGGGGACTTCATCCACCAGCATCCGAATCCGCTACACCCAACATTGGCTGGCTGGCCATTCGAAATGTGGGGAACCGATATAATCGGGCCTATGGAGCCAGCATCATCCAAGGGACATCGGTTCGTACTAACAACAACCGATTACTTCTCTAAGTAGGCAGAAGCAATACTGCTAAGAGAGGTGAAGACGGAGAACATCCTCTATTTTTTCAAGACACACGTTCTCTACCGGTTCGGCACTCCGTGACGAATTATCTCTGATAACGGGCCAGCCTACAGAAGCCATAAGATTAGCCGCTTCGCACAGCAGCATAAAATAGATTGGAGATATTCTTCAGTTTATAATTCTCGAGCTAACGGTCTAGCTGAGGCTTTCAACAAGACCTTGATAAAGATCATAAAGAAAATGGTGTCCAGAAATAAAAAGGACTGGCACGAGAGATTGTATGAAGCTCTCTGGGCCTATCGGACTACGTTCAAGACGGCCACGAACACAACGCTATTTGCATTAGTATTCGGCACGGAAGTGGTACTTTTCTTGGAGATAGAGCTACCCTCTCTATGAGTAGCGGTTCAGTACAAGCTAACGGACGAAAAGAATGCCCATCTTCGGCTTGAGGAGCTCGATGCCCTTGATGAAACTCGTCTCATGGCGCAGCAAAACCTGGAGGCTTACAAAGTAAGAATGACGCGCTCATACGAACGACTGACTAAGATGAGAACATTCCACTAAGGCGAACTCGTGTTAGTCGTAAAAAGACCTATGATCCCCAACCGTGCCAAACGGGGGAAATTCGAGCCAAACTATGAGGGCCCGTACATCATAGACAAGGTCTACCAAGGTGGGGCCTACACGCTCACGGATATGCATGGCGAAAGATCCTTCCGGCCAATAAATGGCCGGTTCCTTAAGAAATACTACGTTTGACAAGTCACGGCTCAGGTTAATGATGGATGACGACGCTCGTGTCCACTTGCTATCTCCCTGAGTCCAAACTCTGTAAGTAGTATTCAGCGAAACCTTGCCTCAAAAGTGCCACGGACCGCAATATCCTTAAACTAGATATGGACCGAGATGTCCTTAAACTAACATTGGACCGAGATTTCCTTAAACTAACATTGAACCGAGATGTCATTAAACTAACAACGGACCGAGAAGTCCCTAAACAAACAATGTTGCCTCAAACACGGGGATAGTGAAGTGCAAGTCCACAAATCCCAGCGATGACGACTGCGACTCAAATCCCACCGGCGAACAAATAAGCCACATGCGGTGAAACTATTCTCGAGAGTTTCCTCGCCAAAAAAAAAGGTACGCCCACAAGCGAAATGGGCACGGATGAAAACCCGAAAGGGCGCCGTGAGTAAAAACAGCAGGACTACCGGCGAGTTTGTGAAAACCCGAAAGGGAGCAATCTCGTTAAAATAAAGACACCTGCAAGGTCCTCTCGACCTTGTAAGGAGAAAATACCTGCGTGAGATCCTTACGACTCATAAGGGAGCAATACACTTAGGGATCCCTACGATTACTAAGGAGAAATTACACTTACGAGATCCTCACGACTCGTAAGGAGAATCCCCCTATGAGACTCTCACGGCGCATAGGATTCAAAAGCCTTAAGCTACGGGGGTCTGAACCTGTTCTTAAGCCATCACACTCCCCAAGTTTCCCTACAAACGGTTCAATATCGACCCTTGTATACGATCCACGGGCACAAATAAACGTTTCCCCTACCGGGTTCCACCAATGGCGCAAAATTTCCCCATTTGTCAAACGACACTTGTAAGTCCTCTCGACTTATAAGGAGAAAACACTCTTATAAGATCCTTACGACTTATAAAAGAACACATACTTAAGAATCCTCACGATTCCTAAAGAGAAAATGCGCCTACGAGATCCTCACGGCTCATAGGGAGAAATACCTTTATGAGACCCCTACGGCTCATGAAGTCAAAACCCTTAGTCAACAGGATCCTAACCCTGTTTGCTAAGCCACCTTTGCTGGAATCGACAAAGGCAAATGATGATTCTCTCCTGGCAATGTCCCAGTGGTAGCAATGTTGATGCCTAAATCGGTATCAAATTCCAAGTCCTTTCAAGGCAAATGATGATTCGCTCCTGGCAATATCCTAGTGGTAGCGATACTGATGCCTAAATCGGTATCAAATTCCAAGTCCTTTCATGGCAAATGATGATTCGCTCCTGGCAATATTCCAGTTGCAGCGATGTTGATGCTAAGATTGGTATCATGTCTTGAGTTCCATACTCGCAGCAAAAAATCAGTGAGCCAAAAATGCAAATGAAATAGCCGAAATGATAGGGCAACTTGAAACAAAAATCAGCAAGTAAAATATATGCATACAAAAATAGCCGAAATGATTGGGTAACTCGCAATGAAAAGCAGCGAGTAAAGAAAAAGAAAAATAGCCGAAATGATTGGGCACCGTGAAAAATAGTCGAAATGATTGGGCGATCGTGACTTTCGCGATATAAAAAGCTGAAATGATAGAGCATCGCAGAAAGAAACAAAAAAAATGAAATGCTGCCCTGTAGGTGAGATCACATCGACCTGTGTATACAATCCATGGGCACAAACGAAAAGGGAACCACGCTGTCCCACCAGGCTTCGTCAAAGAGAAGCTAGATCTTGATGGATACATCTACAGCCTAGAAATCAACAACGACGTTCCTTCTCGTTCAAACCAGAAGCGGATACGACGTCAGCAAAACGGAGCTACGGCAAGGTCCCCTAATCTCGACAGTTCATAGACAGCCTAGAGACTATTTCGGAGCCACGTCAAAGCCCCCTAGTTCCAAATCTCGATGGTTCACAGACAGCCTAGAGACTACCTCGGAGCCACGGCAAAGTCCCCCCTAGTTCCAAATCTCGACGGTTCACAGACAGCCTAGAGACTACCTCGGAGCCATGGCAAAGTCCCTTAGTTCCAAATCTCGACGGTTCACAGGCAGTCTAGAGACTACCACGGAACCATGGCAAAGTCCCTAGTTCCAACTCTCGACGGTGGCATCCACAGCCTAGAGACCAAACAATAGCGTTCTTCCTTCCTCCAGCAAGATACAGACGCGACATCAACAAACGGAGCCATCGCAAAGTCCTCTAGTTCCAAATCTCGGCGGTTCACAGATAACCCAGAGACAACCTCGATATTCATCGCAATATTGCAGACACAATGTCAACAAACGAAGCCAAGGAAAACCCCTTGCTTCAGGGTCTTGACGGCAACTCAAATGAGACCTGAAAAGACTATCGGAGATCATCCCACTCCAGCGCGGAGTGGTCATGACTCATCGGGGCTCCCAAACTGAGCCTAACCTCAAGTAAAAAGTGACATGGAATATCCCTAACGCTTGCTCTTTCGAAGGTAATATTACCTGGAAGATTACTTGAAGACGTCTTGTCCAGCCCCAGAAGGGATCAGAGACACGACAGTCGCGGGGCTACCCGAACAGCAAGATTGCATTTCGGGGAATATATCAGCCAACACGACGGTGCGACAGGTAAAAAACCCTAGTACCACAGACCCTAACGGACTTATATTAGCAGGAGTTAACTGTGACTTTAGGACACCCTTGCGGGAACTTCTCGATTTGTCTTGACTCGTGAGGAAATTAATGTCCTTGCGAGAACTTCTCGATTCGTCTCGACTCGCAGGGAAAAGCCTTAGGCAATGGGGATAAGAACCTGTTTCCTAAGCACCGGGGCCCTGCAAATCGGTCCAAGATAGACTATTGCATACTATTCATGGGCCACACTCTCCAAAGTCGAAAATCGACGAGGAGGGAAACAACCACTTATGAGTCCTCTTGACTTGTAAGGGTGAAAAATTCTCTTGTGAGATCCTTACGACTCTCAAGAGAAAACACACACTTAGGAGTCCTCACGACTCCTAAGGAGAAAATACACATACGGGATCCTCTCGACTTGTAGGGAGAAAAATCTTTATGAGACCCTCACGGCTCATAAAGTTGAAAAGTCTTGGGCGGTAGATCTGAACATGTCTTCTAAGCCATCGTTGCCCTGCAAAGAGATCAAGATAGACTATCTGCAAGACGCATTTTCTAAAAGGACACGCCAGTATGAAATAAAATATGTCTTTTATTCATGAATCAAAGTGAATACAATATACTCTCATTCAGGAGTAAAAACAAAAAAGGGGAATATACAAAAAAATCTTTAAGCCGGCGGATGGTGCAATAAGTTTGCCAATTCATCATTCTTCCGCTGAGCCTCGGCTTCAAGTTTTGTTATTGCCACAAGACGGGTCTCCGCCTGAGACTGTTGATCCTGAAACGAAGCGAACCTACTCTCAAGTCAGTAACTTTATGAGCTTCAACCATCTCGCGGGTAAAGATAACGGCTTTATCAAGAGCTACCATCTCTGTGATAGCTTCTTGAAGCACCCGCCAAATTTCGTACGCATGGGTGGTCTTAGTAGTGAGTTGAGCCTGGAGTTCCCCCAAATCATTTGAAGCTAGCTCCCTCTCCGAAAATTTTCGGTTGAGCCTCTTCTCACAAGACTGTTGATTAGCGGCGCACCGCTCAATCCACCCCCGCAGACTCACCTTTGCAGTCAGGAGCTCAGAAGGAAGGCGTATACACTCAAGATTATATAAGCAAGCCTTCATTCGGCGACAATACCCATCCCAAACATGCACCAATGTTTCATCATGATAAGTGGTAAGGAAGGGCAAAGAAGTATTGGCTTCGGCAGCAAATTCGTCGGCCGTAACAGAACTACCAGCACGAAGATCTTCATTGAGGGCCGACAAGGAGTGAATGCTTTGTCTCACCATCCTTTCAGACGCACGTCAGGCATATGGGCCCGGTGGCATAAAGATTCAGGACTCTAACGGAGCCAGAGCTGGCAAAGCTTTCAAAGTTTATGAATAGTCAGCGAGACTGGAAAACATAGAATAAACAAAACAATGCCAAGGGTAAAGCTTTACTTACCCACAGTCATACAAGGGGGTTTGAAAGATCCCCAGGCCCATCAAGGATCTCCACTTCGTCATCAGCTTCCAGAACTGCACAGGGCATATTAGCATCGTTGTAAAAAAAGTGATAATAAAGCAAATGGGGTCAAAAAAACACTGACCTTGCCCAGAAGAAAGGACGATGCTTTTCGGGGATATCGCCTGTAAGGCAGTCATATCAAGTAAGCGCTGGAAGGACTTCCTGGGAGATAATTCCACTATAAAAGCCGCCAATTCCCGCAGTTCTGAAGGAAAGAAGAGTTCAGATAACGAGAGGATCATTAAAATAAAATGTAAGAGATTACTTTCGACGCTCTGTTCGCCTTGAACTGGAAGGATAGCAGCTTCGGCGGCCTCCTCCGTGCCCTCAGGCACATCACCGGGGATATTTGCTGGTGTAGCAGCTTCCAGTTGGGGAGCAACAACCGCCACTTCAGGCTCCAAAGAGGGAATAAGAGCCACCACCGGAGGCTCCGCAACAGAAGCGATAGCCGTAGTGATCCCTTCTGCACCTGCCGACGCATCATAGGAGACATCTATAGAATCTGCGGTCATGGTACGACCTGGGCATAAATCTTTTTTCATTGCTGAAGTCCCTGCAAAGTTTTCGCAAAGATAAGAAGACATAAAAAGCGACACAAATTACTTTCCAAAAAGAAAAATATGGAAAACACGCATACCGATACGCCAAGATGCTTCAAGTATGTCTTTTTCAAGCCGTCGTTCCTTTCTGAGGAAATTTGCTCGCCGGGCTTCAAATGCAGATTCATGCCCACCGGTCTTCAGTGCCAGCTCATCTTCAGAAGCAGCCGAGATAGGTTGCTTGAAGGCTCTTTCATCTTACCTTCGCAGAGGACCCATATGTACTCTCCGTAGCGAAGGGGGATCTTCGTAGAAGATAACCGGGGGTAGGGCTTTTTCGGGATGTGTACATTTTCGGTATCATCCTGCGAGCGCCTTAAAGCTTCATCTATTTACGCGGCTTCCTCAGCGGACGAGCCAGGGTAAATAAGACCGTCATCCGGCTCTTGTATGGAGATGGGTTCGTCTTGAATAATAGGCTCAGATTCCAGCAGGAGGTCAAACAAGACAGCAACTGTTTTCTTCCTCCTTTTCGAGCTAGAGCTAACACTGGAAGAGGATCGCTTCCTTCCCCTCGGCGCTTTGGTGCGACGTTGGCCAACCTCGCTTCCGGTATCCCCTTTTGGCGATACCACCGCGGATGACACCGCCACTGATGGTACTATCACTGGCGCTTCATCGGAGGCCTTCGCTTGAGCTCTAGTGCGCACTGGCATCCCAGCAGTGCGAGGAGTCGATTCTGTTTCTGCAGATTTCGAGATAAGAACCACGCCGCCATCCCTCAATGGAGGGTGAACCACTGTCCGCGGCCGCAACAGAATACTGTTGGGAACTCACCCGCGCCCGCAAACGCGTATGTTTTGGAAACGGATATGATTTTGAGGAAACGGAATGCGCACGCGAGATCGTTCTCGTTTTAAAATTTAGAAACCGCAAGTGCACGGCGTGTTGTAGCAAGCCGGCAGGTACGGGTCGATCCGCGGGGAATTGTGTATTAGGTCTTGTTGTTTAAGGTTCAACAAATAACGAATGGTTGGGTTTGTCACTTAAAAATAAAGAATACGAAAACAAGGAAAACAAAGAAAGAAGTTAAGAAAGAAATGGTTGGGGCTTTGGCTTGGAAGATCGAATCACGACGATTCCTTCGACGCTCCCTTTGATCATGAGTTGTCCGTCCTTACGTCAATCCCAGCATGAAGCATGACTTGTCAACGTGGTTGCAGAGCACAAGTCATCAAATTCCGATATTCGCCGCAAAACACGAAACGAGTCCGTTTGTTCACTTACCATTTTGTATGTCCAAGCTTGGGGCATCAACACTAAACACAAGGGTTAGCAAGCATACCACAACATCAAAAACACAAAATATTGAGTGAGAGCAAATGATTTCAGTGTTAAGTGTGCTAAGAGTTTGTGATGGTATATGGTATATGAAACCAAGAGATTTGTCAAGTCATTTAATCACAAAATACCATATCCAAGCTTAGCAACCTTAACACTAAATTGATTTTGACTTAAATATTGAAATGGGAAAAGGGAGTGAATATGGTATATAAGGAGGTTACAAAGTAATCATGTTTCAAAATACCATATCATATCAATACATAAACAATCTTTAAGTTAGAATCATATATATAAGCACATTAAACAATCACAAAAGGAGGAGGAAGCAAAGCCTTTCATCTCATTTCCTCACCATTACCACAACCAAAGAAAATTAGTTACACATAATAAAAAGCAAAGCAAGTAAAGAAATAAAGCAAAGAAAGCAAAAACAAAGCAATATATTGACACTTGAAGAAGAGGTACAAGATATTGATAACTTGTTCAACCTCCATAATGAAGCTCTCAAGAGAAAGCTTCAAGAGGGAAGAAGAAGAAGAGACCAAGTTAAGCCCACTCACTCTCAAGCCTAAACCAAAAACAAAACAAACTAAGAAATGTATATAATATGTGAGAGAATGAGAGAGAGGTCTTCCCTTGCTTACTGGTCTGCTTATATAGGCATAAAAGAAAAATAAACAAGCAGTAAAAATAAGGTGACGTGGCAGCAAGGGAGGGACAGTGAAAATATGGGGATCATTGGGGTAAGGGGGCCGGCGAGCTCGGATCTTTAGGGGGTGTGGCCGGCCCAAATCTGAGGTATGAGGCTCAGGTTGATGTGGTGGATAAGTGTGCTCTCCACAATCACAATGTTGCTGCTTGATTTAGCTGTTTTAGCCTGGTTTGCATGCAGAGATTTGGAGGGAACAAGATGCCACACATCACATCCAAACTTTATTGCATTTATTGCCCATCACCCTCATTTGTGCTTTGGGCAGCCCCCTCTCTAAGTCCATATATCAAAGAGCTAGTGCACACTTGCTATGTGTTGGACCAAAATGTGTGTACACTTGTTTATTTGCAAAAACTCTTTGAATATCCGTCGGTTTCCAGTTGCGGTTGCAGTGTGGCTCACAAACGTTATATCCGTGATTCTGAATGTGTTTCCAGTATTTAATCACGAACACCTGTAATCTGTAATTACTGAGCAGAAACTGGTTAATAGCACCGATATATAACAAAATAGATAATGAATGAGCGGTATTAAAATGCAGTTTTCTGAGATGAACACCACTAAACCGAGAAGTGGAGTTAAAAAGGCAAAAAGGAAAGACAAATCTATGGCTGAGGGATCGGGAAAGGGAGAATGTTTTTACTGCTACAATTCATGACACTGGAAGCGAAATTGTGTTGAGTACCTCGCTGAACTCAAGAAGAAGAAGCATGGTGATGCTTCCGCTTCAGGTGTGTTCGCTGAACTCAAGAAGAAGAAGCATGGTGATGCTTCTGCTTCAGGTGTGTTCGTGACTGAAAACTGTTTTTCTATAAACTCTGCTTCCTGGATATTAGATACCGGTTCGGGTTCTCACATCTGCAATTGTATGCAGGGATTGAGAAATAGAAAAGTTTTGAAGACTGGTGATCACACTCTCCAGGTTGGAAATGGTTCCAATGTACATGCTGTGTCAGTGGGAGAGTATCACCTAGGGTTGCCTTTGGGATGTATATTGGTTTTGAACCCGTGTTATTATGTACCAAGCATGCTGTGTAATATAATATCTTTTTCTTTGTTAGACAATAAAGGATACAATTTTGTGTTGCAAAATAATGTTATGAACATTAACCTGAATCAACAATTGATTGGGTATGGTACACTGAATAACGGGATATACGTCCTAAATCAACACACAGTTTTCAATATACAACACACAAATAAAAGAAAATTTTTAGATATAAATGAAGCTTTTCTTTGGCATTGTAGACTTGGTCATATTAATGAAACAAGACTAAACAAGCTACATAAAGATGGATATTTAAATCCTTTTAAATATAAATCTTATGCGACTTGTCAGTCTTGTATTAAGGGTAAAATGACCAAAACTCCGTTTGTTGGACACGGAGAAAGAGCTACCGATAAGTGTTATCAGTAGTTTCTCGATCTGTTATAGGCATCACATCGGCATGACTTATTGAGTTATTAAGGTCGACGATACCATCCCTAGACTCAATATGCAACATATCTGACGAAGAGACCGGACTGTATGGTAAGTGTTGCTAGTTGGCTCTATGGGAGTTTGGACAAGTTCACTTGTTGTTCTTCTGTTCGCTCAATACCTGGAGCCGTTACGTGCAGCTAGTACCGCTGACGGTTTGTGATATGATCACTACCTACTGATAGTGTATTGACGAGTCTTAGAGTCCTACAAAGGGGTTTCCAAGCTCAGGCAAAACGAAGTAGGGCACATATGGGGATATGTGCGGGAGCTTGATTAAATACGAGTATTTGATACCGTATTTTAATCTGGCATTTTCTATTGGTCGGGTTGTATGTGATATGACCGGATTATTAAATCAAGTGTTGATTTAATATAAAATGACCATTAGCTCATTATTGATTCCTTTTCTTTATTTGTATGGATGTATGTATGTATGCTTATATGGATATATATACACACATACATGTGTGCATGTGTCATGGTTGATGATAAAATGGAGATGGCTATGCTAGACTCATATGGAAACATTTATGGTCTTTTATTGATTTTTGAGTTAATGGAAATTAGACAATAATCCATGGTTGATTTTCTTCTACACACTTCCTTGAAAAATATCTAAGTAACCATGGTTTATTTTCTAATTCTCCACTAACTCACTCACTAAAATATCTAGATATTTTCCATGCTCATTAAGAGTGAGTGTGACTCTCTCTCTCTCTTGCTTATCTTTCATTAGCTCAAGCTTAGCCATTTCCATCTCATTCTTCCTCCAAGATCTCTACCTTTTTCTAGTGAGTAAAAGAGAAAGAAAAGAAAGGTTTTTTAGTGAGAAAAATACCCACTTCATCAATCTATATTTGTCTAGCACACTTGTATAGGTTGTTTGCTTCACTTCTACTTAGGTTAAGTAAAGCAAGGAGCTTGAGTGCAAGGACCTCCGTGGTGGATCATCATGGACTTCGAAGGCTTCAAGCGGACCTGTTCAAGCTTCGAGTAGAAACAAGGAGTCAAGGACATCTACACAGAGCCAAAGAAGAGAAGGAGAGATCTACAAAGGTTGTATTTCTTTTTCTCTTAGTGTTAGACACCTACTAGTATGTGATACTTGTTAGTTAAACCCTAATCCTCTAGTTCAATTCTAGGTTTGAGTTGACTAGCACTCTAGATTTTTTAAAGATGCATACTTGATGCTTGTTAAGACCTTGTGAGGGTGCTAAGGAACTCCAACAGAAAGTTTCCTCTACCTCTTCTATCTTCTTTCAATCAGTAAGTCTCCTCTTCCCTCTTCTCTCTCTAGTAAATAGAATCCTATTTTCAAAACTCGTCGGAAGTGGAGTTATTCCGACTTCCGATTCTAATTTCATCAAAAACGCAATTTTTCTTAATAACAAATTTACCATCTTTTTATATATTGCTTATTAACCATTAAACAACAATTTAACCAAGTTTCAATTAAAAATTTAATGTTAAACAAATTCTATTTCACTTTTTCGGTAAAATACCATCAAGTTTACATAAGACATTACTTAATCGTTCTGCTCATTTTACCTTTAGAAATTGCACGAGGTAATGACCTATCTCATCACAACACTCATCTTGACATAGCACGATGACTTTTGTAACAATTTTTATGGGACAAAACACAATTTACATTAAAATACCTTAAACCATCAAAACACGTATTCTTTAAATTGTTTTAATTAATTCCTTGCAAATAAGCCTTTACAACCCATTTTGGAGAACCCGGTCGGGATGGTGCGGGTTATCGCACGTCCTCGGGACTAGTAGAGCGAGATGCAGACCTCCTCACGGAGCATTCGATCTCGATGGAATTCTTATTACAATTTTTAAGAAAACGTGATTTCTATTTAATGAATAAATTCTATTTTTTATAATTATATATATAAATATTATCAAAATATCTATTTTAAATATAATATATATTCCATGTTTTCTAATCAAAAGAAAAGAATCACAAAAGATCATGAAAATACCATCAAATTCAATACAAGTCAAATTACAAGAAAATATCATATACTATTCAAAATTAGGTTTATATCCACTAGAATATTTCATTTTATAAAAATTACAACTATGAAAACCCTAAAGACGATAAATAAATACTTGTGGTTTATTTTGAAAATATATCAAAACTATTTTCATAAAACCCTCTCAAGTTATATTAATTTACAATAAGAACCCTAGTAAATATAGGTTTAAGCAGGACCAGTTCTCTTGAGCCTCAGGGAGCCGGAGAATATGGGTGCTTGCCTATATAAGGTAGACAACCTAAAAACGGTGTTATCAATACGGTAATTTTCTTGGAAAAAGACACAAATCCTGCAGTCCATGTGCAGCAATTACCGGCAATTACCGATAATATCAAAACTAATTCAGGACTTCAATTCTGTTTAAGTGTCTGACTCAGGCAGAGTTTTAGTCTAATTTGAAATCAATCGATCTATCCTTGAATATGATTCAAGAATAACTCCTATTCAACATAAATCCATTTATACCAGAATGCAATCAATATCAACATGACTCGACTGAACCGAACCATGGATATACTCTAATTATATGACTATCCATTTATATCCATTCCGTTTATATGATATCATGGTTTTGGCAAGTCGTACATCTATTAAACAAAATAATACAAATCAATACAAAATACATTATGGGGTTTTAAAGGGGTAGACTGGTACGGAATGTGTTAGAAGTGGCACGAGACGGTCACTTTAATACACATAATCTGAATATCCATTGCTGTTGTTCCGTAGCTTAACGGTTTCTTGTGCTCCGTATACCTTAGTCCACGGAATAGTTGGACTCCTCTCGTATACACTGGCATATTCTGTACTAAGCTATAAACAACTGCGTTAACATAACAAACTCACAATACACCAATTATATTCTCATATCTGTCTATTCATCTGTCTGTTCTATTCTTACTTTTCTTTGGGACTTACCGAGCAATTGTTCGCTGACGACATTCCTTCTCGCTTATTTCTTCAGAATATTGTCAGGTGGATCCGACTCACTGGAGATAGAGCTCAGTTCAGAGGACTTAGATCAGTTCAGCGAGGACCCCGAGCTTTAGACTCTTGTATATACTTTACTTTTATGTTCATGCCATTGTTTAGGCATTGCTTTCTGTAACAACCCCAAACTTGCTGTACAATTTTTTTTTAAAATACAGAATGTGGTACTTGAGCCTGAGCACAAGTTATAAGTTTGATTTGCTTTTGAACAGTAAGAAGGAGCTTGTAGCTCATTGGTAATACTTTGCACTGCTGAACCATAGCACCAGAGTTCAAATCCCATCAGCCACATTATCCTTTTATTTTGATTTCTTTTAATCTTTTAGAAGCTCAAGATTATACACGTGCACTACACGTAATAAGGTAAGTTACAGAATAAACAAATGTGACCACGAGGCTAGACCAATCGTCAGGGACACGCGGCAGCAAGACGAGACCCGACTCGCCCGACTCGGGCCGGCGAACCGCTTGACTCGGCCGGTGCCGCCGATCCAAATCGGTCCGATCCCAATTTTTCTTTAACCCCTGCATCCTTTGGCCTACCCCACTCCACCTGCACTGTTTAAATTCTCTGCAATTAACCAGAGAATTAAAATACCCCATTTTAATTCTTTTTAATGCAAATTTAAATGCTATCTTACCCTAACCCTAATTTTTCCTATAAATACCACCCTTAAATCACCCCACCTCACTCCCAAATCCCTGCCCAAACTCTCAAGAAAATTCCCAAGTCTTTTGTGTGCAAGTGGAGTTAGCAAAAGGGCGAAACTCCGACGAACTTCCGACGACAATCCGAGAAGATTCTGACGACAAAACGACGCACCGGCACCTCCTACCTCTTCCTCCTTCTCTCTTCTAGTCAACTAACCTGTAAGTCCCTACTTCTACCTCTTTTCTCTATTCTAAAAACATTTAAAACTAAAACCCGACGGAAGCAGAGTTAATCTGACTTCCAATTCGGGTTTTTCTTAAAAAGTTCTATTTTTCTTAAACACAATAATACCAAACTCTTATGTCATGACCATTAAACATTAACGAAGACAATAGAACAAGTTTGACATCAAAATAATAACCGTAGCAAATTTTATTCCATTTTTACATTAAAATACCTTTATGTTTCATATCGACATGTTTATACCTTTTAACCGTATTACTTTAGAAAACTCACGAGGTAAAGACCTACCTCCTCACAACACACATATCTAATATAGCACGATAGAATTTGGGAATATAGATTCGGAAAATACGACTTTACATATAACTACCTTCAACTATTAAAACCTTTTTCTACAAGAAGTGTATTTTAACAAATCTTTGCAATTGGGCCTCTACAACCCATTTTGAGGAACCCATTCGAATGGTGCGGATTATCGCACATCCTCGGGCTTAGTAGAGTGAGATGCAGACATCTGCAAGGAGCATACGATCTCGAAAGATTTTAATACATTTTCCTTTAGAAAAATGTGATTTCTATTATAAATAAAACTTATTTTTTTATAAATAAATATATATGTAATTAATATCAAAATATCTATTTTTAATATTTATAATATTCCACATTTCCAAAATTCAAGAAAAACATTCCATTTACAAGAAAATACCGTACAATTCCAATGTTACAAACAAATACCATATATTATGAAATTAGGTTTTATTCACTAGAAATGTCACATTGATAAAATATATATCCATGAAAACTCTAAAGACGATAATAAAATACTTGAGATGTATTTTGAAAATTATACAAAATTATTTTACATAAACCCCCTCAAGTTATTCTAAATTACAATAAGGATCTTAGTAAACATAGGTTTAAACAGGACCAGTCTCTTGAGCCTCATGGAGCCGGAGATATGGGTGCTTGCTTATTTAAGGTAGATAACTTAACAAACGGTGTTATCAACACGGTAATTGTCTTTGAAAAAGACACAAATCTTGCCGTCCATGTGCAGCAGTTACCGATAACACCAAAATCTAATTCAGGATTCAATTTGTTTTCTAATTGTCTGACTCAGACCGAGTCTCAAAATAATCAATCTGATTTGAATATGATTCAAGTATCAAACTTAAATACAACATGGATCTATGAATCCGTCTATTCAATCTAATTTATCTATATTGACGAACCGAACCATGGATATACATCCATCTACATGATTCCCCAGTTACATCCATTCACTGATATCATAGTTTCGGCAAGTCGTCCATCTATATACAATATACAATTCAAACAATACATCAATACAATCAAGACATCGCGGGGTTTATAAGGGGCAGACTGGTACGGAAGGTGTTAGAAGTGGCACGAGACTGTAACCATAATACACCTAACCTGAATTCAATTGCCGTTGTACCGTGGCTGAAAGGTTCCTTTTGCTCTGTTTACCTTAGTCTCCGGAATAGTGGGACTCCTCTCATATACACTGGCATTCTTCTATACCAAGCTACAAACAACAACGTTAATATTAAATACAACATTATAACAATATACTCTCTATTCTGTCTATTCCATTCTTGTCTATTTACGGGACTTACCGAGCGATTTATTCGCTAACGACATTCTCTTTCTTTTCTTTAGAATGTCGTCAGGTGATTCGGACTCACTGGAGATCGAGCCCACCAGCGAGGATTTGGACCAGCTAGCTTTCGACCCGGAGCTCTAGTTACTTATACATTTCATTTCAGTACATTCCATTTCTGTTATGCTACTGTTTAGGCATCACTTTCCATTCCATGTATTTACTTTTCAGATGTATTGTAAAAAGAATGTTAATAAATAAATTTGTTGTTCAATATATATCTATTGTCATTGTCTCTTATGCATTTTACTTATATTACTTAGATATGCTTAGCATGTTTACTTCAGAGTAAATACGTAGCGGCCTCGTCACGTCCTCTGCCCGTACACTGGGAAGCGGGGCGTGACACTTTCATCATTGTATTTACTTTTCAGTTGTATTGTAAAGAAATGTTTAATAAATAAAAGTTGTTGTTCATTTACATTTCATGTCTTCTTGTGTATATCTACATTATATTGCTTAGTTACGCTTAGCGTGTTTACTTCTGAGTAAATACGTAGCAAGCCTCATCGCGTCTCCTTACCCGTACACTGGGAAGCGGGGCGTGACATCTTTCCTCATCGAATGAGGTACAGGATATTCCTAACCGAATACCACGATGCAAAGCAAAAGAATGTATTATAGTGAAGTTATTACAGTGACGGAAACTTTTGCTCAAGAGGTCACTCCCCGTGAAGGGATCTAGGCTCTTGCCTCGTCGAATAAGGTGATGGATATTCATAACCGAATACCGCTGTGCAAAGCAAAAGGAAACGCCTGTAATGTCAGTTTTCAAAAATTGGTTCCAATAACATCATTTAGATTTGTTTTCCTTGCATTAATCAGAATTAATGCAGTCCCATCAATTAATCATATCATGCCAAAAGAAACGAAAATAATCACGCATATATATGCCATCTGCATTCGCCACAGGGTCTCGGGTCTTCACCGTAAGGTTACTTAACTTACGGCAAGGCGGGGACAGGACTAGCATGGATGCAAAACATATATAGCGTCTACTATATATATATATATGAACATTTGTCTCACGCATGATATCAAGTAACATCACAGAAGTATCACAGCAGAATCACGGCGGAAGAAAAAACAATATGGAAATGCAGATAAACAAAGAAAAGTACATTTCAATGGAGCTAATTATGAAATGCAATTTCCCGGTCGTGTGGATAGCCCATAGTATCAGACCCTAGACCCCTACAAGTGCAGCAAGCCATCCGCCAATCCCAGAAGCGAGGCAACCCCAATCAACAAAGTGAATGGGCCACCCAGCACTTCCGAAATCCGGTGACTTGGGTACCCCTCCGCGGACCAATCCTATACCCCGTACGAGTGTGGCGAATAGCCCGTCAATTCTAGAGTAAAGCACCCCGTCTCAACGCCATGAGATAGAGGCACGTTGCCCTCTAGAACCCGGCTACTCGAGCACTCCGCCGCGGGGTAATCCTAGTGCATGTAATGAAACACAGAATATACAATACACCCGCAATATGGACGCGCCCCAAAGAATAATACAAGCCGCAATGACGACAGTCCATATGTCGGACGCTCGCCACGCAATATGAATATACATTACATCACAGAGAACTACATCTAATACTACGTACATGGCTATCCATTGTGGCAAATCCAACATAACCATAATCACAAGGCAACACAGAACATCAACGTGAATTTCATGTTCGTAAACCCGTCTGATTATGCATATAGCAACCAGTCGGATTATACCGTACTATGATATTCACGGTCGCAGAAACAAATGCTCAGAAAAACACAAATTTAAAATTTTGATCGATTAAAACTTTTCGCATTAGCCCCCAAAGTACAAACCAGTACACAAACAAATCTGGACCAAAATCAAATATCCCAAAAATCATATTTCCATGAACTAGAGCCCCAGAAAAAATTTGGGGCACTGTAGCCAAAATTGAACCGCGGTTCAGCGGCCAAATAATGCATTTAGCTTATGTTCCGCGGTCTAATTTTGGAATTAAGAGTCCAAATTTTTTTCTTAGCTCCAGTTTTGCCTGCATATAATTTTAATGCAGCCATAAATTTTTTTTGAATAACTTTGAAATTCGAACATCAAGCAGGGATTTTGGAAATGCGATTCGGAAAATTCCGTCGATCGAAACTGTAAATTAGTGCAAACAAGTCTAGTTTTTAGTATGGCTCTGATACCACTGCTGGGAACTTAGGCACATTAGCAAACTAATTTTCGAAGATGGCAACATGGATTTCAAAAATTTTCTAGTTCGCTAAAGTTCCCGAAACCATGAATCGAACTAAAGATCTAAGAACTTGTATACAAAAATCTAGTGAGCTAAACTAATCTACTATGTGTAGATTACTCACATTCTCAATCTTTCTTCAAGTGCTCCGGATCGCGCTTACAAGCCAGTCCTCCTTTGCCGAAGATGATCCACCTAAGGGAAACGATCCAAGCTCCAGCATCGTCTAGCGAAGCAACCGACGCTCCAAAATCACTAGCAATGGAGAGTGGGGATGTATGAATTTTCCACTATCTTTTTCTCTCATTTCTTAAGCTCAAGTGAGTAACTAAAGAAGGAGGAGGAGGTTAAGAAATATATGCATGAGCAACTCAAGAAAAGAATGAGAGAGTCCAAGTGAAGAAGAGAGAATGGCATGTGTTCATCTCAGAAAACTGCATTTTAATACCAATCGTTCATTATTTATTTTTTGTATGTATCGGTACTATTAACCAGTGTCTGCTCAGTAATTACAGATTACAGGTATCCGTGACAAAATACTGAAAACATACTCAAAATTACGGATATAACATTTGTGAGCCGACACTGCAACCGAAACTGCAAACCGATCGATATCCAAAGAGTTATTTTGCAACAAAAAATGTGTGCACACAATTTTGGTCCAACACAATGCAAGTGTGCACACAACTATTTGGCATGGACCATGGTGGGGCTGCCCATGGCACACATGATATGATGAATTGAGCATATGGGGGACAAGAGTTATAAATGCAAAAGGTTGTGATATGACCAAAAGCTACAATGTTTCCCTACAAATACCTAAGTGCAGACCAGGTTCATATAGGCAAATCAAGCAGCACCAATGGAATTGTCGAAAGAACACAAGACCACACACCAACAGGAGCCAAGTTGCTCGGATTTAGGCCGACAACATGCCTAATAAATCCGATCTCACCGGCCCCCCTAGCCCTAATGAGTCCCATTTTTATTCTGGCTCTCCCTTGCTGTCGCATCAACTCATTTTTATTACTTGTTTAATTTTGTAACAACTCCAATTTTAGTGTATATAAAATTCATTTAAAGTTAATGTATACTTGGGGTATTTACAATTCCTGTGAGTACTATAAGAATTTGATTTACTTTTGAACAGCAAGAAAGAGCTTGTAGCTCATTGGTAAGACCTTGCACTGCTGAACCAAAGCACCAGAGTTTAAATCCTATCAGCCATAATATTTTTTATTTTAAATTCTTTTAATCTTTTAGAAGCCCAAGAGTCTACACGAGCATAATACGTAAATCGAAGAGTCACACATAAAACAAACGAGTGCACTGCAGTAGACCAACCGACCCCGACACGTGTCCCCAATACGAGCCCTCAACTCATGACTCGGGCCGGCGCCGCCTGTCCAACTCGGAGCAAACACAAATTTTCTTTTAACTCTGGCGACTCTTAGACTCCCCCCATAACTCCCGTATTATTTGTTTTCCCTGCACATTTACAGAGCACAATAAAACACACATTTAATCCATTTTAATACAAATTTTTAATACACCCTTTCACTACCCTAAAACCCTAATTTTTCCTATAAATATCACCCTCAAATCACCCCTTCTCACTCCCAAATCTCTGCCCAAACTCTCAAGAAAATTCCAAGATCCTTTTGTGTGCAAGTGGAGTTAGCAAGGGGCGAAGCTCCGACGAACTTCCGGCGACAACTCAAGGAGTTTTCGACGACGAAACGACGCACCGGCAACTCCCACATCATCCTCTTTCTCTCCTCTAGCCAATCATCCAATAAGTCCCTACTTTTTCTTCTTTTTTCTATTCTAAAAACATTCAAAACTAAAACCCGACGGAAGCGGAGTTAGTCCGACTTCCGATTCGGTTTTCCTTAAAAACTACAATTTTTATTAATCAAGATACTTTCATATCATCACATATTGTTCATTAAACATTAAAAAACATCTTTAACAAGTTTCATCAAAAAAGATTGGTATATGTATCTTTTATCGCAATTTTACATTAAAAAGCCACAAACTTTAGTTTCCATCATAAACTCTATAATACCTTTATACTTTTAGATAACTCACGAGGTAATGACCTACCTCCTCACAACACACATATCTAACATAACACGATGGAATTTGGGAACATAGATTTGGGAAAATACGATTTTACACATAACTACCTTCAACTTATAAAACCGTTTTCTATAAGAAGTGTATTTAACAAATCTTTGCAATTACGCCTTTACAACCCATTTTGGGGAACCCGTTCGGTATGGTGTGGATTATCGCATATCCTCGGGCCTAGTAGAGTGAGATGCAGACCTCCGCAAGGAGCATACGATCTCGAAAGATTTAAAATATAATTTTTCTTTAGAAAATATGATTTCTATTATAAATAAAATTATATTTTTAATAAATATATATATATGTAATTAATATCCAAATATCTATTTTTAATATTTATAATATTCCACATTTCCAAAATTCAAGAAAAACATCTCATTTATAAGAAAATATCATACAATTCCAATATTACAAATAAATACCATATATTATGAAATTAGGTTTTATTCACTAGAAATGTCACATTGATAAAATATACATCAATGAAAACTCTAAAGACGATAATAAAATACTTGAGGTGTATTTTGAAAATATATCAAAATTATTTTTACATAAACCCCCTCAAGTTATACTAAATTACAATAAGGACCCTAGTAAACATAGGTTTAAGCGGGACCAGTCTCTTGAACCTCAGGGAGCCGGAGATACAGGTGCTTGCCTATTTATGGTAGACAACTTAATAAACGGTGCTATCAACACGGTAATTGTCTTTGAAAAAGACACAAATCCTGCCGTCCATGTGCAGCAGTTACCAATAGCACCAAAACATAATTCAGGACTTCAATTTCTTTTCTAATTATCTGACTCAGACTGAGTCTCAATATAATCAATCTGACTTGAATATGATTCAAGTATCAAACTACAATACAACATGGATTTATGAATCCGGCTATTCAATCTATTCAATTTATATTGACCGAACCGAACCATGGATATATACCATTTTCATGATCATCCATTATATCCGTTCCATTACTGATATCATGGTTTCGGTAAGTCGTCCATCTATATACAATATACAATTCAAAAAATACAAACAATACAATCAAGACGTCGCGGGGTTTATAAGGGGTAGATTGGTACGGAAGGTGTTAGAAGTGACACGAGACTGTAACCATAATACACCTAACCTGAATATCCATTGTTGTTGTACCGTGGCTGGACGGTTCCTTGTGCTCCGTATACCTTAGTCTCCGGAATAGTGGGACTTCTCTCATATACACTAGTATTCTTCTGTACCAAGCTACAAACAACAGCGTTAACACTAAATACAACATTATAACAATATACTCTCTATTCTGTTTATTCCATTCTTGTCTATTTACGGGACTTACCGAGCGATTTGTTCGCTGACGACATTCTCTTTCTTTTCTTTGGAATGTCGTCAGGTGATTCGGACCTTCAGGAGATCGAGCCCACCTCCGAGGACTTGGATCAGCTAGCCTTCGACCCGGAGCTCTAGTTACTTGTACATTTCATTTCAGTATTTTCTATTTCTGTTATGCTACTGTTTAAGCATTGCTTTTCATTCCATGTATTTACTTTTCAGATGTATTGTAAAAAGAATGTTAATAAATAACGTTGATGTTCAATTATATCTATTGTCACCATCTCTTGTGTATTTTACTTATATTGCTTAGATACGTTTAGCGTATTTACTTTTGAGTAAATACGCAGCGGCCTTGTCGCGTCCTCTGCCCGTACACTGGGAAACGGGGCGTGACAAATTTTATTTTGAGCCTATAAATACATATCAGTGAGCAAGGGAGAGGGGGTCTCACATTGTCACACTTTTTATTCACAACTCTTTTGTTTTCTTTTTGTTCTTGTACATAGCTAGTTGCCTTGAGTTTCTTGCCTTCTCTTGATCTTGCAACCTCTTCATTGAGCTTGCAAGTTTAAGTTTTGGTTATTGAACTCAAGGTTTGTATCATTATTTGGAATAAATAAAGCTTTCATTTTGCCTTCATTTTGCATTGAGTTCTTAGCCTTCTCTTGATCTTACAGCCTCTTCATTGAGCTTGCAAGTTTAAATTTAGGTTATTGAACCCATGGTTTGTAATATCGCTTTTGGTTCTTAGTATTTCTATCTCTTTACTTACTTGCAATTTTATTCATGTCATTTACTTACTTGCATTTTATTACCATGCCCTTTACTTAATTGCTTGTTGTCTTTTTCCTTTCTTTTTATCTTTTCTTTGCTCTTTCTTTGTTGTTTTGATGGTTGTAAATATGTTGTTGTTAGGAAAAAGATTAGTTGTGTAAGTTAAGGTTTTCATTTCTCATTTCCATTGCCCGTTATTTTCCAATTGAACTCCGCCCAAACCATACGCAAGTGCTTCGTTAGGCACCCTACCCTACCAAGGTATCGGTAATCCCTAACCGCGACCGGATGCGTTCAGTTTGGCCGAAGGCGAAAGCCAAGAGACAAGAACGGACGGACAAGGGTCAATAAGCCAGATTTCACTAATACCGTGCTTAAGTACCCTAATCCACTTTATTGCCGATTGCTCTAGCTTCATTGGTCAAGTTTGGCTCAAATGATTGAGTACGGAATTCACTAATTTACACTATCCTATCTAATCCTAACAACTTATACTGTGCATATAAACACATAGGTTAGAATCGAGCAATTCCACCACGCGTATTAACTCGTCATAACAAGAATGAAAAAATGCACCGTCTCCCTGCGGACGACCAGTACTCATCACGGCTAGCTACATGCGACGCCGTCCTGATTGTGGTTAAACTTTAGAACTTTAAAATACACGACACGCCGGAACCGTGTCAATCAAATGGCGCCGTTGCCGGGGAGACGGTAACGTTTTTATTCTTTTTATTTCGGTTTAATCATGTTTATATCATCTAACACCATTTTTAAAAACAAAACAAACTAAAAATTCAAAAAATTCAAAAAACACACAAAAATTAACAAACCTAACATTTTTGTTCTCTGAATTTCTGACCTGCTAGCACTCTGGATCTGAACAGAAAAGATAAGTGTTCATATCAGAATATTGTATTTTATACCGTCCATTCTTACGCTCGTGTGTTTATAGGTAGGTGCTTTTAATCCGTGTTTGTTACATGTTTACAGAGTACAGGTTTTCAGTCCAAATATTGCAAATCAAGACAAAATCTCCACAGTTACACCAAATACAGAACATCTGTCACAGCAGATAAAAGCCGGGTTCCGGTCATCCATATCCGTCCAGTGCCGAGTACCAGTTCCAGAGACAAGACATATGACAGTGGTCATTCGTGTCTCGGACAAGCACAGAGCACGAGGGGGGCAGCACAAGAATCAATGGGTGCGCGGAGCTCAAGAGAGATAAAGTCAAAAAGTGAAGAAAAGATAGCAATCTTGGACTAGGAATTCTGAAGATATTCTGGAAATATTATCAGAAAATACATGTACCAGACAACAGGGGACAGCAGACCAGGGAAGTACCAAGTTGCCCACACCCACACCCTACTGTAGGGGCGCGGATCCGCGGCCAATAGGGGGTATTGGCGGCGGATCCGCGGCCGTACAGGCGCTTCAGGGCATGGGCTTTGAGGGGTAGGATGGTCTTTTCACATGGGTCCAGTTTGTTGCCCTAGATCTTCAACTCCCTGCCTATAAATACAGCAGATTTGAGATAAGCCAAGGGTCCAATTTTGTGTCCACTCTTTTGTAGTCTTTTGTATAGTTCTTCTTCTTCTTCATTCTTTCTCCATTAAAATTGTAGTGAGAGCTTTTTGAGTGGAAGATTAATGAAGATGAGGCTTTTGTATCATTCTCTTTTGTTCTTTCTTCCCCTTGAGATTCTTGCTTTCTCTTGATCATTCAACCTCTTCATTGAGCTTGAATGGTTAAGGGTTAGTTATTGATCTCAAGGGTCGTATTTTCTTATGGAATTAGCACTTCAATTCACATGCGTTCTCTACCCTTCTCTTGATCTTGCAACCTCTTGATTGAGCTTGCAAGTTTAAGGGTTGGCTATTGATCTCATGCTTGTTTTGAGTTCTACTTTCTTGTTCTTTTTATTGCTTTTTATTACTTGCAATTTATTTCCATGCACTTTAATTACTTGCAATTTATATTCATGCACTTAATTACTTGTATTCTTTTCTTTGTTCTTTTCTTTTTGTTCTCTTTTGTTCATTTTGTGAATGTTGTAATTATTATTGTTGTTAAGAATCCATATGATATTGTAAGTTAACATTTCTTTGCTCTTTTCCTTTTCCCGTTATTTTCCATTGAACTCCGCCCAAACCATACGCAAGCGCTCCGTTAGGCACCGTACCCTGACAAGGTAACGGTGACTCCTAACCGCGACCGGTTGCGTTCGGTTTGGCCGGAGGCGAAAGCAAGAGACAAGAACGGAAGGACAAGGGTAAATAAGCCGGATTCCACGAATACCGCGCTTAAATCCCCTAATCCATGTTGTTGCCGATTGCTCGAGCTTCAATTGGTCAAGACTCGGCTCAAAGGTCTTGAGTACGGATTTCTTTAGCTTACAATCTCGTATTTTCTTCTTAACAACTTTATACTTGCAAATAAACACATAGGTTAGATCAAACAAACATACAGATTCTTTATTGACTCGTCTAAGACAAGAAGGTAAGATACCACCATCTCCCTGTAGACCGACCCGTGCTCAACCGGCTAGCTGCATAGCGACACCGTCCTGATCGCGGTTACACTTTAATTCTTTGAACATCCGACACGCCAAAAGCGTGCGATCAAATGGCGCCGTTGCCGGGGAGACGGTAGCGTATTTTCTTTCTTGTTATTCGGGTTAATATTCTTTTTTGTATATATAAAATAAAATAATAAAAAAATCTTTTTGTCATTTTTGATCATTTTTGTGGGCAAGAGTGCAGATTTTTGCAGATTTGCAAACTGCGATTGTGGGAGCAAAGTGTGCATTCAAGGCTAAGGTGATTGCAAAGTACAGTGCCAAAGATCCGGGTAGTTTGACCCGCGCAAGCGAACTTATCAAGCTTACCGGATTTGATTCAACGGGGGTTTCCTAACCCAAAAACTTAACGGTACGTACTTTACTAACACCTTCTTCTCAAATCCGACGCATCCAATATACTATTCTTTGCAGGATTCTTTGCAAGTTCGCTAACAAACGCTAAAAATTGACTAACCCGTATTTGTTGCAGCGCCGCGCTTAAACTAAAAAACGATTGTTTGATTCTTTGTAGAATTTTATGAATTGCGCATTGCATACATTAATACGGACTTAAGGGCAAGCGAACCCCACAATATACGGTAAAGGATTTCATCACCTTTTCCGTGGCCCACAAATCACGAACTTGAGCATAACGTTTACCCGCACAAATTTTAAAAGAAATTAGACTTTAAGCCTTAAGGACTTCGCGCTCACTAGGAGAAGTTAACTGTGTTTAGAACCTTGCTTAACGGTATATTGTTTACGGGGTGTCTAGGAAAGTGTTAACGGCGAAACCGCCAAAAGAGAAAGGGTTATTTAATTAAGGAACTTCACGAAAGCGTTGGAAAACCTCCCCTTATCTCTGCACTTACCTGGCCTCGTGATCAGTGTATCTTGAGCCTGTTTCTCGACACAGTTTTACTTCGACAATCAAGTTCTGGAGCAGGTCTAGTTGACCTAGGTGAACCCTAGAACGATTAGGTGTGTGGTATTTTTGTGTCGTGATTGTTTTTGTCCATATTGTTTTTTATTCTTTTGTTAATATATAAACTAAAAAAAAATAAAAAAAAAATCACATTCTTTTTCCCCTCCTTTTCTCTACCTTTCCTTCTCTCTCTTCATATCATGGGTACCCCACCTCGAAAAACTCTTGCCGAACTTTGGTACCCACAACCAGACATTACTTCTTACGGTTCTTGCTTTGGCCGAACATCGAACGACCCCTCCATGCCCAAAGTTTCACTGAAAGATCGCATAGCAGCGTCTAGGACAAACACTTGCACTCCTCATTCCACTTCGTATCAACCTTTTCAACCTCCCGCACCCGCTTATGTTGATACCCCTTTTGCAAGTCGTCCTTTGTCCATCGCTGAACGTATTGAACAATCCCGTAGCCGATCTTTCACTCCTTTCACCACTTCAAATTCTTGGGATCAACAATTCCATTCACCTTCCTATCCAAATGTTGATCCTGCTCCTGTCCAACCATTCAATTCCTACCAATCCTACCCTACTTTTGCACCTTCCCTAGACATTGCTTCTACACAGCCTTTTGGGAATTTTCAGAATCCAAACAACTTTGAATCTTTTACTGAAACCCCTTCACAACCCATGTCTAGTTTGGAACAGTCGTTGGAAGACTTTAGGGTAACGTCAAGCCAACAGATGATGGATTTGAATGCGTCCATGGCCGCTCTCATACAACCTACTGACCCGGTAGCTAGTTTCCAACTAGCTCCAAATTTTCCAATGTATGAAGAGGCGGTCGGACAGGCTGTGAATTTGAGTGGAGAGAGTGAGCTGTACCCCCTTCCAAATCAAACCTACCCGTTTCAAATTGATTCCCACAACTCCTGTGTTGAAAGTCTATCAAGTGTCCCAACTGAATTATCAATTGAAGATAGAATGTTTAATGAGTTGTGCGACGTTGTAGGGTTTGATTTGCCAGATTGTGAAGGGACCTTGCCAAGTGAAACCACAAACAATCCTTTTGACCTCTACACCTCCATCTTAGAACCTGAATTGATTAATATCCATGCTTTTGATGAGGTGTCTGAGAATATTGATTTTCACTTGATTGAGGATATTGACGCTGGGGATATTTTGGATGATGAACCCGTAGATTTGGCTGAGTTTGTCTCTTCAAATCATCATCCCGAGTCATTAAAAGTTTTTCCCGAACCCCATATGCGTCTGGACTTTGAAGAGAGGTGCATGGATGTGCTAAATTTTGAGGAGAATATTAAGGATAGTTTTGAGGATGAACCAGTTTTGCTTGATGAGTCGGATTTTCCAATTCATCCTGTTCCTTCCACTGACTGTGTACACCCTCCTGAACCTTTAACCGATACCCTTCCTCAACCACTTCCCTCCATCCTTTCCATCGTTCCGACCTTGCAAGAGCCCGTCTCACTTTCACTTACTATGTCTGGTTTACCAAGTTCGACGTACCCATGGTTTCTCACGAATCTTGAGGGATTTGACCCAATCTCTCGACGGGTTAATAGATTAGCACAATCGCTGTTTACACATCACTCATCACAAATTGTGCTAATCTATTCACTCCATTTGCACCCTCAAGTTCGTACTCCGCTTCTTTTTCCCTTCCGCCATTCTTCTTCTGATATACCGAGACCATATCCCGCTTCTATCTCCATACGGTCTCGCGTATTCTCTCTCTCTTTTCCCTACGCCTTCTTTCACCAGCCACTGCTTTACAGAGATAAAATCTTTGAATGGTTGGTGCTCACTTTTGGCCTGTGTAAGGCCTTGTATAGCTTGATACTGTTCTTTCCCCCCTAATCCTGAATTTCAACGCTTAACAGTGGAAACATTGTTTTACTTAAGTTTGGGGGGGCACTTTTTTGTATATATTTTTTGTTTTCCTTTTTTGTTTTGTATATAATTTGTTTTTAGGGAGCGCCGGCAATTTTGACCCTCTTAGTATAGCCTGACAGTGAGGGCACTGTCAAGTTTAAGTTTGGGGGTGTGCTCGGTAAGCTTTCTTCCTTCGCATTCATTTGTATATTTTGCATTTGCATACCCTATTAAAAACCCACAAAAATTGAAAATTTTCTAAAAACATAAAAACCTTTCTGTCAAGTAGCTAGTGGAAAAACTCTGATTCAACATTTCGACAGTTTTTGTTTGAAAAGATAGGAATAACTAAATCTTATGTTTAGATTTTGAAAAACTGAAAGATAACTCTCCTTTGAAGTTAACTATAGCTGATATACGTCTTTACATCACACTACACGTGTCGTAAGATTTTGGGAATTAGATGACAAGTCTTTCATGTTTAAACTTTTAAACAGATAAATGATTTTCTAAGGATCAAATAGGTTTGTTCTGAAATAAGTAATGTTAAGAATAGTTTATGAAGTAAAGCGAACATGAAGGAATGTTATTGATGCCGTAATTGGAGCTAAGTCTGAAAAATAACCCATCGGAAACTTGATTGGAATGATTACACACCAAACCCACTAAACACGTCTTTTATCCAAAAAAATAATTGAACTGCCGGTTATATCTCCGTTCGTATTAAATCATCTGATTTTCACGCCAAACTGTCTTTTGTTTTTGGACCTAGGTAACTTGAGTAATTAAGTCCGCTGGGGTGTTTCTACACCTAATGCCCTAAAACCAACTGGTTTGGGTGCATTGGCCCAAAGCTCGCTAAGAAGCCTAGAAAGTCCAGGTTAAAACAAAGTCAAGCAAGTGTTCTCTCCGAGTTAAAATTCCTAACGGTTCTTTGTGTGAGAATAATCTTGATAAAAGACAGGCTTTTTATAAAAAAAAAATTTAGCGGAGATATTAAGGTTTTATTCTATGATAAAGACTATTGCACGTTCACAGAGGTGTGTATGAAATGAAAACAAGAAAAAGGTGGAGTGAAAAATACGACTTAGTTTCCTGTTATGGAAGATAGAAATTCTGAAGTTGAAACCTTACTGGAAAACGAAACTTGAAAAATGCTTAACTCTTTATAAAACTTATGTGATCCTTTTAAAATTGTTATCTGGGCTTTATTGTGCGACGTGATGACTTTATTCGACCTTTCGGGAACTTAACGACACTATTTGCACTGCACGTAAAGACATATAAAATCTGTAGTTAAATAAGAAGCGAGGTGTGAAAAATAAAGGTTCGATGGTCTAGACTTAGGATTATAGAATTGTTATTTTCTAAAAACAAAACTTTAGGGTTTGAATCTTAGTTATTTTACGAAACCAACTTGACCGGATTTTGTGGGTAGTATCCGCTGAAAACCTTCAGGAGACAACACTCCTCCTACTAGGGACACCTAGAGGTTTTAACGGCTTGTTGCACGTGCTCAGTGCAATCGCGTTCCCTGCGAAAGTGCGGTTAGGATTTTTTTTGTGAATAATTGGTTTTGCTCGGGACGAGCAAAAGTTAAGTTTGGGGGTATTTGTTCATATCAGAATATTGCATTTTATACCGCCCATTCTTACGCTCGTGTGTTTATAGGTAGGTGCTTTTAATCCGTGTTTGTTACATGTTTACAGAGTACAGGTTTTCAGTCCAAATATTGCGAATCAAGACAAAATCTCCACAGTTACACCAAATACAGAACATCTGTCACAGCAGATAAAAGCCGGGTTCCGGTCATCCATATCCGTCCAGTGCCGAGTACCAGTTCCAGAGACAAGACATATGACAGTGGTCATTCGTGTCTCGGACAAGCACAGAGCACGAGGGGGGCAGCACAAGAATCAATGGGTGCGCGGAGCTCAAGAGAGATAAAGTCAAAAAGTGAAGAAAAGATAGCAATCTTGGACTAGGAATTCTGAAGATATTCTGGAAATATTATCAGAAAATACATGTACCAGACAACAGGGGACAGCAGACCAGGGAAGTACCAAGTTGCCCACACCCACACCCTACTGTAGGGGCGCGGATCCGCGGCCAATAGGGGGTATTGGCGGCGGATCCGCGGCCGTACAGGCGCTTCAGGGCATGGGCTTTGAGGGGTAGGATGGTCTTTTCACATGGGTCCAGTTTGTTGCCCTAGATCTTCAACTCCCTGCCTATAAATACAGCAGATTTGAGCTAAGCCAAGGGTCCAATTTTGTGTCCACTCTTTTGTAGTCTTTTGTATAGTTCTTCTTCTTCTTCTTCATTCTTTCTCCATTAAAATTGTAGTGAGAGCTTTTTGAGTGGAAGATTAATGAAGATGAGGCTTTTGTATCATTCTCTTTTGTTCTTTCTTCCCCTTGAGATTCTTGCTTTTTCTTGATCATTCAACCTCTTCATTGAGCTTGAATGGTTAAGGGTTAGTTATTGATCTCAAGGGTCGTATTTTCTTATGGAATTAGCACTTCAATTCACATGCGTTCTCTACCCTTCTCTTGATCTTGCAACCTCTTGATTGAGCTTGCAAGTTTAAGGGTTGGCTATTGATCTCATGCTTGTTTTGAGTTCTACTTTCTTGTTCTTTTTATTGCTTTTTATTATTTGCAATTTATTTCCATGCACTTTAATTACTTGCAATTTATATTCATGCACTTAATTACTTGTATTCTTTTCTTTGTTCTTTTCTTTTTGTTCTCTTTTGTTCATTTTGTGAATGTTGTAATTATTGTTGTTGTTAAGAATCCATATGATATTGTAAGTTAACATTTCTTTGCTCTTTTCCTTTTCCCGTTATTTTCCATTGAACTCCGCCCAAACCATACGCAAGCGCTCCGTTAGGCACCGTACCCTGACAAGGTAACGGTGACTCCTAACCGCGACCGGTTGCGTTCGGTTTGGCCGGAGGCGAAAGCAAGAGACAAGAACGGAAGGACAAGGGTAAATAAGCCGGATTCCACGAATACCGCGCTTAAATCCCCTAATCCACGTTGTTGCCGATTGCTCGAGCTTCAATTGGTCAAGACTCGGCTCAAAGGTTTTGAGTACGGATTTCTTTAGCTTACAATCTCGTATTTTCTTCTTAACAACTTTATACTTGCAAATAAACACATAGGTTAGATCAAACAAACATACAGATTCTTTATTGACTCGTCTAAGACAAGAAGGTAAGATACCACCATCTCCCTGTGGACCGACCCGTGCTCAACCGGCTAGCTGCATAGCGACACCGTCCTGATCACGGTTACACTTTAATTCTTTGAACATCCGACACGCCAAAAGCGTGCGATCAATAAGCAATACCATTGAAACACTAGTAGAACACTGAGACAAAAGAAGAAATTTGGAGCCCCAACTCCATAAGAAAGCCGGCGAGACCCATAAGAATTCCGGCGCCGCCGGCCGTTTCACCCTCTTTTGCTCCAAAACTTTTCCCTGTGCTCCAGTGTTCTAATTTTGTCCCAATTTTATTGTTTGTTTTTCATAATTTTTGGTGTGCAGGTGTTTGGGCATTCATATCGCTTTTTCGCACTAATAATCCATTTTTCCGACATTTTCATATTTTTGCGGATTTACGAACTGCGATCGTGGGAAGCAAAGTGTGCATTCAAAGTTAAGGTGATTGTGAAGTACAGTGCCAAAGATCCGGGTAATTTGACCCGTGCAAGAGAACTTTCCAAGCTAACCGGATTCACTTCAACGAGGGTTTCTTAACCCGAAAACTTATCGGTACGTATTTCTTTAACACCTTCTTTCTCAAATCCGACGCATCCACTATTCTATCTTTGCAGGATTCTTTGCAAATTCGCTGTCAAACGCCAAAAGTGACTAACCCGTATTTGTTGCAGTGCCGAGCTTAAACATAAAAAAAAGATTGTTTGATGTTTTGAACAAATTTTTTCATTAATTTGCGTATTGCATCCATTAATACGGACTTAAGAGCAAGCGAATCCCACAACATACGGTAAAGGATTTCATCCCCTTTTCTGTGGCCCACAAATCACGAAATTGAGCATAACGTTTCCCCGCACAAATTTTTAAAAGAAACTAGACTTTAAGCCTTAAGGACTTCGCGCTCACTAGGAGAAGTTAACTGTATTTAGAACACCGCTTAACGGTATATCGTTTACGGGGTGTCTAGGAAAGTGTTCACGGCAAAACCGCCAAAAGAGAAAGGGTTATCTAATTAAGGACCTTCGCGAAAGCGTTGGAAAATCTCCCCTTATCTCTGCACTTACCTGGTCTCGTGATCAGTATATATTGAGCCCGTTTCTCGACACAGTTTTACTTCGACAATCAAGTTCTTGAGCAGGTCTAGTTGACCTAGGTGAACCCTAGACCAATTAGGTGTGTGGTATGTTGTGTCGTGATTATTTTTGTGTTTATATTTCATTCTTTTGTTAATAACTAACATAAAAACTTTATAAAATAAAATAAAAATCACATTCTTCTTCCTCTCCTTCTCTTCATATCATGGGTACCCCATCTCGAAAAACTCTTACCGAACTTTGGTGCCCACAACCAGACATTATTTCTTACGGTTCTTGCTTTGGTCGAACTTCGAACAATTCTTCCATGCACAAACTTTCTTTGAAAGATCAGATAGACGCGTCTAGGATAAACAACTGAATTCCGCACTCCACCTTGTATCAACCGTTTCAACCTTCCCCACCTTCTTACGTTGATACCCCTTTTGAGAGTCCCGTTGTAACTCCAAGACATATGTCTATCGCTAACCGAATCGAACAATCCCGTAGCCGATCTTTCATTCCTTTCAGCACTGCCAATTCTTTTGATCAATAATTCCAATCACCTTCTTATCCAAATGTTGATTCTACTCCTGTCCAACCATTCGAGCCCTACCAGTCCTACCCGACATTTACACATTCCCTGGACATTGCTTATGAACAGACTTTTAGGAGTTTCACGTATCCAAACAACTTTGAATCTTTTACTGAAACCCCTTGACAACCCATGTCTAGTCTGGAACAGTCGTTAGAAGACTTTCAGGTAGCGTCATGCTAAAAGATGATGGATTTGAATGCGTCCATGGCCGCCTTCATACAACATAGTGACCCGGTAGCTAGTTTCCAACTAGCTCCAAATTTTCCAATGTATAATGAAGTGATAGGACAGGTTGAGAATTTGAGTGGTGAGAGTGAGCAGTACACCCTTCCAAATCAAACCTACCTGTTGCAAATTGAATTCCACAACTCCAGTTTTGAAAGTCTATCGAGTGTCCCAAATGATTCACCGATTGAAGATAGAACGTTTAATGAGTTGTGCGACTTTGTAGTGTTTGATTTACCCGATTGTGAAGCGTCCATTCCAAGTGAAACCAATCCCAAACCTTTTGACCTCTACACCTCCATCCTAGAACCTAAATTGATTGAAATTCATGCTTTTGATGAGGTGTTTAAGAAATTTGATTTTCACTTGATTAAGGATGTCGACGCTGGGAATATTTTGGATGATGAACCCACAGCTTTGGATGAGTTTTTCTCACCAATTCATCGTGTCCTTTCACTTCCGTATGGACATCATCCCGAGTCATTAGCTTTTTTTCCCGAACCCCATTTGCGTCTGGAAATTGATGATGAATGCATAGATGAGCAAAATTTTGAGGAGAATTCTGACGATAGTATTGAGGATGAACCAGTTTTACTTGATGAGTTGGATTTTCTAATTCATGCTATCCCTTTTACTGACTGTGTACACCCTCCTGAACTTTTAACTGATACCCTTCCTCGATCACTTCCCTCCATCCTTTCCATCGTTCCGACCTTGCAAAACACCGTATCACTTTCATTTAATATGTCTGGTTTACCAAGTTCGGTCTACCCATGTTTTCTCACGAATCTTAAGGGATTTGATCCCATTTCTCGACGGGTTGATAGCTTAGTACAATCTCTTGCTATACATCGGTAATTACAAATTATACTAATTTTTTCACTCCATTTCCACTCTCAAGTTCGTATTCTACTTCTTTCTTCCCTCCGCCATTCTTCTCCTCATATACCGAGACCGTATCCCACTTCTATCCCCATACGGTCTCGCGTACTCTCCATTTCTTTCCTCTCCACATTCTTTCACTACCCCGGGCCTTATCCCGATAAAAATTTTGAATAGTTGGTGCTCACTTTTGGCCCGTGTAAGGTCTTGTATAGATTAATACTGTTCTCTCCCCCTAACTCTGAACATTAACGCCTAAACAGTGGCAACACTTTTTCACTTAAATTTGGGGGATCTTTTTGTGTATATATTTTTGGTTTGCTTTTTGTTTTGAATTTTAAAAAAAAATTTTAAAAAAACAAACAGGGGAGCGCCGATAGTTTTGACCCTCTTTGTGTAGCCTGACAGTGAGGGCGCTGTCAAGTTTAAGTTTGGGGGTGTGCTCAGCAAGCTTTCTTCCTTCGCATTCATGTGTATATTTTGCATTTGCATATATATTTTAAAAAAACCCAAAAAAAATTGAAAAATTTTACAAAAATATAAAACTTTGTAGTCAAGTTAGCTAATAGGGCAACTTAGATTTTTATCCCGAAAGTTTAGTTGATACGTTAGAAATAACTAAATCCTAGGCTTAGGAATTGAAAACATAAAAATAACCCTCATTCTGTTTAACCTTGGTAATCATACGTCCTTGCAGTTTTTTTATAGAAGTAGGTAATCTTGATATCAGTTCTTGAGTTAAGTCGAAATGAAGGGAAAGTATTGAAAGCTTTACTGAAGGATAAGTCTGAAAAATAGTTCCTATTCTTGAGTCCAAATTTAGAAAGTATATACCCTACAAACTGCACATACACGCACCTTGAAACTTGGGATAGTAGAGGATACCTAGAAATACTCTTGCCTGAATACCTAGTATGAAAGAAAAAACGGTATTTAAAGATAAACACCAAAAGAGCATCTTTGAAAAATATATCCGGTCTTGAAAAAGAAAAATAAAGAAAAAAAGAAGAATAAATAAATAAAGTCAAGACGTGGAAACTGCTATTTACGCTTTAAGCTCACACATTCAGTAATCGGCGGTTAGTGCCTCAAGAAGCATTAATAGTGTAGGGTGTTTTTCGTCACCCCTATTGAGATGGGAATACGCGCACGCTTATCAGGCGCATTACAGATTCCCCCTGCCTAGGGTAGGCCGGGGTTTATTGATTGTGGGGATCGGAATCTCCGGCAGCCATGGACTAAGCTGCCGTTAATTACCCCTCGCCTTTGGAGCGAGAGAACCTCCGATTGACGGGTTAAACAGGTCATGTGAGCTCAATGTGCAGTGTTATGTTTTGAAGACGTTTTGGATATATCGAGGGCCCTGCAGAGTTTTTTCGGAGGTCCCTGTCACGACCCAAAATTGGGCACATGACCGGCACATAAACTACGTAACGTCAACAGGCGTAACGCAATTAAGTAAGCCAAAAAACCCAGCAATCTAAACCATTACAAGAAAGAAAGATAGATCACTTTTAAAATCTCGATGCAAAACTTTAAACTTAAGTTTGTTTTTCATAAAAATTTCGGAAGCACCTTCTTTGTAAAAACTAGCCCCGAAACGGGTACAAACATAAGATAAAAGTAAAGTATCCCTAAACAGGAGCAAATATCGCCCAACGGCGAAACAACCATCACAATAGCGAAGAAAAGATAAACCGCATATATAAAAGGCCGGCTCACATGAGCACGACAACCAGAGTCATAAGAATATACAACATCGATCCTCACAACTCGCCTCTAAGTCAAAACATAAAGGTGGTAGATAGAGAGTACTAGTTACAAGAAATATACAATGTACATCATCGGATAACCGCAACCCACCTATAGCAAAACGGCTTCATAGCAAATCGTAGCGGTATCCGCAAAATTAGAGATAATAAGACAATCTACAGCGACCACTCTGATGATCAGACCTGAAAAACCCTGCAACACAACGGGGGTGAGTTGCCAACTTGTGAATAGTAAATAACATCATACAGTAATCGCAAGTACGTACTAATAGCGATAATCTATCACATGTAATCCGATAGCATAAGTATGACAATATGTATATGCAACAGTCATGAAAGGTACTCTATCAGGTACTACTAATACATGAAGCAATGCATATAGAATAAATGCGGAGTACGCGGTAAAACATGTCATCCTCACGGAATCCTCATCGTGGCAGACCAGTGTCCATCAAGACAATCTAAATCCCAAAATTCCCTCAAATCGGCCCCATATCGTCCCTCATATCGGGCACTTCGTCCCCTCACATCGGGCACTTCGGCCCATCATATCGGGCACATCGGCCCCTCATATCGGGCACATCGGCCCCTCATATCACAATGAATAAGAATACATGCACAGATCATTATGATGATATATATTATAGGTATACATATACAACAGCGTCCCATACCACTGATATATATATATATATATTAGAGATGTAGATATATAACAGCGTCCCATACCACTAATATATATATATATATATATACATACATGTATATATATATATATACATGTATATATATTAGCGTCCTATACCACAGATATATATATACAAGAGTAACATCCAGAAACATTATATGAAATCCATATATCAATGCGAAATCCATGAAATGAAATATATGCAACATGAAACAGTAATATGAACATATAAAGGAAATCCGCTATTTAACTGCAACAAGTTATTGAATATATCATGCGGTTCCAAATTCTCCGAAACCAAATGCAACATCATATAAAGGTGAGCATATAGTTATAGCCAGGTATGCGTAACCATGTCGGTATAGCAAGATATGTGTATCTACCTATCAAAAATGATGTAATACCCTCCAGGTATATGTGTAGCTATATCAAACTAGATATATGTATCTACATGTCAATAATGATACAATACCCTCCAGGTATATGTGTAGCTAGCTTGTAGTCATGGCAAGGCATATGTGTAAGCATGTAGGTATACAGGTATGCTATATGTCATATGCACAATGAAATATGAATCAATGTCTCAATGTCCCTAACCATACCATATCACGTATGTATAGGTGTTGTGTGTGTCATGATAATTATTGACGGTGTGAGTGGCATACAATCAGTGCTCGTGCAACATGAGCCGTCAATAATAGTGCAGTGTCCAAAGAGTACAAGTCCAGGAAAAATAAGTAATAATATGCAATGAAGTTTTATGCACAATCTCTATATGTGCAATATAACATGCGGCAAATATCATATCATATCTAGCCCAGACGCATAACGCCATGCGGGCGAATTCCCCGTAGATGTTAAATCTACTCACAGACAATCGCGGGCTAGGTAAACCCAAACACCTGCTTCCCTTTCTTCACAACGTCCGAAGTCCCCGCCTGCGATCCTATTAACACAAAACATAAACAGTGCAAATTTCAGAAAGTGATCAATATCACGTACACAAGACGTTTGACCAACGCACCAACTCCAATCCGACCCACAAGTGTTCGTCTAACGGCTAACGTGTGTAACGACACACCAACACCAGCCCAAGTGTAGCAGCACACCAGATCACGAACCGTGTCGGATAACGTAACACGTGTACACAAAACACTAGAATATAGCAAAGTGGTCCCAGATTTTGATACACAAATAATTGGTAAAAGTTGCAAGTACCACGAGACCACAAACAACCACAGAGACCCTACGCCCAAACCCCAACACCCCAGCCCCCACTCTGGCCGCAATTTGCAGCCAGAACAAATAAGTATGCGGCCCAAACATTAAGGGGTGGTCTCAGGTTTTTATGGTCGGTTCTATACATGAACACTATGTCACTGTGATGGGAACTTTTCCAGAAAACACCTGGTTCTACGGCAGATCTCAGAGACCCAAAGTTGACACTAAAAATACGATTTTTGCATGAAATGATACCTTAAGTGTTTTAAACAGCACCCAACAAGCTATGCAACATTAAAACACCTAAATAACAGTTTAGAGATCATTAGCTAGCCACTCTTGCTCAAAAATCCTAGCTTTCCAAGCTCCAAGGCAACTTAGTGGATAATCAAGACATTTGAAGTATTTTCCATTGAATTTTGTGAAGTTTTAGTAAGGATTTATGAAGAGAAGGTAAGGGTTCAGTTTGGGGTTGAAGGAAAAGGAGAAATGATTAAGAGTGAGAGAAAATGAGAGAGTGAGGAGAGAAAAGGGTGAGAGGGTGAGTGTAGGGTGAACAAATTCCTCATGCTTACTCTCCTCCCCTCACCTCATTAATGCCACCATTAATGTTTCCATGACTCACTAGCCATCTCTCTCTCTCTCTCTCCAACAAGGTATTTCTCACACCTAAAAGATCTAGGAAAAGGTTAAGGCAAGGGTTAATTTGGGCAAGGTTTAGCTTAAGGTGTTATGGATGCTAAACAAGGTTAACACTAAATATACCCTCACATTAACATGTACGTGTGTGTGCAAGCCATATCAAATAATAATAAAATATTAATTAATTGTTATAAAATGCAAGGAACCCGATTTGGTAAACTTTTCCTTAAAAACCCGCATTAATGCACAACTAACACTAATCGCAATCCAAGGTATTACAATCCCCCTCGGAAGAAAATTCGTCCCCGAATTAAAATTTCATACAAGCGTACCTTCAAAGAGATGAGGGAATTTCTTCCGCATCTTGCTCTCGGCCTCCCAAGTGATCTCCTCACTAGTCGGGTTACGCCAAAGAACCTTCACAGATGGCAAGACCCTTGACCGATGTTTCTTCACCAGCCGATCCAATATAACTACCGGCTGCTCGGTGAACGAAAGATCGCATTCAAGCTGAACGGTCTGGTGCTGAATCATGTGAGAAGGATCATGAAGGTATCTATGAAGCATCGACACATGGAACACGGGGTGAACATCCGGAAAATTGGGCGGGAGCGCCAAACGAAAAGCAACAAAACCCACTCGCTCAAGGATCTCGAAGGGACCTACAAATCTGGGACTGGGCTTCCCCTTCCTCCCAAATCTCATAACGCCCTTCATCGGAGAAATCCGCAGGAATACATGATCCCCCACGGCAAACTCAAGTCTGTGACGATGACGGTCGGCATATGACTTCTGTCTGCTCTGGGCTGCTCTCATCCTGTCCTGAATCAGCTGGATCATCTCCATAGTCTCCTGAACTAGCTGGGGTCCCAAAACCCTACTCTCACAGAGTTCGGTCCAACAGACCGGCGATCGACACTTCCTACCATACAAGGCCTCAAAAGGTGCCATCTGAATAGTCTCCTAAAAGTTGTTGTTGTAGGAGAACTCAACCAACGGCAAGTGACGATCCCAACTGCCACCGAAATCAAGCACGCACGCCCAAATCATATCCTCTAAAGTTTGTATCGTCCGTTCTGACTGACCATCGGTCTGCGGATGGAAAGCGGTGCTAAAACTCAATCGCGTACCCAAAGCTTCCTGAAGCTTCTGCCAAAGACGACTAGTAAACTGGGTGCCCCTGTTGGATACAATGCATGTGGGAACGCCGTGCAAACGCACAATCTCATCTATATACAACTGAGCATACTGAGCATAACCGAAAGTGGTCCTCACTGGAAGGAAGTGGGCTGCTTTCGTCAATCGGTCAACAATCACCTAAACGGAGTCATACCCCCGACTGGTCCTGGGTAGACCCACAACAAAGTCCATGGAAATCTGCTCCCATTTTCACTCAGGAATGGTAAAGGCTGCAACTCTCCAACTGGTCTCTGATGCTCAGCCTTGACTTGCTGACAAGTCAGGCATCTCGACACGAAGTCAGAAACATCTCGCTTCATCCCTTTCCACCAGTAAAAGTCTCTCAAGTCTCGGTACATCTTGGTGGAACCTGGATGAACGCTAAAGGCTGACTGATATGCCTGCTCTAGGATCTCACGTCTCAACCCATCAATATTGGGTACACACAAGCGAGTCCCACAACGTAGAACACCCTGGTCATCAATCATGAACTTTGAAACTGTACCCTGTCGAACAAGCTCAAGAATCTCAACCAAACGGGCATCACTGGGCCGTGCCTCACGGATACGAGCCAAAAGAAACGGACGGGCGCGGACATAAGCAAGCTGTCCCTCAGTGGAAGTGAACTCAAATTGTACTCTACCATCACACAAGGTCTGCCAATCCGCAGAAGACTGTCTCTGAACTGCGCTCAACTGGGACAAGCTACCCCTGGGCCTATGACTCAAAGCGTTAGCTACCACATTCGCCTTGCCCGGGTGATAAAGGATCTCACAATCATAATCCTTCACAAGCTCCATCCACCGGAGCTGTCTCAGATTCAGATCCCGCTGCTGGAAGATGGACTTCAAGCTCTTGTGGTCCGTGAAAATCTGACACGACTCCCCATACAAGTAGTTTCTCCAAATCTTCAACGCAAAGACCACCGCAGCCATCTCAAGATCGTAGGTGGGATAATTTTGCTCGTGCTCCTTCAGCTGCCTAGAAGCATAAGCAATCACTCTATCATGCTGCATCAGCACACACTCGAGCCCCACTCGATACGCATCACAGTAAACTACAAAGCCACCTGATCCAGAAGGCAAAGATAGAATGGGTGCAGTCGTCAACCGAGTCTTCAACTGCTGAAAACTCTGCTCGCACGCATCAGTCTAAAGAAAAGGAACCCCCTTCCGGGTCAGTCCTGTTGGAGATAGTGCCCTCAGAGTCAATTATTGGATCACAGGCACGTGATTGCAATGATTGAGGGAGGACCTATCCCGGTAGGACAGTCTTACTCGAGATGATAGTATGCTATCTGGTTTACCTTTATCATCGTGTACTGCTTTAGGTGACCTTACGAGTCGCTATTGCACGTTGATAGAGCCCCTAGGATTCTTGCTTGACTACCAGCAGTATGAGGGCGATCATATAAGTGAGAGCTGGAGTCTATAAGCACATCCTTAAAAGGTCCCTAGTCGTGGGAGTTTCGAGACAGGGCATCGATTCTCCAGAGTAGACTAGTGTATACAGTCGAGACCCCGACGAGGGGCGGTGGCCGGTCTCACAAGCCACTGGTGTCAGTTGGTTCACCTAAGATGTATACAGGTGCTCATTGGGTTATGAGTACACCGGACAGGACTCGCCGGGAACCTGCTAGTTGGGATTATACCAGACGTCAGATAGCAGTTCCATGGTGACATGTGTACAGGTTAGTTCATCGACCTGAGATCGTCATTTGTCTCGTGTGAGTTCCCACTGTACTTTGATTACTACCCTACCACGGCTCAAAGGAGTCGTGCAAACAGGTTTTAGTTGGGTGCAGTCCCAAGCCACATGGAGGCAGTGAGCGGATCTGCAGGGGTTCGTCTCTCCCGGTATTGGGGGTGAGGTCGCGCTGTGTCTAGGAGAGCCATTACACAAAGCCCTCGGCCGAGGCAGGAGATTTACTGGTAGATATTCCAGTAGTATCTCAGGGTGTTCTGGGCTACACTCCGACACGACTTGTACCGCTTTTGGGGGTCTGACTTTTACCAACCCCCTAGGCCCGCCATGCGATACTCATAGACGAACGGACCGGACTGTACGGATATTGTCACTGATAGGCTCAGTAGGGTGTCAGGATGAGTTCGCTCATCGATGTCCCTTTTGGTCAATAGCTGGTGGCCCGTCACGTATGGCTGATACCTCTGACGTGCTAGTGGTTAAATCCATAGCCATAGTATTGATGAGTCTTTAGAGTCCACCACACTCAGTTACTCAAGTTTCGGACGAAACGCTGTAGAGGCCGTATGGAGATATGGCAGGGTTCGATCAGATACATGCGGTATTGCACGGATCGTGATCGGACGGTTTTTACTAGCCGGCTTTGGTTTAAGCCGGATCCTAGTATTAGACAGTGTAGATTTTGTCTCTTTGCATTTGTGTTCAGTGGGAATACAAATGCGGGCATGTATTTGCAGTAGCGGGGTTTTCCTGTAATTTATTACGGGATCAGTTTTCTGAAGTTGCCAATTTGCATTCCGTTCCGGCCGGTTTTCCTTTGTTCTTTCGAGGCCGGACTTTCCGTTGGAGGGGGTAATTTGCAATTGTGCAAATTACTTTTTGTGGAGGGGTTTCTTGCATATGTGGGGTTTCATGATTGTTTATTCATCTTGAGATTCTTTTCTAGTCCATTCCTTTGCTTTTCTTGTGATGGTTTTGTGATATGATGAGATGAGAAGTGGGTGTGACCTTTTTCTTATTATTCTTATTCTTTTTCTTCTCTTGATTAATCCATGCTTTTCCCCCACCCATCACAAGTTGGGGCCGGCCACATCTAGGGAGAGGGAGAGGTTCATTTTGAGTGATGGCAAAATTGTTCATCTCATTTTTCCATTCATCCTACAAAGAGATTTTTCACTCCAAAGTTCTTTCTTCACCTCCATCCTTCCATGGCAACTTCACATACCCCAAAGAGACAACCTACTACTCTAGTCTACAGCAAATCTTGAACGCGTCGGCTAGCCAACTTCGCGCCCGAGTTGCCTCGGTCCAGAGGTGAGAGCCCGTAAAAGATATCGGCTACGTGGTGCCCTTTCCGACGAGGAGGTGACGGACGGATTCCGTGTGAGATCGGGACGACGACGAGAAGACCGGAGGACACGGATCACTCGGTATATCTCTCGCCCCTTCTCTTGTTAGCAAGGATTAGGTTAATGGTCACGATCCGGGTATATTGTCCGCGGTAGCGCCGGTTAAAGTTAAGAGAAAATTTTTGATTCCGCATTTTGACCTCGAGTAGACGGCCGGGGCGCTGCCGTGGCGCAACAAGTCCGACCAGCGGTGCAACGATACTCGAAAAATCCTGCACGAAACGGCGGTAATAACCAACTAAGCTCAAAAAGCTGTGAACCTCTGTCACGGATACAGGTCTGGGCCAAAACTGCACAGCCTCGGTCTTTCTCGGGTCCACAAGAATACCGTCTCCCGTCACCACATGACCCAGAAAGTCAACTCTATCAGGCCAAAATGCGCACTTTGAGAATTTAGCATACAGCTGGTGCTCTCTCAATGTCTGCAAAGTAATCCTCAAGTGCTGCTCATGCTCCTCCCGACTCCTAGAGTAGACCAGAATGTCATCAATAAACACAATTATGAACTGGTCGAGAAACGACCTGAAAATCCGGTTCATCAGATCCATGAACACAGCTGGGGCATTGGTGAGTCCGAACGACATCACCAGAAACTCATAATGCCCATAGCGTGTACGAAAAGCAGTCTTCGGAATTTCATCATTCCGAACCCGCAACTGATGATAACCCGAACGCAAATCAATCTTGGAAAAATGTTTCCCACCCTGGAGCTGATCAAACAAATCGTCAATGCGAGGTAAAGGATACCTATTCCGAACCGTAACTCGGTTCAATTGACGATAATCAATACACAACCTCAAACTGTCGTCCTTCTTCTTGATGAACAGAATAGGAGCTTCCCACGGCGAAACACTCGGATGCACAAGTCCCTTATCAAGCAATTCTTGCAATTGATCTTTGAGCTCTCGAAGCTCCGCCGGAGCCATCCGGTAAGGCGGTATAGAAATAGGCCCCGTGCCAGGAATCAGATCAATGCAAAACTCAATATCGCGCTCTGGCGGCAAACCAGGTAACTCATCGGGAAAAACGTCGGGAAACTCTCGCATGATAGGAACCCGATCCAACGACCCTACTGTGGCCCCAGTATCACAAATGAAAACCAAGAATCCCTGACATCCCCTCCTCAAAAGCCGACTAGCGCAAAGGGCAGAAATCAAACTGTGAGGGGCGGCACCACGGTCCCCCTGCACAACCCGAACAGACTCGCCCGGAAAACCGAAACTGACCGTCTTCTCACAGCAGTCCACCGGCGCATAACAAGCTGCCAACCATTCCATGCCAAGGAGAACGTCGAAGTCCAACATATCCATAAGGATCAAATCGACAGACGAACCCCTATCTCCAATCTGAACGGCATACGACCAAAAACATAATGCGCGACAAAAGAATCGCCAACAGGTTTAATCACAACAAGTGGCTGATCTAGCAAACACGACTCTCGGCCCAAACTCGGCACGAAGTGCGTAGAAACATACGAATGCGTAGATCCCGGATCAAACAAAACATGAGCCTCAAAAGAACATACAGAAAGAGTAGCTGAAACCACTGCATTGGATGCCTGTGCATCCTGATGAGTCAAGGCAAACACCCGAGCCTGTCCTCTACCAGCGACTGGTTGACCTCTATCTCTACCACCCCGCCCTCTCTAAACAAAACCACCGCATCCTTGACCTCTCGGCACATGAGTCTGACGCGGAGCAACAACAGGCATAAGGGGCAACGCCCTCTGCGGTGGAGAAGGTGGTAAGGTAACCCGCGGTGCAGCTGCCTCGCGCTCATGTGGCTCAGTACAATCTCGAACCCGATGACCCAAACTCCCGCACCGGTAACATTCAGGTGAAAACTGCTGACTCCCCTGAGAATAAGAGCTAAAAAGCTATCCTCGTCCCGGACCTCCACTACCCCCTGTATCTGAACGGAAACAGTCACGACGTCTAAACGCCCGCCTCCCTGCTGAATCACCAGTATGAATCCTCTTTGGTTCCGGAGCAACTGACGTCTCAGAAAGACGCTCCTCAATCAATAGGGCTACGTCCACCGCTACTGCATAAGTGTCGCGGTGCTGAATGCTGATAGCGAGGAACAAGTGGGTAAGCAGGTCTCGAACAAACCTCTTGACCTGCATCTCCTCCATAGCCACCAAATACGGAGCATACACAGACAGCTCGGTAAACAGCACATCATACTCGGCCACCGTCATACCCTGAGTCTAGCGTAACGACTCGAATCTGCGCGTTCGAGCATCCCTGACGCTCAGCGGAAGAAAACGTGCAAGAAACACCGTCACGAACTCAGCCCAGGTCATATGAGAAAGACCTGCGGCTCTGCCCTTCTCTAAGGACTCGCACCACTTCTGTGCCAGACCCTCCAAACAAAAGCTCGCGAACTCCACCCATCTCGCGTTGGAGCATCTAAGCGAACGACATATCCTGGCCATCCGGTCGATAAACGACTGCGGATCCTCAGTTGCATTGGCGCTAGTGAAAATCGGAGGCCTCGGCCTCATAAACTCGGATAACGATACGGTGATCACCTCCGTAGCTGAAGGTACAACCGCCTGAACAGTAGGCACCGACACGGTCCCCGTAACGGGTGGTACAACAGCCTGCCCCTGCGCTCGAATGGCCTCAACTAACGACCCCATCATCTAGCGCAAATCCTGCATACCAGTCCCTAGCATAGCCATATATTCTGTCGAAGGTGGAACAATCTGCTCCTGCACAACGGGCATACCGCCCTGGTCAGTCCTCATCTCAGACAAGTCAACTTTGACCTCGGCCCTCGTGGCAGCTCTCTGCGCCCTCATAATCTTCGGCGGCATAAAGGCTGGAAATGGAAACAGGATTCGATAAGGTCACAGAAATCGGATCACAAGGATAAATATCACGGAAGGAATTTCAAGCAATAAGTTCTAAGGTCACTTAGGCAGAGTACCGTGTCGTAAGTATGCCGCAGAACATACGCACACTACGTTACTCTGCTTAAGCTACCTACTCCATCATACCAAGGTCATGCTACACTCCGAAAGGTAAAACCTAGCGTTCTGATACCAACTTTGCCACGACCTAAAATTGGGCACATGACCGGCACTTAAACTACGTAACGTCAACAGGCGTAACGCAATTAAGTAAGCCGAAAAACCCAGCAATATAAACCATTACAAGAAAGAAAGATAGATCGCTTTTAAAATCTCGATGCAAAACTTTAAACTTAAGTTTGTTTTTTATAAAAATTTCGGCAGCACCTCCTTTGTAAAAACCAGCCCCGAAACAGGTACAAACATAAGATAAAAGTAAAGCATCCCCAAACGAGAGCAAATCTCACCCAACGGCGGAACAACCACTACAACAGATATACGACGCCGTAGCGAAGAAAAGATTGACCACATATTAAAAAAGCCGGCTCACTTGAGCACGACCAGAGTCATAAGAATATACAATATCGATCCTCACAACTCGCCTCTAAGTCAAAACATGAAGGTGGTAGATGGAGAGTACTAGATACAAGAAATATACAATGTACATCATCGGATAACCGTAACACACCTATAGCAAAATGGCTTCACAGCCAATCGTAGCGGTATCCACAAAAGTAGAAATAATAAGGCGCCCTGCCGTGACCACTCTGATGATCAAACATGAAAAACCCTGCGGCACAACGGGGGTGAGTTGCCAACTCGTGAATAGTAAATAATATTATACAGTAATCGCAAGTACATACTAACAGCGATAATCTATCACATGTAATATGATAGCATAAGTATGACAATATGTATATGCAACAGTCAAGAAAGGTACTCTATCAGGTACTACTAATACATGATGCAATGCATATAGAATAAATGCGGAGTACGGGGTAAAACATGTCATCCTCACGGAATCCTCATCGTGGCGGACCAGTGTCCATCAAGACAATCTAAATCCCCAAATTCTCTCAAATCGGCCCCATATCGGCCCTCACATCGGGCACTTCGGCCCCTCACATCGGGCACAATCAGCCCCTCATATCTGGCACATCAGCCCCTCATATCGCAATGAATAAGAATACATGCACAGAGCATTATGATGATATATATTATAGGTATACATATATAACAGCGTCTCATACCACTGATATATATATATATATATATTAGAGATGTACATATATAACAGCGTCCCATACCACTGATATATATATACATGTATATATATTAGCGTGCCATACCACTGATATATATACACAAGAGTAACATCCAGAAACATCATATGTGTATCTACATGTCAATAATGATGTAATACCCTCCAGGTATATGTATAGCTATATCAAGCTAGGTACGTGTATCTACATGTCAGTAATGATACAATACCCTCCAGGTATATGTGTAGCTAGCATGTAGTCATGGCAAGATATATGTGTAAGCATATAGGTATACAGGTATGCTCTATGTCATATGCACAATGGAATATGAATCAATGTCTCAATGTCCCTAACCATACCATATTACGTATGTATAGGTGTTGTGCGTGTCATGGCAATTATTGACGGTGTGAGTGGCATACAATTAGTGCTCGTGCAACATGAGCCGTCAAAAATAGTGCAGTGTCCAAAGGGTACAAGTCCAGACACAACAAGTAATAGTATGCAATGAAGTTTTATGTACAATCTCTATATGTGCAATATAACATGTGGCTAATATCATATCATATCTAGCCCAGACGCATAACGCTATGTGGGAGAATTCCCCGTAGATGTTAAATCTACTCACAGACAATCGCGGGCTAGGTAAACCCAATCACCTGCTTCCCTTTCTTCGCAGCGTCCGAAGTCCCCGTGTAAATCCCCGTTCCCATCTTAATAAAAGTTTTCCTATTTTCTAAATCCCAGAGATTTCCTTTTCCTCGTATATTTTTATAGGAAGGTGGTTGCTTAAACTCCAATATTTATATTTTTCCCAAACCCTAAAAGTCAAAACCCAAGATTTAAAATCAAAGCTAATTTAAACTAAAACCAAAATTTTACTAATAAAATCCAAAACCAAACTATTTAAAACACTCAGCCCATTTAAAATCTTTTAATCAGCCGTTTCAATCCTCAGCCCACACACCAATTTAATTAAAATGAATTCCAAAATATTGCCGGCCCAGCCCGTCCCCCTCCTCAGCCCACGAAAACAAAACTAAAAGAATTTAATTAATAAACAAAAATCCCAAGCCCAGCCCGCCTCCTCAGCGACCCGACCCGACCCGCTCCTGTTCATCCTCCCTCTCCAACGGCTCTTTTCCTTTCCCCGCGCGCGATCCGCCTTCTCCGCCGCGCCTCGCGCCCATGCCCCCGCTCTTGCAACGTTACACCCGCGACGCGCTCCCCTCATCTCCCTTATCTCCTTCACACCTCTCTCTTCTCTTGCACTTTTCGAAATCCCTCACCTCTCTCCATTCACCAAAAACCCACCGAGCACCTAACTCCACTCGTCACCCCTCCGACGGCGACAACCCTCGGCGACCCCTCATTCACCCTCCCTCGCCTTCTGCGACTCCACACTCCATCAACCGAGCAACCCCTTGCACACCAACCCCCTGCACCGAGCCGACCACCACCCTGCCCCCTCGACGCCGGCGATCTCCACACCACACCGTCGACCCCTACACCCTCTGCATCTTCTCCTCCTCCTCCAAGATCCACACCCGAGCCCCCCCCCCCCTCTCTCTCTCTCTCTCTCTCTCTTCAAGAAAAATCCCATAACCCATTTCCAAACACCCACTGCGGCCCATCGACGGAGCGATGCCGTCGACCGTCGGCAACCCCAGCACTTATCAGGCAAACCACAGAGCACCCCCTCCGCTTCCAGCGAGTACAAGAAGTATCCGGGCAACTCCGACACAAATTCCGTATCGCGAGCCAAGCTCGCGCAAATCGTTTCACGACGTACATCGCGCGTTCGTGACGCCGCTGCTGCCGTGCAACCCCGAGACGTTTCCAGGCAAGTGTTTTACTTTCTACATGCTAATATAATTGTGTTACAAACTTAAATCATATAATTTATAATTTACCGATTCCCGATATATTTTGCGACCTATGTGTTCGATACTACACCCCAATGAAAATACTTGCTTAACTTGACGGAAATAGATGTTTTCTGTTGGCCCATATAATGACGAATATCGTGTATAAATCACACTGAAAAATACGACTGTTAGTGACTAAAATTGATACCCCCAAATATGCCGATAAAACTAAAATTTTCCCGTATCTGAAAATGATTAAAATCACTGTAAATTATGTACATACTAGAATGATGCGTTCGAGGGCTTAAATCGAAGCTGACTCGACGAACTTTAACTCTATGTAAACTTCTAATGATTTCTGTTTTGTAACTGCGATGATATTTAGATCGGAGTGCGACTCTGGACTGCAGTCCAGAGCGACTCTGATTACTGTGTACTGTCCCAAAATGTGTGTCGCTTAGCTTCCTGAATTCGTATGTTATGGAACTCTGCAGTGGATTAAATATGGATCTGTTAGCTAAACAAAACAAGTAGTTTCATTCCGTTTCATTACCGTTTGCTATTTAAATTGTAACTAAAAGGGCAGAACGTATAACTGTCCAGAACAGATTTAGAAGTGACATACTGATATTAAACTGTGTATAACTTTCGACGTATAGACGCGATTGAGGATCCGTCTATTGCGTTGAATGCTCTATCTAAAACCTTAGATTTTATTCAACTGTAGTATCGCTAAATTCTGAACCCAAATGGGTGCAATTCGTGTCGCGAAACGGACGTTCAGTTCTTAAACTGAATTTCCAGCCGCGAGCACTTAAAATGAAACAGCTGTATCTTGAATACTGGAAACCCGATTGGACTGAAACTAATTTTGATGAATTACTGACTGAGTGTTCTATTTATCGTATTTGTATCATTTCGTTAAATTCTAAACATATGAATTTATGCAATTTTTTGTAAGTTAATGACATGCATATTGATTCATAACATACTTAGCTTATTGATGGCATACATACATATATCATACCCCAATTGCCATATACTTAGTGTTAGTGCGTGTTAGAGTCAGTGGACATTGCATTATCGTGCGTGATTGATATTGGTTTAGGAGTGACAAGTACACCAATGGGAAGTGAATATTCGTGACCGTGATTGATACAGTGAACAGTGATAAAACCGTGCCATTGGTATACTTGTACACGACTAAACCAAGATCATAAATAGTGTAAACATGGGGATAAAGGGGAAATCGAAGTGGAAAGAGAATCTTATTTAGCGGGACCGTGTTTTAGAGGATGATCATTCGAACAGCGATATATATATATTAGGTAGGATCTAGCGATCCGGCTGACAGGGTTATGTCCCGGGCATGTGGGCTGTTGTCTCGGGTATGTACGAGACTCCTGTTAAACAAGATCCTCCTTCCACTATGCGATTTCAAACATGACCTAGAGACCGATAGGGACACAGATCATATTCTGCATCATATAGTGATATAGTGAATACTCGTATTGTTCTTACACTAGTATTACCTCTTTTACCTGTTTCATCTTATTATAATAATATTGTTAATGTGTCGCTCTGATGACCTGAGTATGCATACTCAGATCCCATGGAAGGACCAGCGCAGGAGACAGATCTACTTTTCGAGTTCACGGAGATATAGTCTGGTGTACTTTCTTCCTTTACTGCTTTCCATAAAAGTAATCGTGAGATTGAACTTGGTTAGTAATTGTTCTTGTTATCTGTAATTTGTGAACAATGGATTTTAATATAATAAATTAGTGATGTGATTTCTTTACTACTGTGCTTTATTTACTGATTACCATGTAATACTAGAAGCCGAAGTGTGACTACGGCGGGATGATTCCTTGACCGTAGGAGCATGGCTGGCCTAGTCATCCCTCGTTTTCCGTATTTTGGGAAGCGGGGCGTAACATGGTTTAGTTGGTATCAGAACCGTGTTTAGTATCATGGGATAACATTAACTACACTGTATTACGTTATTCTCGTTTCACTACTCTTGATTTTCATCCTTGAATCTGATCTTATCCTTTTGAATCTTCCAGTGATATGACATCCCCGAACGACCCCTCCTCGGACTCCAGCTCTCAGGACCGCACGGAGAGAATACTTGGTGCACTGACCTCTCTCGCGGAAGCTCAGGAGAGGAAGACAGATTTACTCGCTAAGGGACTCAGGGCTATTACCGCCGCAGGAGGACCCTCCGCACTCATTACCGCCCCTGAGGGCGCTACTCCACCAGCTTATCATGCTAGGGCTGGTACCGTATCAGACTTCCGACGGTTACATCCAGCTGCATTCACAGGGCTAGCTGAACCCCTAGAGGCCGAGCAATGGCTGGTGAACATGGAAAACTTAATAACAGCCGCCAGGGTTCCAGAGGAAGATAGGGTGGACGTGATAAAGATCCAATTGGAAGATGAAGCCCGTACATGGTGGTCGGTGGAAGAAAGCAGGCTAGACGGACCGATTGAATGGAGCAAGTTTAAGCAGTGCTTCCTAGATCATTGTTTTCCTTCCACAGCCAAGGCAGAAATGGAGGAAAGGTTTATTCTTTTGAAGCAGAATGGACGCCCAGTGGACGTTTATGCGGCAGAGTTCAACTGTCTGAGCCGTTTTGCTCCATACATGGTCGTCTCAGAGGCCACCAGGGCCAGACGCTTCCTTCAGGGGCTAGATTTCGAGTTGCAGCAGTTGATTGCATCGCTGGATTTGCAGACTTTCGCACAGGTACTTAACGCGGCGAGAGTTCAGGAGCAATTGATTAACAAGTTCAAGAGACCCCCAATCGTTCCAGCACGTACCCATGCACTTTCTCGAGGAGCCATACCGGTCCACAGGCCTGGAACGACACAAATAAAGCACCCGTTCGTACCACAGCATCGCCCCCAGAGACAGGGCGTAGTTTGCGGCTATTGCGGTAGAGGTGGGCATACCCAGAAGGACTGTCGCCATGCCAAAGAACAATGCTTGATTTGCGGATCCAGTCAGCACAGGATTAGCGGTTTCCCTGAGCGAGCAGAGATACAGGGAGGTGCTGGACCGCCACAGCAGAGGCCACAGGAGCAGAGGCAACCCTTTACAGATCGTGGTCAGGGACGGGCTTTTACCTTGACCACCGAGCAGGCAGAGGCGTCAGGAGACGTTGTTACAGGTACTCTACTTGTACATTCCTTGCCAGCTAGAGTACTATTTGATTCTGGTGCATCGCATTGTTTCTTGTCTGAGCATTTCACTGATACACACTCCATACCACATGAACCACTAACCAAGTGATGGGAAATACATACGGGTAATGGCATTATAATATCTAGTCGAGAATGTAGATCATGCCCGGTTGTAGTGTGTGGCAGGGAATTCTATGCGAATTTCCTTCTGATTGGGACAGGTAGTTACGACGCAATTCTCGGGATGGATTGGATGAGCACTTTCCATGCAGTTATCGATTGTCGTGCAAGGAAGGTGATCTTCCACATTCCCAATCACCCGGAGTTTATTTTCGAGGGCGGAAGCAAATCTTTAGAGCCAGCTAAGTACAGAGCCAAGCCCAAGGAACTAATAGCTATGGAGATTGATGAGAGCCCAGTCTCAGTAATTGTTCGGGACTTTCTGGATGTATTTCCTGAAGATCTACCAGGTCTACCACCTCCTCGAATCTTGGAGTTCTCGATCGATTTGACTCCAGGTACAGCCCCAGTATCCAGAGCCCCATACAGAATGGCACCAATTGAGTTGGCGGAATTGAAGAAGCAGGTTGAAGAACTATTGGAGAAGGGATTTATTCGGCCAAGCGCTTCACCATGGGGTGCACCAGTTCTGTTAGTAAAGAAGAAAGATGGATCATTGGGAATGTGTATAGATTATCGGGAGCTAAACAAGGTCACAATAAAGAACAAGTACCCAATCCCGCGCATCAATGACCTATTCGATCAGCTAAGTGGAGCCAAGGTATTCTCGAAGTTGGACCTCCGTTCTGGATATCATCAAATCAGAGTAGCAGCCGAGGATGTATGCAAGACGGCTTTCAGGACCTGATACGGACATTACGAGTTCCTTATGATGCCGTTCGGTGTTATCAATGCCCCAGCAATATTCATGGACTTGATGAACAGGGTGTTCGCAAAGTACTTGGACACGTTTGTCGTTGTGTTTATCGACGACATACTTGTCTACTCGAAGACCCGGGAAGAGCACGCTGAACATTTGCGCACGGTCCTACAAATTCTTCGGGAAGAGAAGCTGTATGCGAAGATAAGCAAGTGTGAATTCTGGCTCGACAAGGTTCAGTTTTTGGGACATATTGTTTCGGGCGAAGGCATCTCGGTGGACCCGGCAAAGATAGAATCTATCAGAGATTGGCCAACGCCGAAGTCAGTGGCCGAGATCAGGAGTTTTCTGGGATTAGCAGGTTATTATCGGAGATTCGTCCAAGATTTCTCAAGAATCGATGAACCATTGACGAGGCTGACACGGAAGGATGTACCGTTTACGTGGTCAGAGGAGTGCACTCAGGCATTTGATACACTGAAGCAGAAGTTAACCACGGCGCCTATTCTTACAGTACCAGATGATTCCGGTGGTTTGGTGATACACAGTGATGCCTCAGGGAAGGGTTTAGGCTGTGTTCTAATGCAGCACGGCCAAGTGGTTGCTTACGCCTCTCGACAACAGAGAAATCACGAGAAGAACTACCCTACGCATGTCTTGGAGTTAGCTGCGGTAGTCTTTGAGTTGAAGATTTGGAGGCCCTATATATTGGGTGAGAAAGTGGAGGTATACACGGATCATAAAAGTTTGAAGTATATTTTCACTCAGAAGGAACTAAACATGAGGCAGCGCCGATGGCTAGAACTGATGGCAGATTATGACTTGGACCTTCAGTATCACCCGGGGAAGGTGAATGTTGTACCAGATGCGCTCAGTCGCAAGCCAGCGGTCATGATATTGACCGATCAGAGGAACATTATTGAGGACTTCCAGAGACTCAAGATTGAAGTCGTTATGCCGAACGCACTCAGTCAACTGTGGCAACTACAAGTGCAATCCTCCCTGATGGATCGCATCAAGATTGCACAAGCGGATGATCCCCGATTGCAAAAGTTCAGAGAGCAAGTGGAAGCCGGGCTGAGAACGGACTTGATTATACATGAAGATGGCTCTCTGAGATTCGGTAGCAGACTCTGCGTATCCAAGGGAGATGTTCGAGAAGAAGTATTGGCTGAAGCACACAGTTCAGCTTATTCTGTGCATCCGAGAGGTACGAAAATGTATCAGGACCTAAAGCAGCACTTTTGGTGGAACAGGATGAAGCGGGAAATTGCGAGGTTCGTATCCAAGTGTTTGGTATGCCAGCAGGTGAAGGCGGAACATCAGAGGACAGCAGGATTATTACAACCACTACCGATACCAGAATGGAAGTGGGAGCACATTACCATGGATTTTGTGACGGCCTTACCACGGAGTCCTAGGGGCAATAACGCCATTTGGGTTATCGTCGATCGCCTCACAAAAGCTGCACACTTCCTATCTTTCCGAGTGGGACAGTCGACAGAATCACTGGCAGAAAGATATATGCAAGAGATTGTACGACTTCACGGTGTTCCAGTCAGCATTATGTCAGACCGGGACACCAGATTCTTGTCGCACTTTTGGAACAGCTTACAGGAGAGCTTGGGTACCCGCCTTAAATTCAGCACAGCTTATCACCTGAAGATGGATGGACAATCCGAGCGTACGATTCAGACGCTCGAGGACATGTTGAGAGCCTGTATGTTGGACTTTCAGGGTTCCTGGGAGGACCATCTGCATCTAGTCGAGTTCTCGTACAACAATAGTTATCAGGCTAGTATTCAGATGGCTCCTTTTGAAGCACTTTACGGGCGGAAATGTCGATCCCCAGTATGTTGGGATGATGTGGGAGAACGAAGATTATTGGGCCCCGAACTCATTGTTCAGACAGTCGACAAGTTCCAAATGATCAGGCAGCGTATTAAAACGGCTCAGGATCAACAGAAGAGTTGGGCAGATATCAGCAGGAGGGCACTAGAATTCGAAGTCAGAGATCACGTGTCCTTGAAGATTTCCCCTACTCGTGGAGTTATCAGGTTCGGAGGCCGGAGAAAGCTCAGTCCCCGTTTTATCCGACCTTTTGAGGTGCTAGAGCGAGTAGGAGAGGTGGCCTATCGACTTGCCTTGCCTCCATTGCTAGCGGGTGTGCACAATACCTTCCACGTGTCACAGTTGCGGCGTTATGTTCGGGATGAGAGCCATGTCCTGGACCATTCGGAGCTAGTTTTGGGTACCGATCTGTCATACGAAGAACAGCCCACTACCATCCTCGACCGCAGAGAGAAAGTGCTGAAGAATAAGGTCATTCCTTTAGTCCGAGTGTCTTGGGGCGGTCGTTCCCCAGGAGAATCCACCTGGGATCGGGAGGAAGATATCCGTGATCATTATCCACATCTCTTTGTTTAGTATATTGTTCTTTGTATCCTTGTTAAATTTCGAGGACGAAATTTTTGTTAAGGGGGGTATGATGTAAATCCCCATTCCCATCTTAATAAAAGTTTTCCTATTTTCTAAATCCCAGAGATTTCCTTTTCCTCGTATATTTCTATAGGAAGGTGGTTGCTTAAACTCCAATATTTATATTTTTCCCAAACCCTAAAAGTCAAAACCCAAGATTTAAAATCAAAGCTAAATTAAACTAAAACCAAAATTTTACTAATAAAATCCTAAACCAAACTATTTAAAACCCTCAGCCCATTTAAAATCTTTTAATCAGCCGTTTCAATCCTCAGCCCACACACCAATTTAATTAAAATGAATTCTAAAATATTGCCGGCCCAGCCCGTCCCCCTCATCAACCCATGAAAACAAAACTAAAAGAATTTAATTAATAAAAAAAAACCAACCCCAGCCCGCCTCCTCAGCGACCTGACCCAACCCACTCCTGTTCATCCTCCCTCTCCAACGGCTCTTTTCCTTTCCCCGCGCGCGATCCGCCTTCTCCGCCGCGCCTCGCGCCCATGCCCACGCCCCCGCTCTTGCGACGTTACACCCGCGACGCGCTCCCCTCATCTCCTTTATCTCCTTCGCACCTCTCTCTTCTCTTGCACTTTTCGAAATCCCTCACCTCTCTCCATTCACCAAAAACCCACCGAGCACCCAACTCCGCTCGTCGCCCCTCCGACAGCGACAACCCTCGGCGACCCCTCATTCACCCTCCCTCGCCTTCTACGACTCCACACTCCATCAACCGAGCAACCCCCTGCACACCAACCCTCTGCGCCGAGACGACCACCACCCAGCCCCCTCGACGCCGGCGATCTCCAGACCACACCGTCGACCCCTACACCCTCTGCATCTTCTCCTCCTCCTCCAAGATCCACACCCGAGCCCCCCCCCCCTCTCTCTCTCTCTTCAAGAAAAATCCCATAACCCATTTCCAAACACCCACTGCGGCCTATCGCCGGAGCGACGCCGTCGACCGTCGGCAACCCCAGCACTTCTCAGGCAAACCACAGAGCACCCCCTCTGCTTCCAGCGAGTACAAGAAGTATCCGGGCAACTCCGACACAAATTCCGTATCGCGAGCCAAGCTCGCGCAAATCGTTTCACGACGTACATCGCGCGTTCGTGACGCCGCTGCTGCCGTGCAACCCCGAGACGTTTCCAGGCAAGTGTTTTACTTGTTACATGCTAATATAATTGTGTTACAAACTTAAATCATATAATTTATAATTTACCGATTCCCGATATATTTTGCGACCTATGTGTTCGATGCTAGACCCCAATGAAAATACTTGCTTAACTTGACGGAAATAGATGTTTTCTGTTGGCCCATATAATGACGAATATCGTGTATAAATCTCACTGGAAAATACGACTGTTAGTGACTAAAATTGATACCCCCAAATATGCCGATAAAACTAGAATTTTCCCGTATCTGAAAATGATTAAAATCACTGTAAATTATGTACATACTGGAATGATACGTTCGAGGGATTAAATCGAAGCCGACTCGACGAACTTTAACTCTATGTAAACTTCTAATGATTTCTGTTCTGTAACTGCGATGATATTTAGATCGGAGTGCGACTCTGGACTGCAGTCCAGAGCGACTCTGATTACTGTGTACTGTCCCAAAATGTGTGTCGCTTAGCTTCCTGAATTTTTATGTTATGGAACTCTGTAGTTGATTTAAGATGGATCTGTTAGCTAAACAAAACAAGTGGTTTCATTCCGTTTCATTGCCGTTTGCTATTTAAATTGTAAATAAAAGGGCAGAACGTATAACTGTCCAGAACAGATTCAGAAGTGACATACTGATGTTAAAATGTGTATAACTTTTGATGTACGGACGCGATTGAGGATACGTCTGTTGCGTTGAATACTCTATCGAAAACCCTAGATTTTATTCAACTGTAGGATCGCTAAATTCTGAACCCAACTGGGTGCAATTCGTGTCACGAAACGGACGTTCAGTTCTGAAACTGAATTTCCAGCCGCGAGCACTTAAAATGAAACAGCTGTATCTTGAATACTGGAAACCCGATTGGACTGAAACTAATTTTGATGAATTTCTGACTGAGTGTTCTATTTATCGTATTTGTATCATTTCGTTAAATTCTAAACATATGAATTTATGCAATTTTTTGTAAGTTAATGACATGCATATTGATTCATAACATACTTAGCTTATTGATGGCATACATACATATATCATACCCCAATTGCCATATACTTAGTGTTAGTGCGTGTTAGAGTCAGTGGACATTGCATTACCGTGCGTGATTGATATTGGTTTAGGAGTGACAAGTACACCAATGGGAAGTGAATATTCGTGACCGTAATTGATACAGTGAACAGTGATAAAACCGTGCCATTGGTATACTTGTACACGACTAAACCAAAATCATAAATAGTGTAAACCTGGGGATAAAGGGGAAATCGAAGTGGAAAGAGAATCGTATTTAGCAGGACCGTGTTTTAGAAGATGATCATTCGAACAGCGATATATATATTAGTTAGGATCTAGCGATCCGGCTGACAGGGTTATGTCCCGGGCATGTGGGTCGTTGTCTTGGGTATGTACGAGACTCCTGTTAAACATGATCCTCCTTCCACTATGCGATTTCAAACATGACCTAGAGACCGATAGGGACACAGATCATATTCTGCATCATATAGTGATATAGTGAATACTCGTATTGTTCTTACACTGGTATTACCTTTTTTACCTGTTTCATCTTATTATAATAATATTGTTAATGTGTCGCTCTGACGACCTGAGTATGAATGCTCAGATCCCGTGGAAGGACCAGCGCAGGAGACAGATCTACCTTTCGAGTTCACGGAGATATAGTCTGGTGTACTTTCTTCCTTTACTGCTTTCCAAAAAGGTGATCGTGAGATTGAACTTGGTTAGTAATTGTTCTTGTTATCTATAATTTGTGAACAATGGATTTTAATGTAATAAATTAGTGATGTGATTCCTTTACTACTGTGCTTTATTTACTGATTACCATGTAATGCTAGAAGCCGAAGTGTGACTACGGCGGGATGATTCCTTGACCGTAGGAGCATGGCTGGCCTAGTCATCCCTCGTTTTCCGTATTTTGGGAAGCGGGACGTGACACCCCGCCTGCGATCCTATTAACACAAAACATAACCGGTGCAAATCTCAGAAAGCGATCAATATCACGTACACAAGACGTTTGACCAACGCACCAACTCCAATCCGACCCACAAGTGTTCGTCTAACGGCTAACGTGCGTAACGACACACCAACACCAGCCCAAGTATAGCAGCACACCAGATCACGAACCGTGTCGGATAACGTAACGCGTGTACACAAAATACTAGAATATAGCAAAGTGGTCCCAGATTTTGATACACAAATAATTGGTAAAAGTTGCAAGTACCACGAGACCACAAACAACCACAGAGAACCGCCCAAACCCCAACACCCCAGCCCCCACTCTGGCCGCAATTTGCGGCCAGAACTAATAAATCTGCGGCCCAAACATTAAGGGGTGGTCTCAGGTTTTTATGGTGGGTTCTATACCTGAACACTATGTCACTGTGATGGGAACTTTTCCAAAAAACATCTGGTTCTACAGCAGATCTCAGAGACACAAAGTTGACACTAAAAATACGATTTTTGCACGAAACGATACCTTGAGTGTTTTAAACAGCACCCAACAAGCTATGCAACACTAAAACACCTAAATAACAGTTTAGAGATCATTACCTAGCCGCTCTTCCTCAAAAATCCTAGCTTTCCAAGCTCCAAGGCAACCTAATGGCTAATCAAGACATTTGAAGTATTTTCCATTGAATTTTGTGAAGTTTTAGCAAGGATTTGTGAAGAGAAGGAAAGGGTTCAGTTTGGGGTAGAGGGAAAAAGAGAAATAATTAAGAGTGAGAGAAAATGAGAGAGTGAGGAGAGAAAAGGGTGAGAGGGTGAGTGTAGGGTGAACAAATTCCTTATGCTTACTCTCCTCCCCTCCCCTCATTAATGCCACCATTAATGTTTCCATGACTCACCAGCCACCTCTCTCTCTCTCTCTCTAACAAGATATTTCTCACACTCAAAAGATCTAGGAAAAGGTTAAGGCAAGGGTTAATTTGGGCAAGCTTTAGCTTAAGGTGTTATTGTTGCTAAACATGGTTAACACTAAATATACCCTCACATTAACATACACGTGTGTGCAAGCCATATCAAATAATAATAAAATATTAATTAATTGATATAAAATGCAAGGAACCTGATTTGGTAAACTTTTCCTTAAAAACCCGCATTAATGCACAATTAACACTAATCGCAATCCAAAGTGTTACAGTCCCGCTACCCGGATAGTGGGCTGAGGGTCAAGAGGGCTAGCAGCCTCCTTGCGGGGTGCGGGGCAGCGCCCCGTTAGAAATTTTTTCTAACGGAGGAGGTATTTTTAGTGTGGAGTGTACACACACACATGATTAATCTAAAAAACTATCTATTAACCACAATCAAGAACGGCGTCACATGAAGCTAGCCGGTGAGTACGGGTCGGTCCACAGGGATGTTGTGAATCTCCTAGTCGCGCTAACGAGCTAATTCCGAAAGGTGTTCGGATTGGTTATTAAATCTAAAAACCTAAATTATTCTATCTACGATTATCTAGATCCATTCTTGCTAGGGTTAGGTTTAGGGATGGTTTGGAAATGCAAGTAAATCTCAACGCTTTCATACCCGAATGAAGATCTATGAGGAGTTATGGTAATTATCAATAAAGGGAATTAGATCCATTCGGGAAGGTGTTCCTTCCTCTAGGTTCTTGTCCTTCCTTTATCAATCCTTACCCTAACCTCCATGGAAAACGCGCGCAACCGGGCCTTTACACTACGGTGTCATCGTTACCTCGAAGGGTAGGATGCCGTAGGGCGCGGTGTGTGCGTGTATGCATGGAGTCCTATTGTAAATATTTGGTGGGTAAGAAAGGGATGAGAGATCTCATCTCTCAAAATCCTTCCCCAAAGCTAAACCCTAAACAAGTTCCTAGGGCATGAAATTAAATCTACCTAGGGCAAAGAATTAAAATCTACACTAGGGCGAGAAATTAAATCTACTTACAGATGCATCCCTCCAATCATCCATGCAGGGTTGTCAGATCTGAATTTCTGAATGGAAATGAAACACCGATGCTCTCCAAAAAGATATCTGAAATTTATTATTAAAAGGAGGCATAAGAAATTACAAGGTTTAGAGTTCTATTTATAGGAAATAGAAACCCTAGGTTACATTTTGATCCGCATGTATACAATTACAAAAATAGCCCTAGAAAATCTTTTCAGCACAGAACCCAAATTACTGTAAAATTTTTACGCAGCACGGGCACTAGACGGCCGCGAAACCGCGGCAATGGCAGGCTTGGGCCGCGGTTCCGCGGCCCATTGGTGAGATCACCTCATGAATTTTCCTGGGCTGCTTCTTGTTGGCTTGGGCTTCTTATTTCTATATATCTTTTTCCATTTGGGCTTCTAGGTTGGTTCCAGATCTTCAGTGAACAATTTGCAATGTATTTTTAACCGTTCGCTTTGAGTCGATGTCTTGAATCTTGCTTTGTGAATTGTTCCTTATGTAGGCTTGATCAAGATTCTCTGTTTGTTGGTTAAAGTCCACATTTTCATCGCCTCTACATCGTTTGCACTGTTTTCTGTCCAAGAACCTGTAACCTGTAACATATAGCAGACATGCGTCAAAAGCACATGTTTATTTATAAAAAGAATAAGAATGGGGAATATAATAATGCAATATTCTGGTGTGAACAAATACCCCCAAACTTATCTTTTGCTCGTCCTCGAGCAAACTTATTTTTATTCACTAAAATCCTAACCGCACTTTCGCAGGGAAACGCGATTGCACTGAGCACGTGCAACAAGCCGTTAAACCTCTAGGTGTCCCTAGTAGGAGGAGTGTTGTCTCCTGAGGGTTTTCAGCGGATTACACCCACAAAATCCTATCAATTTGGCTCTTCGACTTTTGTTCTCCAAATAGGTTTTCTAACAAGGAATTCTATTATCTTTTGACTTGTAAATTATCCACCATATTCTTCACACTTCCTCATTATTTAACTTAAGATTATATATGTTATGTAGACCTACTTAGCTTTCGGCATCTCTTAAGTCTTCCTTCTAGGGTTTCATCTCTTCTTAGGAATTTCTATCAACTCTACTAAAGATACAAGTTCTATTCTTCATTCATTTCTCTTATCTAAACTCCAATTATATACCCCTACGTGTGTGTATAAATCACCCCTACACTTGGAAATTCAAATCAAGCAATTATACCCATGTCCGTTGTCCAAAGTACTAATGAGTTGGTGAATTTTTAATTGAATTTTGCTTACACATCTTTCATGCGACCGTTAATACGTCTTGAGGTACCAACGACCGATTACAAGATGTGTTTGCACTTTAAAACGTAATTCCTAGTCTTGCAACACCCAAGGCTTTAGCAGTGACTCCCAAACCAGTTGGTCTAAGGCACTAAGTGATGAAGCACCCTCGCTAAATATTTTTCTATTTTTGCAGCCTTAAGTAATCACAAAAACCAGTGTCCATTTTTTTGTATTCTTTATTCACACTTTTTTTTTCTTTTAATTTTCTTCGTACTAAGGACTTTAGACAAGAGCATTTCAAGGTCTCTTCTACTATTCCAAGTTTCAAGATGCGTGATTGTGCAAATTGTAGGGTATGTGTTTTCAGAATCTAGACTTAAGCTAGGAATTATTTTTCAAACTTATACTCTAATAAGAACATCAATACTCTTCCCTTGTTTCGACTTAGCCCAAGAAGTGAACCCAAAATTTGCCTATTTCTAAATAAACTACAAAGACATATACTTTCTACCGTTAAACTTTAAGAAAGGTTATTTTTAGGGTTTTTAATTTACTAAGTCTACGATCTAGTTGTTCCTAGCTAGTTAGCCTATCTATCAAACTCAAGTCAATTATGCCAAAATTGAATACATTAATTTTTATAATTTTTGAAATTTTTCAATTTTTATGGGTTTTTCAATAAGTATGCAAATGCAAAAATATGTACAAATGAATGCGAAGGAAGAAGATGTACCAAGCATACCCCCAAACTTGAACTTGACAGTGTCCTCACTGTCATGCAAAACCAAGAGGGTCAAAATACCGATACTCCCCTGTTTATTTATTTATAAATTTTTTTTTATTTTTTAATGTTTTGAAATTTTTTTATTTTTTTATAAAAAGAAAACAAAAAATATATGTACATATATACAAAGTTTCCCCCCAAACTTAAGCTTGGCCTTACACAAGCCAAAGGTTAGCACCAACCATTCAAAAATCTTATCGTGGTAATGGTATAGTTGGTGCCAGAATAGGATGGAAAGAAAAAAAATGAGAAGCACACGAGACCGAATGAGAAGAAGGGTGGTAGAATAGGGTCTCGGTGTGGGAGAAGAATGGCGGAAAGAAGAAAGAAGGGTCGCGCGATCTTGAGAGTGTAAATCGAGTGAATAAATTAGTGCAATATGTGATGACCGAAGTATAAAAACTGATTGTGCTAATCTATCAACTCGTCGTGCAATGGGGTCAAATCCCTCAAGATTCGCAAGAAAACATGGGTATGCCGAACTTGGTATAGGAGATGAAAGCGTAACGGTCTCTTGTACGGTCGGAACAATGGGAAAGACGAAAGGAAGTGAACTAGTGATAGTCTCATTCTCACCGTAGTAAATTGTCTCGAACTTAAAAGATTCCATCAATGGTTCGAAACTACTGTAATCTACCGAGTCTGATGGCTCATCTGAAAATGTAAAGGACTCAAACTCGGGCGGTGAGTCATCAGTATCGTCCGAAAAAGTGAAACACTCGTAGGTGTTATCGTCTGTGAGAATTGTGTCAGATTCAAAGGAAAAGGTTTCAAGCTCACAGTCTTCCAGCGGGGTCGGAACGATGGGAAGGAGGGAGGGTGATATAACAGTCAAAGGTTCAGGAGGATGAATTGGAAAATCAAACACATCAAACAAAAATGATTCAACCTCAATATTATCCTCAAGACTCTCCTCAATACTATCCTCAATTTTTAACTCATCCATGCCATTATCATCAAAATCTAGACGCATATGAGCTTCGGGAGAAACATTTAATAACTCGGGATGATGATTTGGACATAAAATATCAATCAAATCTACGGGTTCATCATCCAAAATATTCCCGGCGTCTATATCCTCAATCAAGTGAAAATTAATTTCTTTAGACACCTCATCAAAAGTATGGATATTTATCGATTTAGGTTCTAGAGTGGAGGTGTAAAGATCGAAAGGATTAGATGTGGTTTCACTTGAAAGGGGTTCTTCACAGTTTGGCAAATCAAGCACTACAAAATCACACAACTCATTTTTATTTTCAACTGGTGAACTATTTAGGACATTCGATGGAAAACCGGAGTTGTGGGTTTCATTTGGGTAAGGGTAGGTTTGATTTGAAAATCCTCTCTCATTCTCACTCTGTCCAACCGCCTCCTTATACATTGAAAAATTTGGAGCTAGCGGAAAACTAGCTACCGGTTCAGCAGGTTGCATAAGGGCGGCCACGGACGCTTCCACATTCCTAGTCATTTTATTTGTTGCAGCAATATAAGATTCCAACGACTCTTCCAAACTAGACTTAGGTGGTGAGGGGGTTTCGGTAAAAGATTCAAAATGGTATGGATATGCAAAACTCCCAACAGGCTGTGTAGAAACAGTGTCTAGTGAAGGTGGGAAAGTCGGGTAGGACTGGTAGGAAGTGGGTGATTGGGCAGGAGTAGGGTCAACATGTGGATAAAAAGGTGAATAGTCTTGTTGATCCCTAGAACTAGATGAGTGGAGAGGGGTGAAAGATCGGCTGCGAGATTGAGCAATATGCTCAGCAATGGACATGGGCTTAGGAGTAACAGAAGGACTTGAAAAGGTGGTATCAACATATGGAGGTGGTAAAGATTGACTTGGTTGACACAAAGTGGGTTGAAAAGTCAAATTGTTTCTCCTAAACGCCTCTATTTGATCTTTCAAAGGTTTTTTAGGCAAGGAAGGATCGTCTTTAAATTGATCGAACACATTGACGTACGACGCAAGATTAGGTTCGGGATACCAAAGTTCGGCTAATGATTTTTTATGTGGGGTACCCATGTTGGAAGAAGGGGAAAAGAAAGAAAGTTTGTCGTGCAAGGATTTATTTGCGGCTAAAAAAACTTTGCAAGTTTCTACAAAATTTTCCTTATCCTTTTTTTTTTATTCTTTTTCTCTTTATTAGGAAAAATTTGTTGCAAAAAGATTTTCAACACAAGATATGCAACAGCAAAATATTACTTGAAATCTAATTTCTAATTTAAGCGGGGCGCAAAAATCCTGCACAAAACTGTTATATGGAAGGGAATATATTTTTAAAGCGTACGGAATCCCGCAGGAATATTTCAGAAAAAGATATATCTAAAATTACAGAGGAGGAACAGAGGATGCTTACAGAGCAAAGATAATCAGATGATGTCACTGTTCTACCGCCCTTCCGCGGCAAAACCAGGCTCCCACCGCGATTTCGCGGTCAAAATGACTGCACAGTGCCCCAAAAAAAATTTCACGGTCTGATTTGACAAGACAGCCGCAGTTCCGCGGACTAAGGTGGGTTTTGGCCGCGGAAACGCGGCATGATGATGGATTTGGTTCTCCAGAAAAATTTCACCGTTCTGTTATTTAAAATCGCTTCTGTTCCGATCTCCTGATTTCTGTTTCGCTTTCTGGAAATTTCCAGATCCGATTTTGTATATCCTGCAGAATTCAAACAACAAAGTATCCCTTCCAAAAAATAACAATTGATATATTTTTATAGTTTTTGGATTTTTTAGATTTTTATGAGTTTTTTAATTTAGATTAACCCGAAATTGCGAAAAGGAAATTTCTACGCCATCCCCGGCAGCGGCGCCATTTGATTAATCTCAAAAAATATCTATTAACCGCAATCAAGAACGGCGTCGCATGAAGCTAGCCGGTGAGTACGGGTCGGTCCACAGGGATGTTGTGAATCTCCTAGTCACGCTAACGAGCTAATTCCGAAAGGTGTTCGGATTGGTTATTAAATCTAAAAACCTAAATTATTCAATCTACGATTATCTAGATCCATTCTTGCTAGGGTTAGGTTTAGGGATGGTTTGGAAATGCAAGTAAATCTCAACGCTTTCATACCCGAATGAAGATCTATGAGGAGTTATGGTAATTATCAATAAAGGGGATTAGATCCATTCGGGAAGGTGTTCCTTCCTCTAGGTTCTTGTCCTTCCTTTATCAATCCTTACCCTAACCTCCATGGAAAACGCGCGCAACCGGGCCTTTACACTACGGTGTCATCGTTACCTCGAGGGGTAGGATGCCGTAGGGCGCGGTGTGTGCGTGTATGCATGGAGTCCTATTGTAAATATTTGGTGGGTAAGAAAGGGATGAGAAATCTCATCTCTCAAAATCCTTCCCCAAAGCTAAACCCTAAACAAGTTCCTAGGGCATGAAATTAAATCTACCTAGGGCAAAGAATTAAAATCTACACTAGGGCGAGAAATTAAATCTACTTACAGATGCATCCCTCCAATCATCCATGCAGGGTTGTCAGATCTGAATTTCTGAATGGAAAGGAAACACCGATGCTCTCCAAAAAGAGATCTGAAATTTATTATTAAAAGGAGGCATAAGAAATTACAAGGTTTAGAGTTCTATTTATAGGAAATAGAAACCCTAGGTTACATTTTGATCCGCATGTATACAATTACAAAAATAGCCCTAGAAAATCTTTTCAGCACAGAACCCAAATTACTGTAAAATTTTTACGCAGCACGGGCACTAGACGACCGCGGAACCGCGGCAATGGCAGGCTTGGGCCGCGGTTCCGCGGCCCATTGGTGAGATCACCTCATGAATTTTCCTGGGCTGCTTCTTATTGGCTTAGGCTTCTTATTTCTATATATCTTTTTCCATTTGGGCTTCTAGGTTGGTTTCAGATCTTCAGTGAACAATTTGCAATGGATTTTTAACCGTTCGCTTTGAGTCGATGTCTTGAATCTTGCTTTGTGAATTGTTCCTTATGTAGGCTTGATCAAGATTCTCTGTTTGTTGGTTAAAGTCCACATTTTCATCGTCTCTACATCGTTTGCACTGTTTTCTGTCCAAGAACCTGTAACCTGTAACATGTAGCAGACATGCGTCAAAAGCACCTGTTTATTTATAAAAACAATAAGAATGGGGAATATAATAATGCAATATTCTGATGTGAACAACACACACACACACACACACACACACACACACACACGCATATAAAGGGAAAGGGCATCCAAAGGATGCGTGGGAGAAGGCGGGTGTACACACACACACACACACACACACACACACATATATATAAAGGGAAAGGGCATTCAAAGGACGCGTAGGAGAAGGCGCCAACGCCTCATGTGCCTGGCACGCGGGCGCTGGGCGCAGGGCACCAGCGCCTCATGTGCATGGCATGCGGGCACTGGGCGCCGGCGCCTCACGTGCATGGCACGCGGGCGCTGGGCGTAAGGCGCCAGCGGAAAATAGGGGGCTCAGCCTCCCCATGCCAGGAGTTGTACTCCTATTGACTTTTGGAGTTAAACTCCAAAAAAAAAAGATGTATTATTATTTTTTGTTTGTTTTTATGGAGTTAAACACCCAGAAACTTTGATTTTTGGAGTTAAACTCCAGGGAATCCTTGTAAATGCTCAAGGGGAGGCCCTTTTCTTCTCCCCGGAGCCTTGTATCTTTCCCAAAATGGGATTTTTGGAGATGAGTCTCCTTCCTCCTCTTTTGTTGGCCGGATCTTGGAGAGCAAGAAGGGTAGGATTTTAAAAATCTCTCGTTTTTAAGATCTGATGGAAGATCCAAGCTCCCTTTTGTAGGTTTTGCGGTGGAAAACTATTTATTTTTGGAAGAGGAAGAGTTAAACTCTTGATTTAATTCAAAAAAAAAGGAGAAGGTTTAGAACCTTGAGGAAGGAGAAGGAGCCACAAAAACCCTAGAGTTTTAGAGAAAATGAAAAAAGTTATAGATATTTTCATCATATTTGCCTTTATAGGCTACAACCTTTACATATAGCCTCTTGGGCTTTACAAAATGGCATTTTGCCCATCCCATGCCTCATGTGCTCATTTCTTTTGCACATGAGCCATGGGTTTTACAAAAATTTGGCTTTATGCCCATTTTCTTACATTTATTCATAAAATAAAATAAAATAAAAGAAATACACCAAAATTATTTATTACAAAATTTTATTTTGGCATGGGGGGCCGACCGCTTCATGTTCGGGCTCGACCCGGGCATTGGCCCACTTGACCTAGGCTTGGGCCCTCTTGGCTTGGGGTTGACTTTGATTTTGACTTGGTCAACCGGGGTATAAATTTTTACCCTAACAAATTGCCCCCCATCAATAAATGCACACCACATATGTGGGTTGTGTGCATAAAATTGATGGATCTTCCTTTGCGTGGAGTTCGATTTAATTTGGTTCCCGTTTTGACGACGTGGAGGTTGATTTAATTTGGTTCCCGTTTTGACGAAGTAGAGGTCGTTTCTTCCATTTTAGCGAGGTGGACGGTCGGTTCTGCCCTTTTTGCGACTTGGACGGTCGGTTCTGCCATTTTAGCAACGTGGACGGTCGGTGCTGCCATTTTAGCGACGTGGACGGTCGGTGCTGCCCTTTTAGCGACTTGGACAGTCGGCGCTGCCCTTTTTGCGACTTGGACGGTCGATGCAACCATTTTTGCGACGTGGACGGTCGGTGCTGCCATTTTAGCGATTTGGACGACCGATTCTGCCTTTTTAGCGACTTGGACAGTTGGTGCTGCCCTTTTTGCGACTTGGATGGTCGGCTCTGCCCTTTTTGCGACTTGGACGGTTGCTTCTTCCATTTTAGCGACGTGGACAGTCGGTGCTGCCCTTTTTGCAACTTGGACGGTCGGTTCTGCCCTTTTTGCGACTTGGACAGTCGGTTCTGCCTTTTTTGCGACGTGGACGGTTGGTTCTGCCCTTTTTGCGACTTGGACGGTCGGCGCTGCCCTTTTTGCGACTTGGATGGTCGATGCTGCCACTTTTGCGACGTGGACGGTCGGTGCTGCCATTTTAACGACTTGGACAGTCGGTTCTGCCCTTTTAGCGACTTGGACGGTCGGTGCTGCCCATTTTGCGACTTGGACGGTCGGCTCTGCCCTTTTTGCGACTTGGACGGTCAGTTCTGCCATTTTAGCGACGTGGATGGTCGATGCTGCCCTTTTTGCGACTTGGACGGTCGGTTTTGCCCTTTTTGTGACTTGGACGGTCGGTTCTGCCCTTTTTGCGACGTGGACGGTCGGTGCTTAATTTGACTTGCTCCGCTTCTTGCGGTGTCAGGGATGAAATTGATTTGTTTCCGAGGTGGAGCTTGATTCTACCAGGGAGGTCATTGGTTGTTTTGCTGATTTGATGTGATTTGGGTTGACATCAGCACCGCTACACTGGAATATGGTACCAGGAGCGAATCATCATCTGCCATGACAGGATTTGGGGATTTTGGTTTTGGTTTGTCATCAGCACCGCTGCACTGGAATATGGTACCAGGAGCGAATCATCATTTGCTATGAGGGGATTTCCCTCGATCCTAGTTTAACGATTTAGGGGTCATCTATTGGATTGGAGTTTGGAATTTTGGGGTTAGGGTAGGCATCAGCGTTGCTAACACTGAAGCACACGTGCCAGGAGCAATTCATCATTTGTCTTTTCCTGTTAGGGAGCGATGGCTTAGGAGACAGGTTTAGGTCCCTATCAGCTAAGGCTTTTCAATTTGATGAGCCGTAAGGGTCCCATAAAAGCATTTTCTCCCTACGAGTCGAAAGGATCTCTTAGGTGTACTTTCTCCTTAGGAGTCGTGGGACTCCCAAGTGTGTTTTTCCATTGTGAGTCGTAAGAATCCCACGAAGGTGTTTTCTTACGAGTCGTGAGGATCCCATAAATTTGTTCTTCTCATGTATCGTAAGGACACATGAGTGAGTTTTTCCAAATGGAGCATAATACCAAAGGCGGAGACCAGCCGCGTAACTGGCGGTTGCGGTGGGGCATGGGTATGATGAGAATTATTTGAGCCCATGGATTGTATACGGTAGCCAACTTGGGGACCAACCGTAGGGCTGGGAGAATTTTGGGAGATTGGATTTTGGTTGGTGTCTGCATCGCTGCACTGGAATATGATATCAGGAGCGACTCATTATTCGCCGTTTAGGGACTTGGAATTTAGATCTTGTTTGGCATCAACATTGCTGCATTGGAATAATGCCAGGAGCAACTCATCATTTGCCCCGGGAGGACTTGGGATTTGGTTTTTTGGGTCGGCATCAGCACCGCTAACACTGAAGCAATGCCAGGAGCGACTCATCATTTGCCGTTGGGAAAACTTGGGATTTGGGTTTTTGGTCGGCATCAGCACCGCTAACACTGAAGCGAAATGCCAAGAGCGACGCATCATTTGCCGTTGCCCGTTGGGGAGTGATGGCTTAGGAGACAGGTTTAGATCCCTATCACCTAAGGCTTTTCAATTTTATGAGCCGTAAGGGTCTCATAAAAGCATTTTCTCCCTACGAATCGAGAGGATCTCGCATGTGTATGTTCTCCTTAGGAATCGTGACGATTCCTAAGTGTGTTGCTCCTTTGTGAGTCGTAAGGATCTCACCCAGGGATTTTCTCCTCACAAGGCCAAGAGGACTTTGCGAGTGTATTTTATCTCTTTTCACGAGTTTGCGCCCTTTCGGGTTTTCACAAACCCGCCGGCAGTCCTGCTGTTTTTACTCACGGAGCCCTTACAGGTTTTCATCCGTGCCTGTTTTGCTTGTGGACATACCGTTTTTTTGTTTCTTTTTTTTAAGGACGGTGGGACTTTAAATGTAGTCTCGCCGGTAGGACTTTGTGAGAGATAGGGGTCGTTTTACGCCCATAGATTGTATACGGTTTTGCAGGATGTATGATCCAGACCGTAGGGCTGGTGTGCTCAATTCGCCTGTGACTTAGAGCATTCACGCGTAATATTTCTTGAAATATCGGCCATTGATAGGTGGCATGGGCCTTTCTCCCTCAGCATTTATCAGCTGGTAGGATCCTCCATCAAACACTTTCTCGATGACGTATGGTCCTTCCCAGTTTGGATCGAATTTTCCCCTGGCATGTCGATTGGGGATGATCGGTCTTTTGAGGACCAACACCAATTCACCTTTCTTGAAAGCGCGGAGACGGGTTATCTTGTCATAGGCCCGTGACATTTAGGCTCGGTATAGCTCCAGATTTTGCTGCACCGCGAGCCTCTTTTCTTCGAGGGTGCGCTTCAAAGGCAGACTGTCGTTTTCTTTGTGGACTCGCTCACTCGAAATCCATCGAGCTCTTCAAGACGAAGGAGCACGTTTTCCTCCTCCGTCAACTCGTGCTGAACGGCCATTCTTAAGCTTGGAACTTCGATTTCAAGGGGGAGGACTGCCTCCACTCCGAAGAGCAATGAGTATGGAGTGGACTGAGTTGGAGTACGGTGCGTGGTATGATATGCCCACAATGCCTCGTGAAGTTTGAGATTCCCATCTCTCTTGTTGGTTGAAGCATTTTTCCTCAGGAGCTTGCATAGAGTCTTATTGAAGGCTTCGGCTAGCCCAATGGCTCTTGGATTATAGATGGAGGAATATCTCCAGTCTATCTTGTGCTGAGTAGCGAACCTTGAGACTTTGAAACTCTTGAAAGAAGGCCTGTTGTCAGAAATGATTTTTCTTGGTGTACCGAAGCGGTATAGAATATTATGCTGGAAGAACGTCAGAATATTTTCTGTCTTGACTTCTTTTAGCGGGACAGCTTCAGCCTATCTGGAGAAATAGTCAGTTGCGGCCAATATGAACCGATGGCCTTTGGATGACGGAGGATCAATTGGGCCAACAATGTCGGTGCCCCAAACTTCGAAAGGCCATGACGCTACCGTAGGATGCAACGGATTGGGATGCTTGTGAATGAAATCACCATGAATTTGGCAGATATGAAACTTCTTTGCATGCTCTTTACAATCCCTTATCATGGTAGGCCAGTAATATCCAAGCCGTTTGATTTGAAGCCGCATTTTGGGGCCGGATTGGTGAGCTCCGCAGACGCTTGAGTGAACTTCTTTCATGACGTTCTGGGCTTCGGCCGATGACAGATATCTGAGCCAAAATTGGTCATATGATCTGCGGTATAGAGTATTATTTACAAACACGTATCGAAGAGCTCTCTTCTTCAGTTGAACCCTCGCAGATTTTCCTTCGGGCAACTTGTCGTATCGGAGGTACCCTATGAAGGGCTCTCTCCAATCAGGCTCGTCTTGAACTATCGAAGCTTCTTCGGCAGGACTGCTCTTCTGTTACACGCTTTCCTCTTCTCATAGAGAGACTGGGGGTAGAATTTTCCGGCTCCTGACTGTGATCAGAATTTTGTCCATGTCAGGATCAGCCAACTCCTTGGCTAAGCGAGCGAGCACGTCAGCCTTTCCACTCAACGCCCTAGGAACTCTCATCGGCTCAATATGGGTGAACTGTTTCATAAGCTCCACCACCCGGCTTCTGTACTGAGCTAACTCGGGTTTGTATATCTTATAGTGGCCACTTACTTGGTTGATAGCAAGGTAGGAATCACCGTAGACTCATAGCCGAAGGATTTCCATTTCTATAGCGAGCTCCAGACCAGCTATCAGAGCCTCGTACTCAGCCTCGTTATTTGTGCGAGGCTCGATGAGAGCAAAAGAATGTCGTAGAGTTCCCATCGATGGCATGATGAACACCAATCCTATCCCTGCTTTTATCTCCGGGATGCTTGATTTACTGGAGGTCCTTATTGATGAGGCTCCATCGAAGTAGAGCTCCCAACATGGCCCACTATCCTCGAGGTGCAATATTTGTTCATTGGGTAATTCACAATTTAGCGACGACCATTCTGGTATAGGATGAGCAGCGAAGAAATCGGCGAGGGCTTGCTCTTGCATTTCTTTTTGAGGAGTATAAACTATGTCAAACTCAAGCAGCATGACAGCCCATCTTGCCATTCTGCCGACGAGGCTTACTTTGGTCATTAAGTGTTTGAGCGGGTCGACGTTGGAGATCAGCATAACCCAATGAGCAAGCAGATAGTGCCTCAGCTTCTTCACAGCAAATATCAGAGCCAAGCATTGTTTTTCGATCGGGGAATAGTTGTGTTCCTCCCCGACTTGAGTTCGACTGAGGCAGTAGAGGGCAGTTTCTTTTCCCTCCTCGTTGTTCTGGGCAAAGAGCGCACCGAGTGATTCATCTAGCGCGGCAGTGTAGAGAATCGGTGGTTTATTTAGAATGGGAGCGGCCAGCACTGGAGGGTGCAACAAGTACTGTTTGATGCTTTCAAACGCTTCTTGACATTGGGCATCCCAGACAAAAGGAGCTCATTTCTTCATGAGCTTTGAGAAGGGCCTACATCTCCCCGATAAATCTAAGATAAACCTTCGTATATAAGCAAACTTGCCTTAAAAAGATCTTAGCTACGTCAGACTCTTTGGAGGGGGCATCTCCATGATGGCCTTTATCTTTGATGGGTCAACTTCGATCCCTCGATGTCGGACTATGAAGCCTAGGAATTTTCCCGATGACACGCCAAAAGCGCACTTTAGAGGATTCATCTTCAGATCATATTCCCTCAGTCTCATGAGAACGGTCCTAAAATCTTGGATGTGATCGGCCTTGGCTTTAGTCTTGACGACCAGATCATCAACATAGCATTCAACGACTTTATGGATTAGGTCCTCAAAGATATTGGTCATTGCCCTTTGATATGTAGCACCTGCATTCTTCAATCCGAACGGCATCACTTTGTAGCAGTATATTCCGATCGGGGTTCGAAATGCTATATGCTTCTCATCCTCAGGTGACATTTTTATCTGATTGTACCCAGACGAACCGTCCATGAAGGTGAACAGCTCGTAATTTGAGGTGTCATCGACCATCATTTCCATGACCAGAAGCGAGAAATCATCTTTAGGGAATGCCTTGTTAAGGTCCCTGAAATCGACACAAACCCGGATCTTCCCATTTTTCTTCTTTACTGGGACAATGCATGCGATCTGTTCTGCGTATTTATCTTCCCTGATGAAACCAGCATCGATGAGCTTCTTAGTTTCCTCGATGACCTTTTCTTCCAGCTCCCTTCTCATTCTTCGAGGAGCTTGTTTGACAGGCTTGGCATCAGGAGATAAAGCCAGCTTATGCACAGCCACTTCAGAGGAGAGGCCAGGCATTTCTTTGTACGTCCACGCGAAACAGTCGGCGAACTCATGCAGCAGGGCGATTATCTGCTCTTTCATTTCCTTTGACAAGAGTGAGCTGATGTAGATCGGCCTTGGATTATTAGGCGTTCCTAAGTCAATCTTTGTTAGCTTGTCAAAGGTTACTTGTCCGCCATCTTCGAGCTCTTGAGGAGCTTCTTCTGGCTTGGCTATCTCGTCATCATCATTTGACCTTTCGCTGGCTTCACCAACATGGATCATGTAGCATACCTTGGAATCAGGCTGGATGAAACCTATCCCCGTCTATCTGGAATTCGTCCATCGATGAGTGCTCGGACCTGAGGCGGATGCCATAGCCCTTCGTAAAACTTTGCTTCGGAGTCCGTTTGATATAGCCGACACCCGCACTTTTTAAATTATTCCCGCATCTCAGGCGCATAGTATCTGGGATTGAGGATGGCTCTTATGCCTCTCTCATATGGAAGGCACGCGACAGATAAATCATCCGGGTACACTACGGGATTTGACCCATAAAACAGGATGCTCTTCTGTCCACTTTTCCTTCCGGGAACGTAGAAAGTTTTCAGCTGGTCCACGGTGGAGACTGACAGTGCATCGAGCTCTTTTCACATCTGCTTCGGCACCCTTGTGACGGCTAGGGACCCTTCTGTAACTTCGAAGGTCTCTCGTAGCTTCGTTGTTCGCACGATAGCCTGATTCGCGTAGCTGTTGCAAGACGGATCCTCTTCTTCTGATTCTTCACTGTCACTGCCTAAACGAGGGCAGATTTTGCTGTAGGATGGGCCTTCAGTATCAGATTCGTCCGTATCGCTACCGAAATGAGGGCGAGTTCTACGGAAGGACGAACTTCCAACGTCGGACTCATCAGTGTCACTGCCGAAACGCGGACGCACATGGGGGTTTCTGCTTTTGAAAGTGATAGCCGGCTCAGACTTGCTTTTGAGTTTCGGGGCTGTTCTGTCTTTGGTCAGCTGTGGCTCAGCACTTTGGAGGTTCACAAAGTACCGAGAATCTTCATATCAGACTTCATGTACACCGAACGGCTGGATGTCTCCGTCAATGCGTCTTTCTTTGCCATTTTAGTATACTTCATGCATTGATGGAGAGTTGACAGAACGATGCCGTAATCGTGGAGCCATGGCTGTCCCAAGAGAATTTTATAAGACGTGTCAGCGTCGATCACGTATATCTTAGCTTCAGTTTGCAGATCCCCAAATTTGATTGGCAAAGCTATAGACCCCAGAATTTGCTGGCAGTTTTGATTGAAGCCTTGAATGACAATCCTTTCCCTTGACAGGTGTCGGACGTCTATTGACAAACTCTCAGAGTCCGCAAATTCATGATGTTCACTGAGGATCCTGGATCAATCAATATACGATTAATCCGATCTCCGTCGCTATACCCGGTCACGCAAAGCGGCCGATTATGCTCAGCCGTTCCCAGTAGCAAGTCTTCGTCCTTAAACGTGACTGCGGCAGCATGCAGAGCGTACTGGGCTTCTTTCATATTAATTTCCGCAAAGCAAGCCCGGTACCGCTCAGAGTTTTGTAGAGCGTGAATAAGAACATCTCTAAGCTCTTTAGATAGGACTGATCAGTCGAAAATATTGCATTTTTAGCACATCAATTTCCCTACTCTTTACAATCATCTAAAGGTGTTTGGTATGAATATAGCACAGATTAGCAATTTGTCTGTAAAATATCAAATAACACGTGTTATACATTATAACCGGCATTTTGAGGGAAATTGAGTGTTTATTATTGCACGCATGATCTTTGTATATCACAACACTTGTCTCGAGATTGTGTGCAGGAAACTCTAGGTAAAAGAGCCGGAATTGATTAAAATGCTGATAAAAATACGCCAAGTCCAAGACTTTTGATCTGACAGTGAACAAGAAAGATTTAAAAGATTCCATGCATAAAATAAGGTTCTATGGATCATCAACAAAACACCCTGAAGTTTCCATGCACCAAACAATCCAAACGGCCGCGGATCCGCGGCCGCATGGGCAGATCCGCCGCGGATCCGCGGCCATGGTGACACGTAATCGGCAGGTTGAATTCTCAGGGCTCTCCTTTCAGTAACCAAACTTATTCAAGGCACTTCGGTCTCCAGAGATCTCCAGAAGTTTCTGTCCTAACAGCCAAACTTCTTGTACAAGACAAATACCTCCAAACTTCTTAAGCAAGCTAACTAAATCTAGAAGGTTCTTCCCAACAACCAAGCTTTTTAAGGAAGCTAGCTAACTACCTAAATCTAGAAGCTTCCTTCATAACCACCAAGCTTGCAAGAGAAACTAAACCTAGCTTAGCTTCTAAAGGAAGCTAAACCTAATCAAGCTTCTAGGGGAAGCTAAAGAAGAAGGCTATATAAAGGGACCCAAGGCTTCATCACAAAGGTTGTTCAACAATTCTAAACACAAGTTGAGTGACACAACTTGTGCATCCAAACCCTAGCCCAAATACAATTCAAAATCCAAATCAAGATCATCGAGTACCAAATCAAGAAAGAATCCATCGAGCCTTTTTGAAGCAACGCCGATCTTCATCCGAGCAAGTGATCCAAGACGATCTGCGACTCGCGGAGACGATGCGAAGCTAATTCGACGATCGAGTTCTCTCCTCAATTCTTGTAGTCTTTGAGTGAATTGTAATGAAACGTTGAATAATACAAGGTGAAAAATTCTTGATCTTTCTTTTCTTTACATTTGAGCATTATGATGAGTTCTCAATTCTTGATTGTTTTCTTTTTCATGATGTTTGAGTGAAAACTCTGCTCGTGGAGGAATCGAGAAAATGGATAGATGACGATGATTAAATTCTTGAACGATTCTTAAGTCTTATGAGTTTTTTAAACTTTAGGAAATTGAATCATCGACAACCTAGTTTTGAGCGAGATACTTTCTTGAATGTTTTCGCTCTTAATTAGAGATCAACGATTGATGATTGAATTTCCTAGAGGCTAGAATTTGAATGCTAATCAACGAAAGGACAAGGGATGTGATGAAGAAACCCTAGTTTCTTCGCTAGATCCCTAATTCTCGTTGATCGTCATCGATCTAGCAACAAATCATCAATAGATAAGAATTTGTAATCCTAATTCTTCATCATCACTATCGATCGGATCGATTCCTACGAGGCTCTTTACAAATCTTGATAATTCATTCGATTTGGATATCATCTTGACAATTCTTGATTCTTGATTCTTGATCTTTATTTTCTTGAAAATTATTGAAACTAAATTTCACAATTCTTGAACAATTTTCTTTTATCCTTTAATTTTCAACTCAACTAAAACAATTACGATCAAATCTCACTTTCCCTGTGGATGATCCGCACTCGCTAACAAACCTACAATTGACACCGTTATTGATTGCGGTTTACAAATTTCTTTGGTTGTGATCTTTACACTTTTCTAAACACGACATCGAAATCGATTATCAATCAAATGGCGCCGTTGCCGGAGATCGTGTGCTAATTTGTTCGTTTTTGAAATTTGAGTTAAAAAATTTATTATTCCATCAGAATTTTTAGATCAAAATTCGCACAAACACTAAACGATTTGTTGTGATTTGCTGCAAGGAGATCTGGAATCGGTGGAGCAAGAGGAAAAATTTTCTGAACATTCCAGAGAGTTCAGTGAGTGAACAGGAACATTTCCTGAAATTTTTGTGCAGGGATCCTTCTGACTTGCGGTGGAACCACGGAAATTTGAGCCATCTCGCGTCGGAAGCGCGGTGGGATTAGGGTTGCGCTGTACCAAATTTGCTCGGTGACTTTCTAACTTTCTTATCTCCTCCCTGCTCTGTCCATTAACCAATTTCTGCAGGATTCTTTGCAAAAATTCGCAGCGCCGCAAAAATAAAAATTGTGCATGTTTGATCTTGGTTGTTTGCATTTTTAATACGGAAATTAAGGGGAAAAGACCAAATTCAGATTAGGTAGGGAGTTCATTACCCTTCCTAAGCCCCAAAAATCACAAAATTCCATCCGTATTACCCTCATTAACTAAAAAATATCTAGACATGACTCTAAGGACCGTCGCGCTCACTTAGAACAGAAGGAGGTCGTGGGTAATCTATTGCTTATCCGCGTTTCTTTTGTGGTGTCTAAGACAAGTGTGTCTAAGGCAAGTGGTTACTTAATTAGGCCCACTACTTACGTAGTGGAGAACCTCCCACTTACCTGGCACTTACCTGGCCACAGGAGGGGAAAAGTGGCAGTAAAGGATTTATCTTGCGACTTGTCTTCTGGAAGTCTAGGAGCGGTCTAGAGACTTACCTAGGTGACCACTAGAATTAGGGTTGCTTGTGCATTGTTTGTGATTTCATTTTTTCAAAAATCTGTATCTTTTTCAAAATAAACACCAACTCATCTTTTCCTTAATTATCACAAAGCTGCCACTTGCACTAAACCATTTAGTGCATGCTCGGCTGGACACTGGATTCTAGTTCCCGTCTTGTCCGCGTTCCTTCGATCGACTCCGAAGTCGGTAATTCTACGTCTACTTGTTCTTTACCCACTACCACACCCACTTCGATGGATGGTTCTCCATCGAACTTCTTTAACACTACTCTGCCACCGTCTGCAGGTGCGCAGAATCCGCCCCGCATCTCTCTCCAAGATAGATGTTACCCTATGCGAGGTTCTCTTTCGACCTGTCTCACCATTCCACCAGCCAATGGGGACAATTTTGAAATCAAACCCCAGTACATCAATCTTCTACCCAAATATCACGGTCTCGAGTCTGAAGACGCATATGTCTTTATTACCAAATTTGAAAATGTATGCGCTATGATGGGTACTTCACAGCTTTCTGTGGATGCTATTCGTCTACGTCTTCTCCCATTTACTCTGTACGATATAGCCAAGAAGTGGCTTTATAACATAACCGCACATTCTATTCCAAACTGGGAGGAATTCGTCGCAGCTTTCCTAAAGAAATTCTACCCCAATCATAAAACAGCTCGAGTCCGTTGCGAAATAAATCAATTCACCTAGCTTTCAAATGAACCATTCTCGAAGTGTTTTGAACACTTCAAGGATCTGTTAGATGTCCACATCATGGAATCCCTAAATAGGATCTGTGCAGAATCATATATGAGGGCATTAATCCTACAACAAAACAGAATCTTGAATCCATGTGTCAAGGCACTTTCATGACTAAAGATGATGGTGAACCTGGAGATTCTTAGAAGATTTCACTGAAAAATCTTTACAGTGGGAGAGTGTAAACCAGTCATCGTCTAGGGGTGGCATTCACCAAATTGATGTTTCCATAGGAGTTAGAGCTGAAATGGAAGCAATGCAAAAGAAACTCGAAGCTATGGAACATAAATTGTTGGCAGCCTCCCTAAATCAGATGTCACTCCCCAAAACTTTCTGTGGATGCTGTTCTGATCCATCACATCTTACGGAAGAATATCTATTGAATTCTCCGTTTCAAGGTCAAGAGCATACCAATGCTGCTTCCAACAAAGACCTAGAAACGATCCGTATTCTTCCACTTATAATCAGGGTTGGAGGAATCACCCTAATTTTGCTTGGAACCAACAGCAAACTCAAAACATGGTTCCAAATCAAAACAATTTTCAAAGGGCTCCTCCACCACAACAGCAGCCATTTCAACTGACTCAGCACCCCTACCAATCACAAAACTTTCAAGATCCAGTCAACACACCTGCACCGTATAATCCTTCACAGTTGACCGGTACTGATATTTCCTCTTCACTCGAACGGACTTTTGAAATGTACATGAAACGAATGTCGGCTGAATTTAGGTATTCCCTCGATAAATTCGAGAAAAACTCTGATCTCCAAGCTGAGAGTTTAAAATCGTTGGAAAATCAAATTGGCCTATTAAAAGCCGAAATGAGTGCAAGAGAGAAAGGGAAACTTCCATCTCAACCCTTACCGAATCTTGGGCATTCGCAACACTACAATGTAAATGCAATCATAACGTTGAGATCAGGAGAAGTGCTGAACAATCATGTTGGGGAAGAAATTGATGATAATGAAAGATTTATCAATAATACCCCGGCTGAGACCTTTCCTTCCACACACACTTCTACTTCTGATCCTTGTTCTTCTACCCCCACCATCTTCTAGCGAGCCTATTCTTCGTTTCCCCTAAGACTCGACACCTCAGCAAACCTCTTCTAGTCCACCAAAGACGATCCCCACTCCTATTCTGGGATCACTTTCACACACACCACCTTCTCCAATGATGGACCCAGCTCTTATAGTTAAAGCTCCTTATCCAAATCGGTTAAGGGAGAATAAATCGAGTCCACATATAGAGAAGATTATGAAGTTGTTCAAACAGGTTAATATCAACATCCCTCTCCTAGATGCTATTCAACAAATCCCCGCTTATGCGAAAATTCTTAAAGACTTGTGCACTAGAAAGAGAAAGACTCAAGTGCCAAAGAAGGTCTTTATGACTAATAATGTTAGCACTGCTTTTACGCCACAGTTACCAAAGAAACGTAAGGACCCAGGATGTCCTACAATCTTGATTTCTATTGGGGGTAAAAACATTAACCGTGCTTTACTTGACCTGGGCGCAAGTGTTAACCTGCTTCCATATTATGTCTATGAGCAGTTGGGGATTGGAGAGTTAAAACCTGCTCATTACACTCTCCAAATGGCAGACCGTTCAATCACCAAACCTAGGGGTGAACCGGAGGATGTGTTGATAAAAGTCGGGGAATTTGTATTCCCTGTGGACTTTATTGTTCTCAATACACAACCTGTAGCAAACCCACGGAACCAAATTCCGGTGATTTTGGGTCGACCATTCCTTGCCACTTCCAATGCTGTCATTAACTGTCGAAACGGTTCAATGAACCTATCTTTTGGAAAAATGGCAATTGAACTGAACATTTACAAAATTAGAAGTCAGCGATCTGAACCCTCTGCTCACATACTTGATGTTTGCTCTGTCCACGAGATTGCTCCCGAAAGTTGCGAAGTTAATGAACTTTGCTTTGAAGATCTCGACGACACTAGCACATCAATGTTTGATCTTGCACATCTTAGTGAGGACACATTTTCAACGCTTGAGTATGACACTCTTGACTCATCACCTTCCGAGTCTGTATCTTTTACAGGCTATGAGCTTCTTTGTAACTCCGAAAATCATTCTATGATCCCACCTTCTATAGTTTCTCCGCCAGCATTAGATCTCAAACTTTTACCTTCTCACCTTAAATATGCATATTTAGGTGAGAATGAGTCTTTACCTGTGATCATATCCACTTCTTTAGCATCAGAGCAAGAGAATGCGCTTTTGACAGTATTGAGATCTAATAGGCAGGCGTTTGGTTGGATTATGGCTGACATCAAAGGGATTAGTCCCTTGATTGTTGAACATCATATACATTCGATGGATGAAGCCAAGCCAACCCGAGAACCATAGAGACGGTTGAACCCCGTCATGAAGGATGCGGTGAAGAAAGAGATCGTTAAATGCCTTGACAATGGTATCATTTACCCAATCTCCGATAGCCAATGGGTGAGTCCTATTCATGTCGTCCCTAACAAATATGGCATCACGGTCATAACAAATGAGGCAAATGAGTTAATCCAGACACGCGCTCAAACTGGGTGGCGTGTATGTATTGATTATAGAAAACTCAATGCCGCAACGAGGAAATACCACTTTCCTCTACCTTTCATTGACCAGATGCTAGAACGCTTAGCTGGACGGGAATATTATTGCTTCATGGACGGATACTCTGGCTATAATCAGGTCCCTATTGCCAAAAAGGATAAAGATAAAACCACATTTACTTGTCCTTTTGGTACCTTTGCTTATAGACGCATGCCCTTTGGGCTATGCAATGCTCCCGCTACATTTCAGCGGTGTATGATGGGGATATTCTCGGACATGGTCGAGAATTTTCTGGAGATTTTCATGGACGATTTCTCGATATTCGGAGATTCTTTTGCTGACTGCCTATCTCATCTTGACGCGGTTCTTACTCGTTGTAAAGAGAAGAACTTAACCTTAAATTGGGAAAAATGCCATTTCAATGTCCAAGAGGGAATTGTGCTTGGACATGTTATTTCACGGAAAGGCATTGGGGTTGACAAAGCCAAAATTGATGTCATTCAAAACCTTCCTCATCCCAAATGCGTCAAGGATATCCGATCTTTTCTTGGCCATGCAGGATTTTACCGGAGATTCATTAAGGATTTTAGCAAAATTGCTAGACCCTTAACTCTTCTCTTGGCCAAGGACACAAGCTTCCATTTTGACTCGGATTGTGAGGCAACATTCGACTCACTCAAACACTCTCTCACTACAGCCCCCGTTTTATCATCTCCAGATTGGAACCACCCTTTTGAACTTATGTGTGATGCATCAGATTTTGCAGTTAGTGCAGTCTTAGGACAGCACATTGAAAAGATGCCACACGTGATCTATTATGCAAGTAAGACCCTGAGTGATACTCAAATTAATTATACAACTACCGAAAAGGAACTTTTGGCAGTTGTATTTGCATTAGAAAAATTCAGGCCTTACTTGATTAGCTCACCTATTGTAGTGTACACTAACCACTCTGCCTTGAAACATCTTTTAGCGAAGAAGGATGCTAAAGGTAGGCTAATACGTTAGATCCTTCTATTACAAGAATTTGATCTTGTTATTAAAGATAAGAAAGGATGTGAAAACGTTGTAGCCAACCATGTTTCGCGCATCTCTTCTTCACCTGTGACCCTGCCGATCAATGATTCTTTTCCGGACGAACAACTCTTGAATGTATCCGATGAACCTTGGTTCAGGGATATTGTGAATTATCTTGCCACTGGACTTATTCCCCGCGAATGGTCAAAACAGGACAAACATCGATTTCTATCCCAAGTAAAACACTTTTACTGGGATGAACCATATATGTTTAAGTATTGTCCTGACCAGATCATTCGCAGATGTGTCCCTAATGATGAATTCAAGAGTGTTCTATCTTTTAGTCATGATCAGGTATGTGGGAGTCATTTCGGTCCTCGAAAGACGGCGGAGAAGGTTTTGCAATGCGGTTTTTATTGGCCGACTTTGTTCAAAGATGCATTTGATCATTGCAAAACCTGTGCACAATGTCAACACACGGGTAGGATTTCCAGGAGAAATGAGATACCACAGCAGCCCATCTTAGTGGTTGAAATTTTCGACGTTTGAGGCATTGACTTTATGGGTCCTTTTCCCAACTCCTTTGGGAATCTGTACATATTGCTTGCGGTTGATTACGTCTCGAAGTGGGTTGAAGCTATTCCTTGTCGCACTAATGACAAAAAGGTTGTCATTAAGTTCTTAAAAGAAAATATCTTTTCGCGATTTGGACACCCACGCGCTATCATTAGCGATAACGGGACACATTTCTGCAATCGGTCTTTCGAGACTTTGATGAGGAAATATACAATCAACCACAAACTTTCCACACCCTATCATCCCCAAACGAGCAAGCAGGCTGAGATTTCTAACAGACAAATCAAACAAATTCTGGAGAAGACTGTTTCTAAAAATTGAAAAGATTGGTCGACCAAATTGACGGATGCTCTTTGGGAGTTCCGAACTGCATATAAAACCGATCTAGGTATGTCTCCTTACAGACTAGTGTTTAGGAAGGCTTGTCACCTTCCGGTCGAGATTGAGCACAAAGCAATGTGGGCCATTAAAGAAATCAACTTTGACTTAAATCAAGCCTGCAACTTTCGAAAGCTGCAATTAAACGAGCTAAGCGAACTCCGCGATGAAGCTTATGATAATGCTGTAATTGTAAAGAACCGGACTAAGATATTTCATGATAAAAACATTTTGAGAAAAACTTTTACACCTGGTCAACAAGTCCTTCTTTATGATTCACGACTCCATCTTCATGCGGGTAAGCTACGATCTCGGTGGAAAGGACCTTTTGTTGTACGGTCTGTATACCCGCACGAGGCAGTCGAGGTTGAAAATGTTAAGAACGGTACATTTTTCAAAGTAAATGGACAGAGATTAAAACCGTATTTTTCTACTGACCCCTCGGAGGAGCTCCTGTTTTTACAGGAGCCGCTTTATAATGACTGATTTTCCTCCACCTCACCTCCATGACTTGGTAATTTTATCGCATCTTTAGAATGGAGGTGGGTCAACTTGTACATACATTTTATAAAAATAAAAAAAAATTTAAAAAAATATAATAAACAAAACAATAAAAATTTTGTACATAAGTGAAAAGAATAAGTTTGGGAGAGAATTTTCACGATCATATTTATTGCCCCCATTAATAAATTTCCTCCCAAGCTTACAGGTTTTTGTGATCTAGCGGATGGCAACAGTGAGGACACTGTTGAAAACAAGTTTGGGGGAGGTTTGTGCTTATTTTCGCATCATTTTGCATCATACTTTGCATAAGCACAAAACATTTAAAACATATAAAAAAATTTAAAAAATTCAAAAGATAAAAATATTTAATATTTAATTTTATAATAAAATATTAGATAGTGAAAAATTGCATCCAAAAGATTGGAAAAATTTAAGAAAACCAAGAAAATTAGAAGTTTTCTTAAATGAAACTAGTAATAAGTAGTTATGAGCCGTTATCCCAAGGGTTAGTAAGATGAAAGAAGTCACTAATCTGAGGATAAAAATATGTCTGAAAAATAGTTCCTATTCTGGAAGCCAAACATTTGAATGTTGATACCCTACTATACGCACTTACACACGTCTTGAAGCTCGGGATAGTAGAGAATACCTTGAAATGCTCTTGTCTAAAAGCCAAAGTATGAAGGAAATAAAAAAAATGAATAAAATATGAAATGGTGAAGAAAAATGAACACTGGTTTTGTTATCGCCAAGGCAGCAATAAAAAAATATAGCGAGGGTGCTTCATCACCTAGTGCCTTAGACCAACTGGTTTGGGAGTCACTGCTAAGCCTTAGGTGGTGCAAGACGAGGAAAATACTAATACACCTAATAAGCAAGCGCATGAGTAATTGGTCGGTTAGTACCTCAAGAAGTATTAACGGTCGCATGAAAAATGTGTGAGCAATATCATCTAAATATTCATTAATTAAAAAGTACTGAGGTAGATGGAAAAGAGTATGATAGCTTGAATTGAATTCTCCGAGTGTAGGGATGTCTTTTACACACACGTAGGGGAATATGATCAATGTTTGGATGAAAGGTAGGAATGAAGAATAAAGACGATGTTTTATTGAGAGATGATGTGATTTCTAACATCTTTTCATGACTATTAAGATAGGGCTCATGACAACCGAAAAGCTAGTATTAGTTGGAAACTCTAATTTTCAAAGTCTTTCTTTTACAATTCTTATCTTTAAGTGTAACTTTCACGGTCTTTCTTTTATTATGGGATTTTGTGGGTGCAATCCGCTGAAAACCCTCTGGAGACAACACTCCTCCTACTAGGGACATCTAGAGGTTTAAAGGCTTGTTGCACGTGCTCAGTGCAATCGTGTTGCCTACGAAAGTGTGCTAGTTAGTTTTTCTTTTTCTTTATTTTCTTATTCTCTTTTTAATAAAAAGGTTTGCTCGAGACGACCAAAATTAAGTTAGGGGAATTTGATGGGTCGAAAATATTTCATTTTTAACACATCAATTTCCCTATACTTTGCAATCATCTAAAGGTGTTTGGTATGAATATAGCACAGATTAGCAATTTGTCTGTAAAATATCAAATAACATGTGTTATACATTATAACGGCATTTTGAGGGAAATTGAGTGTTTATTATTGCACGCATGATCTTTGTATATCGCAACACTTGTCTCGAGATTGTGTGCAGGAAACTCCAGGTAAAAGAGCTGGAATTGATTAAAGTGCTGATAAAAATACGCCAAGTCCAAGACTTGTGATCTGGCAGTGAACAAGAAAGATTTAAAAGATTCCATACATAAAATAAGGTTCTATGGATCATCAACAAAACACCCTGAAGTTTCCATGCACCAAACCATCCAAACGGCCGCAGATCCGCGGCCGAATGGGCAGATCCGCCGCGGATCCGCGGCCATGGTGACAAGTCATCGGCAGGTTGAATTCTCAGGGCTTTCCTTTCAGTATCCAAACTTATTCAAGGCACTTCGGTCTCCAGAGATCTCCAGAAGTTTATGTCCTAACAGCCAAGCTTCTTGTACAAGCCTAACACCTCCAAGCTTCTCAAGCAAGCTAGTTAAATCTAGAAGGTTCTTCCCAACAACCAAGCTTTTCAAGGAAACTAGCTAACTACCTAAATCTAGAAGCTTCCTTCATAACTACTAAGCTTGCAAGAGAAGCTAAACCTAGCTTAGCTTCTAAAGGAAGCTAAACCTAATCAAGCTTTTAGGGGAAGCTAAAGAAGAAGGCTATATAAAGGGACCCAAGGCTTCATCACAAAGGGTGTTCAACAATTCCAAACACAAGTTGAGTGACACAACTTGTGCATCCAAACCCTACCCCAAATACAATTCAAAATCCAAATCAAGATCATCGATTACCAAATCAAGCAAGAATCCATCGAGCCTTTTTGAAGCAACGCCGATCTTCATCCGAGCAAGTGATCCAAGACGATCCGCGACTCACGGAGACGATGCGAAGCTAATTCGACGATCGAGTTCTCTCCTCAATTTTTGTAGTCTTTGAGTGAATTGTAACGAAACGTTGAATAATAAAAGGTGAAAATTCTTGATCTTGCTTTTCTTTACATTTGAGCATTATGATGAGTTCTCAATTCTTGATTGTTTTCTTTTTCATGATATTTGAGTGAAAACTCCGCTCGTGGAGGAATCGAGAAAATGGATAGATGTCGATTATTAAATTCTTGAACGATTCTTAAGTCTTATGAGTTTTGTAAACTTTAGGAAATTGAATCATCGACAACCTAGTTTTGAGCGAGATGCTTTCTTGAATGTTTTCACTCTTAATTAGAGATCAACGATTGATGATTGAATTTCCTAGAGGCTAGAATTTGAATGCTAATCAACGAAAGGACAAGGGATGTAATGAAGAAACCCTAGTTTCTTCGCTAAATCCCTAATTCTTGTTGATTCTCATCGATCTAGCAACAAATCATCAATAGATAAGAATTTGTAATCCTAATTCTTCATCATCACTATCGATTGGATCGATTCCTACGAGCCTTTTTACAAATCATGATAATTCATTCGATTTGGATATCATCTTGATAATTCTTGATTCTTGATTCTTGATCTTTATTTTCTTGAAAATTCTTGAATTTCACAATTCTTGAACAATTTTCTTTTATCCTTTAATTTTCAACTCAACTAAAACAATTACGATCAAATCTCACTTTCCCTGTGGACGATCCGCACTCGCTAACGAACCTACAATTGACACTGTTATTGATTGCGGTTTACAAATTTCTTTGGTTGTGATCTTTACACTTTTCTAAACACGACATCGAAATCGATTATCAATCAAGGACCAAGGCATCGTAGATGCTCAGGAGAGACGGAAGCTTTCGGAGATGAGCCAAGACATTATAGTCCACCGAGGAAGGACTTGAGTTTTCATTAACCGGTTCTCTGCCATCTTCCTCATTAGCCACATGTTATTCCTTTCCTTTTGGGGCGTTGCCCTGATTTGGCGGCAGAGCCCTGCCGCTTCTGAGCTGGATTTGGTTGGCCTTTGTGGCGAGCTCCTCGTCCTCTTCGGGAAAACAGAGATCCTCTTTAGATTCGCTGCCAAGATAGATGGCGTACAGGTCGCTATAGGGATCTCTTCATTGGAGTCTTCTTCTAACTCCTCCAGAATTTCAGCCGCTTCTATAGGGAGGAACTCCTTCAATTGAATCAGAGTTCTATCCTTCTGTTCATAGTCTTGGAGGGAGTCGTTATATTTTTGAATGGTCGATCTCCCTGCCGACTCTTTTTCGCGCCGAGCTGCACTTTTCTTCTTCTTGAGCTTTTTGGATTTTGAGCCTGATGGAGCCGCATTGGCAGCTGGAATGGTAGGCTTCTTCTACCCTTCCCATTTCGTCAAGGGCTCTTTCTGAAGCAGCTTTAGCATATTCTTTGTCTTATTAGATATGTGCTTACTCCAAGGGGGCTGCGGCGAGTCGAATTCATTTCTCGAGGCAGCGAGTTCAGCTGTCTGCTCCCAGATGGCTTCAGCTTCCGTTTGTTTAAAGTTGGTGGTTGCAACTTGATTGTTGACCAACACACTCTTGGACAGCTCGATCTCTCCAGTCTTGTACTGCTTCTCGACCCAGTCTTTGAAGATATAGCAATCCTAGATCGCATGGCTCACTACTCTGTGGTGCGGACAATATAAGGGATTGTCGGTTATTTTTGCTTCGTGGGGTCTCTTCGACTCCGGCAATTGTAGACCATTGTTCAAGGCATCTTTGAATATCTTGCGGACCTTGTCCCTTTTAAAATAGTAAACCTTGTTCTTTTTCTCCCCTAGGGAAGGCCCTTCTCCTCTTAGCAATGGCTTTCGAGGCCGGTTAGTTTTGGAATCGCCTGCCTTTCTCTTGTCTTCATTGTCGGACGCATTGAAGACATTGGTACTGCATGAATTCCCGCTTCTACGGTTGTCGTCCTTCTTGCTTTTCCAAGTCTTGTCTCTCGGAGAGTCTAGGGTGGACTCTTGCTTCGAGCGTTCCAGCATCTGGACTTTCTTGGTTAGCTCCTGAAACGTCTTGAGGCCTGCTGTACACAAGAATAGGACCATCCAATTGCTGAGGTTCCCAATGAGAAGGCTGACGGACTAGTCCTGCTCCAGCGGTGGTTCGCACTTGACCGTGATATTATGCCATCGGACGATAAAATCAGTGTTGCTTTCATTCTTCCCCGGCTTAGTCCTCACAAGATCAGCAATGGAGATTTTATCACTGACACTCATTGCATCTCATCATAAAAGGGGAGGAGAAAGAACTTAATTTTCCTTGGATCACAGATCCACAAAGACAAGGTCTTTCATAAAAACAGAAGAGATTGTAAAATCTCCTATTAAAATAAGAACTTAGTTCTTAGATCTATAAGACAAAGTCTCCTATGAACGAGAATTTAATTCTCAGAGCGCAGAACTAATCAAAGTTGCCAAAAAAGAGCCCTAGCGCTCCAATTAAAAAGAAGCGCCTTAGCGCTCTAAAACTGACGCACAGCACCGCAGCGCTCCTAGCGCTCCAATTAAAAGAAGTGCCTTAGCGCTCCAAGACTGGCACACAGCGCCGCAGCGCTCCAAACTCTATTTTAAAAGAAGCGTCCAGCGCTTCAAGGTTGGCGCTCAGCACCAAGCGCACCACGTGCTCCTCACGTGTGAGCTATTTCATAAGGAGCGCTCTGCACTCATTAACTGGCGCTCAGCGCCAAGCGCACCACATACTCCTCACGTGTGCGCTATCTCACAGGAAGCGCCTTAGCGCTCTAGGTCTGGCGCTCAGCGCCAAGCATGCCACGTGCTCCTCACGTGTGCGCTGAGGGAACTAAACTGTTTTTTAAATAATGCCCCAGAGCTATAATGAGTGCTCAACACTCAATAAAAGACAAAAAGATTGTCAGAACACAAACCAATGCTCAGTATTGTTAAATGTTCAACAATTTAACCGAGTGGGCCGAGCCCAAGTTAGCCCCAAATCCCTCATTTAGATTAATTGAGCCCATATGCTCATAAATATTTTTAACTGATCTTAGTCTCAAACTTTACTACAGATCTCCCAACCAACATTGGTTTAAGGGTACATCTCTTCGTACCTCTGATATATGTCGTTGTAATTCTTCAACGTCTTCAGAGAGACGGAGGGTCCAAATAACCAATAACTTTTGTTGCAACCAAAACCACACAGACTATGACGTATTTAAACTGGACTATGATGTCCTTAAACTTTACGAACTATGGGGTCCTTAAACTCATGGACTATGATGTCCTTAAACTTTACGGACTATGGGGTCTCTAAACTCATGGACTATGATGTCCTTAAACTTATGGACCGCAATGTCCCTAAACTAAGGCAATAGAGTCAAAATGCTCTTTTGTTGGATCTAAATGATCCTGTTAAGTAGATCTTAGTCTAAAATTAGACTAACGTATCCTTAACAAACGTTTAAGTTGATCTTAGTCTCAAATGAGATCAACGATCCTTAAACCCAATCCAAAACCAAATCTAAGAAAATACGGATTTGGACTAATCCACGCCCTACGGGCGACAACATAAATTAGTCTCCGTATACAATCTACGAGCAACCAAAAATAAAAAAAAAAACACGACATGAAGTGACCATCAGGAGAAGGAGAAAGTGGTTACCGCGATGCGGTAGCGTAATTAACTGCAGGGGCTTGCGCCTGCAGGGAAGAGTGTTCCCGCCAAAAATTTCTGCGCAAAAGATTCCAAGGTATCAAATGGCAGCGATACGCTTAAGGAAAGTGCGAACCAGTATCTTCCGGGCTATTTTTTGATAAACTCTCAAATGAGAAACAGCTAAATTCTGATGATATTGGAAGCATCTAGAAAACCCCTTCGATTTGATATATTATGGGCCTCATAATTCATCCGGGATCAAAAGTTATGAGCAAATATACTATGCACTGTTCCTTGATTAAAAATCAGGAATTACCTCAATGAGGGGTCACGTGCTCACACGTGACCAATGGTCACGTGTTGACACGTGATAGTTAAAACAGAAATAAAAAACAAATGGCTGAAGGAAATACCTCAATGAGGTATCACGTGCTCACACGTGACCAATGGTCACGTGTTGACACGTGATGGTTAAAACTGAAGCATAAATAAACGCCGAGAAAAGAACCAATTGGGGGTCACGTGCCAGCACGTGACAAGTTTTGAAAGCCTTACAGTTAAATAAAATTAAAATTCTAAATTTCTCTAAATCTTTCCAAATAGAATTAAAATTCTAAATCTTTCTAAATCTTTCCAAATGGAAAAGGATTATGGGGACCGTTGGATTAAAGATCCAAGGGTGATTAAAAATCACCAATTTATGGAAAGATTTGATACAAGGAAAGATTTCCCCTAAATCTCACCGAAAATAACAAACAGAATATTTTTGAATTTAAAATCCAACGGTGAATAAAATTCACTGAATGATCTAAAGGATCATATTAATTATGAAAACAAATCAAATCTTTCAATGAAAGATTTGCTAAACAAATTGATTCTTTTCCTCCTCCTATAAATAGGAGCCAAGAGAAGGGAGAAAAAGGGAGAGACATACAGAGAGAGAGAGAGAGAGCGCCTTGGGATCTTGAAAATTCAGAAGGAAGAACTTAACTCTCTGCAAAGAAAAACCCTAGGTAAGAAAGGGGAGGCTTAAAAAAGAGAATTTAATTCTCAAAAGAGTTTAACTCTTATATAAAAAAAAAAAGAACTTAGTTCTTTCTCTGGTAGAGGATCTGCAAAGTGCACATCTCCCCACGAATTGAGAATTTAATTCTCATTGGGTTGAGATCCTGCCATGCAAATCCAAAGCCTAGAGGAGGAATTGAATTTTGAGAATTTAATTCTCTGAGAATTTAATTCTCACAGAATTATAGGAATTTAATTCCTTTGAGATAAAATTAGGGTTCAACCCTATGTTATAGGAATTTAATTCCTTCAAAATGGACAGAACCAGGGTTTAACCCTAATTAAGAATTTAATCAAGAAGAAATTAGGGTTTAACCCTATGACAGAATTTAATTCTTTATATGAGGAATTTAGTTCCTATAGAAAGGATTAGGGTTTAACCCTATCTAAGAATATAATTCTTCAGAAGAAAACAGGAATTTAATTCCTCTAAAGTTTATTGTTATAAAGAATTTAATTCTTAAAAGAAGAACAGATCCTTAAAAAAGCAAAGGATCAGGGTCACGTGCCACCATGTGACCCCTGCAAAGATCCACAAAAAGAGTTTTGAGGCAACGCCTCACGTGCCCCACGTGACTTCTGAACCACATAGAGAAATAGGCAAAAGAAACAGAAAAGAGCTCTAGGGCGCTCTCACGTGCTACCACGTGACCCCCCTCGGCTGAAGCTCTAACAAATAAACACCCAAATTCCCATCACGTGACAGCACGTGATGCTCCAAAGTATTCAATACTTTTGACAGAACGAAATAAAGAGAAGCAGGGCGCTCTCACGTGCTACCATGTGACCCCTCTTGTCTTAGTGTTTAACACTAAATTGAAACCTCTGCACCCAGTGTTTAACACTGATTCGCTTTAGTGTTTAACACTAATTTGAAAGCCCCTTTTCCAGTGTCTAACACTGATTATTTTTAGTGTTAAACACTAACTTGCTAATCTTAATCCCAGTGTTCAACACTGTTGGTCTTTAGTGTTTAACACTAGCTTCAGCCCAATTGGCTAAGCTTCTAGAGGCAAAGCCTCTCCTTCAATGAGCCAACAGAGGGCCAATATTCTAAACATGATTGAACTTAGCCCAAGCTGGCCATAAGTCCTCAATACAAACTTAACTGGGCTAATGGACTCATAACGTAATTAATTGGTCTTGACTCCAAATTGGGGCAAAGATCGTTTAATCTACCGTGGTTTAAGGGTACATCTCTTCACTCCTTTGATACTTGGCGTTGTGATCCCTCAACGTCTTCAAAGAGGTGACGGGTCCCGATGACCACACATTGATACGGACTGTAGGGTCCTTAAATCCACGGACTATGAGGTCCTTAACCTTGACCGGGATGTCTTAAAACTAACAACGGACTATGACGTCCTTAACCTTGACCGTGATGTCTTAAAACTAACGTCGGACTATGGAGTCCTCAAATCCACGGACTATGAGGTCCCTAACCTTGACCGCAACGTCTTAAAACTAACATTGGACCGTAATGTCCTTAAACTACCTATCGACCGCAGCGTCACTAAACTAAACAACAGGGCTCCCTTAAATGCTCTCTTGTAGGATCTAAACGATCCCGTTAAGTTGATCTTAGTCTAAATCAGACTAACGTGTCCTTAACTAACGTTTAAGTCGATCTTAGTCTCAAATGAGGCTAACGTATCCTTAAACCCAAAACCCCCAAACCCAAATCGAAGAAAGATACGGATTTGGACTAGTCCACACCCTACGGGCGACAACATAACTTAGTCTCCGTATACAATCCACGGGCAACCACAAACAAAACAAACACCCACGACACGCAGTGACCAGCTGGAGAAGGAGAAAGTTGTTACCGCGATGCGGTAACGTAATTAACTGCAGGGGCTTGCGCCTACAGGGAAGAGCGTCCCCACAATTAAAAACCCCTCAAGCGAGGGGGAATCTGACGAAATCTGCTACATCGGCCGCATCCGTCTAAACCTCCGATACACAGTGCCATAAATCAACTTGGCATCTTCGGAGAGGTGGACGGATAGCACCTATTAGCATCTGCCCCGAATCTCAGGCAAGACGTCCATGTCTTGGCCGCCGTTCGGAGGGGAACAAAGAGCATCCCCACAATCAAAAACCCCTCACAATAAGGGGGAATCTGACAAAGTCTGCTACATCGGCCGCATCCGTCTAAACCTCCGATACACGGTGTGATAAATCCACTTGGCATCTTCGGAGAGGTGGATGGATAAAACTAAATAGCATCTGCCCCCAAATTCAGGCAAGACGAACCTACGCAGTTCCGTCTCTATATTCGGCGGAGAACAGATTCTGGCATGCCTAGTGGAACCTTTTCCACTTTCCACTCCACACTTCGTGTGTCGTGTTTCGCGAACGAATCGCGGTTTGCTATGGTTGCCCCTGGATTCGAGGTACTAAGATTTGGTGTCTTGCTCCGTGTAGAAAACAGAAGATCAATGGATTTCAACTGCAACAACGACAACAATTCCCACTCCGTCCTCGCTTGAGGAGTGACCTATGGGCCTCAAGCGGCCTCCTTTTTCAAGATGCCAGTGGAACAGGTGACGCAAGCCACCACTGGGCTGTTCTTAGGGACCATGCTCCCACCCATGAGCTTCAACGCCCCACTGCCGTCGCAAGAGGCTCCGAAGAAGTCGGTCTTTGATCAGCTTACGACTACCGCGGCCCTGTTAACGGGTCGCCCAAATCCAACGCCTCAGTCTTTAACAGACTGGGCCAAAACTCCAATTGGCCCGTGAAGAAGCCCGCGATACCTGAGGAGGTTATCCTGAAATGGATAGCCATCCCTGCTCCAGTGAAAGAAGTCATCAAAGAGGCTTCTCCTGCTAAAAGATCAGTCTTTGCAAAACTGGCTGCTCCAACTCCCGTTCCAGACGAAGTCACCAAGGCTGCTACCCCTGTTTGAAAGTCTATCTTCGACAGGTTGGCCATCCCTACTCAACGGATGTCAGTTTTCAATAGGCTGGCACCAACGGCAGCCCTCCACCAGAGCAGGGGGCATGATGAAGCCACCCCTATAACTGAGCCAATACTATCTGCAAGACATGCTTTACGTCACCACCGGCGCCGAGTGATAAAAGCTGGGGGCAATTCACCATCTGGACTTACCCCGCAGGCTCAAACGGTGGAAGTCGACACTGTTGTTCCAACTGGGAACAGCTTTGAACTACTCAGGAAGGTCCGCAAGAACTCTCTGACTGCCATGCTAAAAAGATCTCCTCCGCCTGTGGAGAACGTTACAAAGGCAAAGCTAGAGCAGCCCTCTCAGCGGTTGTCCTCTAAAATTCACAAGATCTGGCGACAGGTCCAAGACTCGATGATAGATCAAGACTACTCCTGCCAACCGAAGAAGATGAAAGCTCGGCAAGAGAATGACCACCCTGTCGTACAACATAAGGTGTCGTCTACTTGGGTGCCCGCAGCAACGGCCCCCTCAACTTCGACCGCTCATAAAAGGAGAAGGCCGGAGAAGATCCCTGCGCCTGCGATGAATCGCATAGGCACTGAACCTAAACACCCTAAGTCGGGGGCATAGTGGTGCACACGGTTTATATGGCTGCCGGAAAAGAGGAAATCCGTACTTCTACGGGCCATCAACTGCTCACCCGATCAGTAACAAAGGCTCGGGAGCAACAACAGCAAAATCTCCAGGAGGTGCTGACAACCATGGCCGCACTCACTAGGCTAAAAGAAAGCCCGGAGGCATCGTCGGAGCAGCGTCAAGAACAAGAAACTGATGCTGAGTTCCTCCGCAGAATCCTCGAGAAGAAAGACAGAGAGGCCGCGGAACAAGCGGCCAACATAAAAAGAATGGCGCTTTTATTCCAAGATATGGTCGGGATGATGATACAGCCGGATCCTCCAGCTGAAGACCCTCTGATTATCCTTGAAGACGACCGAGGGGAGACGTCAAACCCTCTTCCTTCTTGTTCAGCAGCCAAGGAGGAAACCGTCTCTAAAGCCGCCCTGGATGATTATATCGCTCAGCAAATACGAGCTCATCAGGCGAGCGAAGCGGTCAGGCAAATTGTTAAGACTGGACGACCCTATCTGGGTTGGTATGACCAAATAAAGTACCCGCCGGGATATACGATCCCTAAATTCCATGTATATAAGGGGACGGGGAATCTACACAAGCACGTTGCTCAATTCAGAGCCTTGTACGGTAACACCGGAGGTGACGATAAGCTACTGCTTCACCAATTCATTGGTAGCTTGTCGGAGATAGCATTCGAGTGGTACTCTAAACTCCCGAATGACTCCGTTAAGACATTTGCAGAAATGGAGTTACTATTTACACAAAGGTTCGCAAGCGGTAGCGAACGCACCCCAATCACGGCATTGATCAATGCCAGGGTGAAGCCGGGAGAAACATGGATTCAGTATGAAATCCGGTGGCGGAACCTATGGTCGAAATGCGAACAACGCATCGAAGAAGCTCCTGCGGTAGGCAAGTTCGTGAGTATTCTTGATCCACAGGCGACCATATCCCAGTTCATGATGTTTTTCAAGCCGACTACCTTTCAGACCTTGATTGACAAGCTGGCCTAAATGGATCAGATGGGTCATAGACCATATTCTTCGAAAATGGAACCTCGAAACGAAAAGGGGAAAGGGAAAGCGACCTTCGTCGCCAATGCTCAGCAGCAGCCCAGTGGTCCAAAACCAACTGATCGCCAAGACGATAGACAACGATTCTTTAATGAGAAACTGAAGCGCCCTTATTCGTTTTCCCGGGATAAAACGAGGAGACCCCTCAAGCTGGCGGTGCGCAACAGGCTCATCACATTGCCGGATCCAAAACGCCCACTGCAGCCCGGTGATGTATACAATCCTAATTACTGCCCCTATCACCGAGTAATAGGCCATCCAATCGAAGATTGCTTCATCTTCAAAGGCTGGATTGAGGACCAATACCAACAGGGCAAATTCGCACTGTCCGAGAATTGGAAAGTAAGCCCGCCTTAGCCGCACGCTCTTAAAAAGGTGGACACACCAGGGGCATCGTGCTCTTTTGTAGAAGAAGCTCCATGGGAGGTCGCTCTTTCGGCCAAAACGAAAAGAATGCTGAAGGATCTTCAAACATGCCCGACGGTCAGGTGGAAAAGTCCGCTGGAACCCGAGGTCATTGAAGGAATGCTGAAGCCGTGCCAGACGCCAAGAATTGGTAGCGATGGTCAAAACGCCCATGCCAAGCCGTCGAAGTCTTCAAAGAAGAAGAAGAAGACCAAAAAGCCCGTGAAGCCTGATGACAAGCACACGGACCTACAAAAACATATTGACGCGCTGGAGGAATACAACCAAAAGGCGCGAACTCCGGTCACACTCTAAGAATTTCTCAACAATATCCTTGAGAGCGGAGATAACGACAATAACGACGGAGATGACTCGTCAGAAGAATCAGAGGATTATGTGGCAAGTTGCCACATGATCTCTCATTTGGCGTTAACTAACGAAGAAGCTCGCTCAGTGTTAGAAGACAGCATAAAGGAGCTGGGGGCAGGGTCGAATCCAAAACCCTTGGAATCGTCTGACGAGATGATCGACCTGTTGTTGAACGAAGCCCGTCAAAAGAGCAGAGCTGATCGAGAGCGCTAAATGGCCATATTTGAAAAATCCAAATGTCGGCGGCTGAACAAAAGGGTTGAAGCACTCCAACCAGACCGAGGCATGCCTACGGAAGATAAAAGCAGGCTTAAGGAAAGGGAACGGTTCGTTAAATCCATCTCGATGGGAATGAAGCTGCCACCTCTCAAAGAAGACACTTCAGAAAATACGTTCCCCGATGAACTAGATGCACATCCGAACTACTGCTTATACCATCAGAGGATCGCACACCCTATCGAGGAATGCATGGCCTTTAAAAACTGGTGGCAAGGATATGTTGCCCACCGGCAGCATTTCAAGCGGATGAAGCGCAAAACGCGTCGAGAGCAGAAGAGCACGACAGATGAGCGCAAAAGAACTGCCGGCAACTGTCACATGGTTGATAGCAAGGGATCACAAGTTCTCACCTTCGGGAGCGATTCTGATGAAGAATTAGCCCTTGGCCCTCTCTTCAAGGAATCCATCTCCGAAACAAGAGATGAAGACCTGTGAGAACATTCAGCGGCGTAATCGCATGTTACCCGAGAAGAATCTCGAACCCACAAATAAGGGGTCGAATAAAAAAGATAAAGGGAAGGAAAAAGTCCCTGAAGATATCACCCTCGATGATCGAGTCGTCGAAGAGATCGCAGCCAAGGACCCGCCCAAGAAAAACAAGGTGGATTACAACACTCTGGCACACCTGAGGAAGATACCCTCGCAGCTAAGCATTCTCGATGCCCTTCTGCTATCTAAAGAGGCGAGAGATTCTTTGATCAAGGCACTACAAGAGCCCAAGCAGTTCTAAGCTTTCCTTGCCGAAGAAAAGATGAAGGACGAGCTGGAAGAAGTGCACACTGCTGACGTCCCTTTCAGCGATGAAGATCTCCTCCTCGGAACATGCGAGCACAACCGTCCCTTGTACGTCACCGGATACTGCCATGATATCAAGATAAGGAAGATCCTAGTTGATAATGGGTCCTCTGTCAACCTCCTAAATGTGAGGGTGTTAAAAGAAATCTGCATGAGCGTTCAACACCTCGCTCGGGATAAAATCACTATCTCCGTATTCGACTCCCAGTCATCACGGATGCTCGGGTCTGTGATACTGACGTTACGCTTTGGGCTGCTCGTCACCGACATCAAGTTTCATGTCATTGATGCCAAGACTTGCTACAACACTTTGCTCGACAGGCCTTGGTTACACGAGTACAATATCATCCTTTCTACACAACATCAGTGTATGAAGTATTTCAAGGATGTTCTCGAGTATACCGTGATGGGTGAACTAAACCCATTCTCCGTAAATGAAGTCCGGAAGTACGAAGATGCAAAGTATTTCTTACCAGACTTTGAAGACACGGAAAGATGCCATAAGCCGGAGAATAAGCAGAAAGCTATCACCACTATTCCGGTCTTCGGGAGCGATACCGAAGAGGAAGAAGAGATAGTCTATTCAGGACCGCCTCAATGCAACAAGCCTGGATCGTCTACCCCTATGTTGGTCTTCGGCAGCGACTCTGAAGATGAGGTCAATGCAGTATTTTCTGTTCGGCCATCAATAAAAGCCTTCACTGGCGATGAACGGAGTTTGCAAATCGCCATGGTTCCGCAAGAACATTACAAAGAGCTCAACGCACTTGATACCTATAGTATGCAGGAACTGCAGATGGTCTACGTCCCTCCCAGGCAAAGAGATGAAAAAGCGATCCTCTTTTATCGATCCACGGAAACCAAAGTGGAGAAAGAGATCCGGCATGGAGCCGATTCTACGCTTGACAGGCTCCAGCCCATCCGTCTACCCAGATACTACACGAAAGGATTAAAAAGGCTGTTGAGGTGTCAAGGTGTACCCTTCAAACAGACTGCTCGACAAGCTTAGTTCTACAACAGGATTTGGAACGTCCTCGGAACTCAGCGAAAATTGCCCAGCGGGAGAATGGAAACGATCGGGCTTGGATATGTTCAATCCAAGAAACGGGAGCAATTCCATGGCTGCCATGTCATAAAGGACCTTGATGAAGAAGAGGATACTCTTTTAAAAGATACTGACGCGGAATCAAAACGAGGTCCCGCCATGAAAGTGCCAAGTCCGTCGTTTGAAGAACAGATAGACAAGCTAATAAGGGAAGCAGGTTAAAAGGTCCGGGATGACCATAGTCGTGAAATGGCCATCTATGAGAAAGCCAGGACGCAACGCCTCCTTCAGCAGGCTACAGAAAATGACGATACCCTTCGTCGCCAGCCTGTCATACGGAAGACTCGACGCGGAGGCAAAAACAAACTGAAGAACGGAAAAAACGTTCGATAGCAGCAAAGCGGGTCCGAGAAGCCTCGCGATCGAAAATTGAGTAGCCGGGATCCGTCTCTTATAAAGAAGATAGGTCGAGCATATTCTTTTCCCCAAGACAAGACAAGGAAGATATTCGGTCTTGTCATGAAACATCATATGATTACCCTCCCGGAGTCCAAGCACCCTGAACAAGCAAGTGAGGTTCATCACCCAGACTACTGCTCCTATCACCGAGCGATAGGACACCCTCTTGAAAACTGTTTCACCTTCAAAAACTGGGTCGAGGACCAGTATCAACTTGGCAAGTTCACTCTATCCGACAGTTAGAGGGCAACCCCACCACAAATACATATGCCAAAAGCAACGTATGCAGCGAGAGTAGAGCCGGCGCAACATCGGTCTTGGAAACGATCTCGCTCCTGTCATATGATAACGATGTCGGAAGAAGGAGAACACGATAATGTGGATGACCTCTCCTGGTGCTTCGAAAATGGGGATGAAGATGAGTTGATCTCAGAATTTCCACCGGCGCCAAAAGAGCTAGAAGATAGAATACATACTACTGCGGACAACCTAAGGAAAATTGACTTGGGGACGGCAAACGACCCATGGCCAACGTTCGTCAGTGAGCTGTTGTCTGGAGAAAAGTTGGCTACATTCAAAGACGTTCTCATGCAGTATAAAGACTGCTTCACGTGGAACTATTCCGAGATGTCGGGGCTAGATCCAGAAATAGCGGTGCATAAATTGGAGATATCTCCGGACGTCAAGCCAATCAAACAAGCACCGAGAAGAAATGCGGCTCGAACTTGAAATAAGAATCAACGCCGAGGTCAAGAAGCTAATTGATTTCGGCTTCGTCCGAGAAGTACAATACCCCGACTGGATTGCCAACATCATCCCAGTGATGAAGAAAAATGGGACAGTGCGCATCTGCGTGGACTTTTGGGACCTCAACAAAGCTTGTCCGAAAGATGACTTCCTCGTACCGGTTACTGAGTTGATGATAGACAACACGTCCACTCACGAAGTCTTCTCCTTCATGGACGGTTCATCGGGGTACAATCAAATAAAGATGCATCCCGAAGACCAGAAGTATACCGCTTTTCGGACCCCTTTAGGCATATTCTGCAACAAAGTGATGCCTTTCGGTCTGAAGAATGCCAGCGCTACCTATCAGAGGGCCATGACGATGATTTTCGATGACCTCATACATGAAGCCGTCGAATGCTATATTGAAAACCTCGTAGTGAAAAGCAAATCGTATGAGGAACATTGGGAACATCTGAAGATCGTGTTCCAACGTCTTCGGAAATACAACCTGAAGATGAACCCTCTCAAATGCGTGTTCGGAGTTTACTCCGGCAAATTCCTAGGATTCATCGTACGACACCGGGGCATCGAAATAGACCCATCAAAGATCAAGGCGATCATGGAAATGCTCCCGCCAAGGACTCTCAAGCAACTGCGGTCTCTCCAAGGAAAGCTCGCATATATCCGGCGGTTCATAGCCAATCTCTCCGGAAAATGCCGCCCCTACAGCCATTTAATGAAGAAGGGGACCCCTTTCGTCTGGGATCGTAAATGCCAGAGTGCACTAGACAAAATCAAGCAATACCTGCAGAATCCACCGGTGCTGACCGCTCCGATCAAGGGAAAGCCCCTCATTCTGTACACAATAGCACTGGAAGGTTCCTTAGGCGCGCTATGGGCATAAGAAAACGACCAAGGGAAGGAGAAAGTCCTCTACTACTTGAGTCGAGTTCTACTGGAGGCAAAAAACATCTACTCCCCCATTGAAAAACACTGCCTGGCGTTAATCTTCGCGATAACGAAGCTTCGACACTATGCTTTGGCGCATGAGGTCCATTTCATATCAATAGTGGATCCTCTCAAATATTTGATGTCAAAAGCCATACTAACAGAAAGGCTTGCCAAATGGGCCCTACTCTTAATGGAGTTCTCGATAGCATACCGACCACTCAAGGCGGTGAAAGGCCAGGCCATCGCCGACTTCCTCGCTGAGCATCCGATACCTGCTAATTCACCCCTAAATTGCGAATTGCCAGACGAGCACGCGTTTGACACGATCGACAAAGGGAGAAGAGAGAGTGATACCCGATGGGAACTATACTTCGATGGGGCATCTTCTATGAATAAGCAAAAGCACAGCTCCCCCATAATCAAATCAGGGGTAGGCGTCATCTTTGTGACTCCACAAGGAGAGATAATGCGCTTTGCCTTTTCCCTAACAGAACCGAGGACAAACAATGAAGTCGAATATGAAGCCTTGATAGCAGGTCTTGATATCGCCGTTGACATGGGGATCGAAACCTCCTCATATACGGAAACTCCCAGCTGGTCGTTAGCCAAGTAAAAGGCGACTATTAAACGTGCAAACCAGAGTTGGTGAAGTACGGCAAGAGAATACAACAATTGCTGACTCAAATCTCCTCCTACATTCTGGAAAGCATACCGCGAGCGGAGAATAGCAAGGCAGATGCGTTAGCCAAACTCGCTAAAGAACTGGCTGACGAAAACCTCGATGACGTAAGGATCATGGTACAAAGCCGTCGGGTTCTTGCACCGGCAGAAATATCTCTGGAGTCGTCCTTGTAAGTCCACGTTGCGACCCCCGGTTCTTACGGGGAGGCGGAAACGGTATAAAATCAAAATTTTAACGCAAGAGGCAACATGGACTAAGCTAGGTCGGGATCTTTACCTAAACTAAAACTAGCATACTAAGCTAAAGATATTTAGCTACTCGGATGAAGATGGTTATACCTAAACTTGAACTCCTTCTCTTCAAGCTCCGATGGTGGTTCGATGGCTCCTTCTCGTTGTCTCCGTACGCCGAAGATAGATCCACTTGAAAGCTCCAACCTTTAGCTCCTTCTTCGTTCTTTGAAGAAACTAGTTCACTTGGTTTGCTAAACCTAGTGAACTAGAATGAGTAGAGATGATTTAGAATGGGATTTTATCTATGGTTCTTGATTCTCAACCCATGAGACAAGAGAACCATAGATCAAGAGAGGGAGCAAGAGGTTGAGGGTGAGAGCAAGAGGAGAGCTCAAGAACAAGAGAGAGAATGAGCAAGAAAGAATGAGCAACTCTTTTGTCTTTCACCCTCTCATAATCCAAAGTGATCATAACTCATCATATCAAAAAAGTCTTATGTGATGGTTAGAAGCAACCATAACCTTATCATGTCATGCACTCATTTTACTCAAATGAGCAAGCAAGAAAAAGTCTTTGGTATGAAATGATAACCATGGTTATCATGATGGTCAACTAGTCAAGCCTAGTCAACCGGTCAACAAAAGTCAACAAGTCAACAAAGTCAACAAGTCAACAAAAGTCAACAAGTCAACAACCATATCACCATAATACTTAATTAATATAATAGTTAATCACATATCATATTCTCATTAGGGTTGAGCATAAAGTCAAATAGTCAACGGTCAACTGTCAACAACCCTAATGAGAATCCGCGGCCTCTGCCTCCCTGTCAACTGTGCATACATACCCGCATCCGCGTTCCGAGGAACACGAATGCAAACTGGATAAATCCAATCCCATAAGGTACACTAGGATCTGGCTTAAACCAAAGCCCGCTAGTGTAAACTGTCCGGACACTGTACGTGCACAAGCGCACGGATGTGACCGAACCCTGTCGCAAAACCATGCGACCTGTCGCAATACCATGCGACCTCTACTCTTTTGCCTAAAGGCGAAAAGCTTTCTGTGTGGGACTCTAAAGACTCGACACTACGCTGGCAGTGGGTTTAACCACAGACCGCAAGCGGCACTAGCTGTGCGTAACGGTCCCCAGGTAATGCCGACAAGAAGACGGACGAGGCGAAACCCATCTGAACTCCTACTGAGCCTGAGTGTGACATTCTCCGTACAGTCCGGTCTGTTCGTCTGATACATCGCATGGCGGGCCTAGGGGGCGGTAAACGTCAGTCCCCCAATAGCGGTACAAGTCGTGCCGGAGCGAAGCCCAAAACACCCTGAGATAACACTGGAAACCTACCAGTATATCTCGTTTGCCCTGGCCAGGGACTACTCGTGTAATGGCTCTCCTAGACACAGCGCGATGTCAACCCCCAATACCGGGAGAAACGAATCCTGTCTAACCGTCACTGCCTCCAAGTGCTTCGGGACTGCACCCAACCACTACCTGTTTGCACGACTCCTTTGAGCCGTGGTAGGGTAGTGATCAAAGTACAGTGGGAACACACTCGAGGCGGAGTGACAGTGTCAAGTCAGCGGACTAAGCTGTACTCATGTCACCTGGGAACTGATAACTGACGATAGGTATAATACCAACTAGTCAGTTCCCGACGAGTCCTGTCCAGTGTACCCGTAACCTAACGAGCACCCGCATACTATCTCAAGTACGACGTACTGACGGCTGTGGGACAGACCGTCTCCCACACTGGGATGAGAAGCGCATGCGCTGGTCTACTCCGGAGTATCGATGCCCTGTCTCGATAGTCCTGCGACCAAGGACCTGCATAAGGATGTGCTTATAGATTACCCAGCCCCACTAGTGTGACGGCCATCACATCGCTGGTAATCAAGCAAAGATCCTAAGGGCTCTACTAATGTGTATAGGCGATATACAAAAATAAACACATGTACACATTGAAGTAGAAACAAACCAAGTAGCATACTACTATTTTGAGCAAGATTGTATATACAGGGTGAATATCCCAAGCATCCATTAAGTAATATACAAACCAGTATGATACAGTAATGGCCTCTAGGGCATATACACTAACAATCTCCCACTTGCACTAAGGCCATGTACTGGCGTATCGAAGACCTATCATCTCGATCAGCCGCTCGAAATGAGTCTGGGGCAGGGCCTTGGTGAATGGATCAGCAGTGTTATCTTCTGAAGCGACTCTCCGAACCTCGATCTCCTGGCGATCTACGATCTCCCTGATCAGGTGATACCGCCTCAAGATGTGCCTGGATTTCTGATGGGACCTTGGTTCCTTCGCTAAAGCTATAGCCCCGTTGTTGTCGCAATACAGAGGTATTGGATCAACAATGGACGGAACCACCTGAAGTTCTTTTAAGAACTTCCTCATCCAGACAGCTTCTTTTGCGGCATCAGATGCAGCGATGTATTCCGCTTCCATCGTCGAGTCTGCAACGGTTTCTTGTTTGGAACTCTTCCAACACACCGCCCCTCCATTGAGGGTAAAGACAAAACCCGACATGGACTTGGAATCATCCTTGTCACTCTGGAAGCTGGAGTCAGCAAAGGCCTCGATCTGGAGGTCTTTTCCGCCATACACCAAGAACATCTCCTTAGTCCTTCTCAGGTACTTGAGAATGTTTTTCACCGCTATCCAGTGTTTCTCCCCAGGGTTTGACTGATACCGGCTTACCACACTCAGTGCATAAGCTACATCCGGTCTGGTACACAACATCGCATACATTATAGAGCCTACCGCAGAAGCGTAGGGTATAATAGACATGCGATCCCTCTCCAAATCAGTCTTGGGAGACATCTCTTTAGAGAGGGTGATCCCGTGACAAGCCGGTAGGTTACCGCGCTTGGAATCTTCCATACTGAACCTCTTCAGTATGGTGTCGATGTACCTGGACTGTGAAAGTCCTAATATCCTCTTGGATCTGTCACGGTAGATCCGGATACCCAGAATGTATGAGGCATCACCCAGGTCTTTCATGGAGAACCTGTGTGACAAGAACCCCTTGACAGATTGTAGCATAGGAATGTCATTTCCTATTAAGAGAATGTCATCCACGTATAAAACGAGGAATACTACAGTTCTCGCTACAAATCTACTATAGATGCATGGTTCATCTGGATTTTTGATAAAGCCAAATTCTTTGACCGTCTCATCAAAGCAGATGTTCCAACTCCGCGACGCCTGCTTTAGTCCATAGATGGACTTAAGCAACTTGCACACCTTTCCGCTGCTCCCACTCTGAATGAAACCCTCTGGCTGGTCCATATAGACACACTCCTCTAAATTTCCATTTAGAAAAGCTGTCTTTACGTCCATTTGCCAGATCTCATAATCGTGGAAGGCAGCAATGGCAAGAAGGATCCGAATGGATTTCAGCATGGCTACTGGAGAAAAGGTTTCGTCGTAGTCCAAGCCAGGTCTTTGACGAAAACCCTTTGCTACCAGCCTAGCTTTATAGGTCTCAACCTGTCCATCTACACCAATCTTCCTTTTGAAGATCCACTTGCATCCTACGGGTTTTACCCCGTCTGGAGCAATGTCCAACGTCCATACCTTGTTGGTGTACATGGACTCCATTTCGGTCCGCATTGCATCCAGCCATTTCACTGAGTTAACGCTCTGAACGGCCTGCTGGAAGCTAGTAGGCTCATCATAATCTATGATGCAATCCTCTCTATCCCCGTCTATGAGAAAACCGTAGTATCTCTCGGGCGGATGAGACTGCCTACTACTCCTGCGGAGTGGCGCAGGAATGTCCTGTTCTGTTGAACCCTCTGGTTCCACTAAGCTTTCAGTAACAGTCTGTGGTTCTGGAACTTCTTCCAGTTCTATTGTGCTCCCACTTATCTGGGTTTCCAAAAACTCAGTTTCCAAGAAGCGGGCATGCTGAGAAACAAAAACCTTTTGTTCCTCAGCGGAATAGAAAAGATACCCCCTGGAGTTCCTTGGGTATCCCACAAACTTACACTGTACTGAACGTGTCTCAAGCTTGTCCGCATGCTGCTTTTTTACAAAAGCTGGACATCCCCATACCTTGAGATACTTTAGACAGGGTTTCTTCCCAGTCCACATCTCATATGGGGTGGTAGGCACAGTCTTGGTGGGAGCCTTGTTCAAGAGATACGCAGCTGCTTCTAGTGCATATCCCCAGAATGATCGCGGTAACTCAGCGTTACTCATCATGGACCGAACCATATCCAATAGGGTTCGGTTCCGTCTCTCCGATACACCATTATGTTGCGGAGTGTATGGAGGAGTAAGCTGAGAGAGAATACCATTCTCTTTTAAGTAATTCAGGAATTCGGCACTTAAGTATTCTCCACCTCGATCCGATCTTAGAATCTTAATACTTTTGCCGGTCTGTTTCTCTACTTCATTCTTATACTCCTGGAATTTTCCAAAGGCCTCGGACTTATGTTTCATCAAGAAGACATAACCGTACCTTGAGAAGTCATCCGTAAAAGTAATGAAGTAAGAATGTCCGCTTCGGGCATGTGTAGACATTGGACCGCACACGTCACTGTGTACGAGTCCCAAGAGCTCGCTCGCTCTTACTCCTTGTCCAGTAAACGGAGTCTTTGTCATCTTTCCTTTGAGACAAGATTGACAAGTGGCATACGATTGATATTCGAACGCATTCAAATATCCTTCTGTATGTAACTTAGTCAACCTTCTCTCATTGATGTGACCCAATCTACAATGCCACAAGAAAGTCTGATTCATTTCCGGAGACTTTCTTTTGTGTGTATTCTGGACGTTGAAAATCTGTGGTTGGTTTAACACGTATATACCATTACTCAATGTACCTGACCCAATCAAAACTTGATTAAGGTGAATGTTTACAACATTACTTACAAACGCAAATTCATAACCTTCTTTAAAAACTAAAGATACAGAAATGATATTACAAGTTGCGTTGGGTACAAAAAAGCAATTACGCAAAACCAAAACATGTCCATCTGACATTCCCAGGTGATAGTCCCCCACGGCTTTAGCATCCATGCTAGCTCCGTTCGCAACTCTGAGGGTCATGTCACCTGCTTTCAAAACACTACGGTTTCTCAACGCCTGCAAAGAATTACAGATATGAGATCCTGATCCGGTATCCAATACCCAGGAAGTAGAGTTTATTGAAAGACAGTTTTCAATAACATACACACCTGAAGCTGAAGCTGCAACCTGCTTCAATTCCTGTGTTCTGGCCTTCCAGGCCCTGCAATCATTCTTCCAGTGTCCTTTCTTATGACAATAGAAGCATTCTTCCTTATCCACAAGCTTCCCCGCTATCTTTGTTGCTTTTGCTTTTCCCTTCGTATCCACTTTACTAACACCGCCCCTTGGTTTGGCGGGGGCCTTCTTCTTCTTTCCCTTGGCTTTCGCCTTGGACCTAGAAGAAGATGATCCTCCTACAAACAAAGTGGATGTATCCCTACCTTTCTGTAGGGTACCCTCTGCGCTCCTCAGCATGTTGAGGAGCTCTGAAAGTTCAACCTCTTTTTCTTGTAGGTTGAAGTTCAGTATGAACTGGGCGTAAGTGGAAGGAAGGGACTGGAGAACTATATCCGTATATAGTTCACTCTCTAATGTGATCCCTAGGTCAGCGAGCTCCTCAATGTAGCCGATCATCTTTAGCATGTGCTCGGCTACTGATGATCCGACGGCCATTCTTGTCGAAAATAACTTTTTCGACGCTTCGTATCTTGCGATACGTGATTGCTCTCCATACAGTTCTTTTGTATGGAGCAATATGGACTCCATGTCCATATTCTCATGCCTCCTCTGATGTTCGTTGTCCATCGAGGCAAGCAGGAGGCATTTGGCCTTCGCGCTATCAATCTCCCAAGTCTTACGGATTTCCTTATCCGCGACGCTGGAAGTTGGACCAGGGACAGGGGGAGCTTTGGTGGTAAGAAGATACCCCAGCTTGTCATAAGTGATTGCTATCTTGACATTCCTGAGCCAATCTTTGTAGTTTGGCCCTGTCAGTTTGTTTTTATCTAGGAGTAACTTAAGTCCAGTCATGTTGATTGGTCGCTGCAATTAGGAGAGAGAAGAAGAAACACTCAGCATGATGCTCTTGCAAGTTTAGAGTGGTTTTTAGTTTGTCTAAACAGGATGGCTCCCACTGTTTCTCGAATCCCTCCTCAAACCATAAAGGAAGAATTAGCCGGGATCAATCCCACCGTACAATACTTGCTTAACCGTTCAGCCAGGCCGGTGTCGGTACTTCGAGGGAGGTTTTCCAACGCTTTCGCGAAGTTCCTTAATTAAAGAACCTCTTTTCCCTGGGGGCGTAGCCCCGCTAACACCTTTCTAGGCACCTACTAGGTTTATAGCATTGATCGTTAAGTGAGAAATTTCCCGAGGAGTAGCATATACTCACAGTAGGATCGGGATCCAAATATCATCGCGTGATGAAACTGAAGGAATCCTACCAGAATCATCACACTCCAAATGGTATGCAAATCTAGCAAGTTTCAGTACTTATGAAACTCCCGATGTGGATTTTTGCCCCATGCTCTTATGACCTTGACGAAGGTCAACAAATCATAAGTCACATGTCAAGTTCTGCCCGTCATTATCCAGGTTAATTTGAATCCACCCGTATATACCCTTGACGAAGGTCAACAAGGTAATGCGAATGTCCCAAATCAACGCATCTATCTATGCTACATATGAATACCCAATAGCTACCAATCACTATGCCTTGACGAAGGTCAACAAACACAGCTTGAATACTATTGAATATTCATACGAAACGACGGAGGGCTACGAATGGTTTTGGCAAAACCGTGAACGTAGTGAACTTGATATGGTCGATGGAACGAGATAGCTTTTAAAAGGAGTGGCTCAAGCTCCGCATTTAAAAGTTGTTTTTGAAAAGTACCGAGTGGTTTTTCGAAAGTGTTCCAACGACTTTAACTTGGTTTATTATCTTGCATTAGTTCTTTTAATGCGTGATATTCTTGCATTAGTTCTTTTAATGCGTCCCATCATTTAATCCTACCATTGCAGAAAACAACCAAAATATGACGTACGCTTATGCCATTCGCATTCGCCACGGGGCCCCATCATTACCCGTTAGGTTACTTAACTAACGACAGAGCGGGGGCTGGGCTAGCGCGTCTGTAAAACATAAGCAACGCCTAAATAATATCATATATAGATATACTGCAATGATAAACATTTCAGATCACAGATAAATACATTGGATATACTAGGAATCTGTAATTTGTACGAGCCTGTAACAAAAACAGATTACACGGTCGCGGTGAATAGCCAATACCCTACCCAAGACCCCTACGGGTGCGGCAAACTACCCGCCAAGTACCCGAAGCGTAGCAACCTCCCTCATCTCCATGAGTAGGCCACTCGACACTTCGGCATACCCGGTAGTTTGTGCACCCCTCCATGGGTCTATCCTAGGAGCAAAAACAGTAAAAAGAAATTATACAATGACGGCTACAACCCCGACCCGGTTGTGCGGCCATACAAATAATTATTACATCAATTTACAAATTTACATGAATTGCAAGAAAAGAAAACTCTCGTCTCACAACCCCCGGCTATTCACCCGCGACAATCCAACATATTTATATACACATTCCAGCACATTACAGATCATGTATAACCCCGACCAATCGACTTATAGCGATTAGCCGACGTTCAATACATGCAAACATCACAGATATAACCATCATAGTCAAAGTGCAGTGAAGTTCGGAAAAAAATACGGAATTATAGGACCCCAAAAGGAAATTTCTTTTCTGGAAAATCTGGGCACATATAATATATTTCAAAAATCCCAAAACAACCACAGACACACACTGCACGAAAAACGATGCACAGAAGACGACAAAGCACGGCGTTTCCGCGGCGGATGCCTAGCTCGCGCGGCGGAAGGGCGGCGGTTTGGACGAATTACTGTATCGTTTTTCTTGGGTGTTCACACAAAACCCTGAGCCGAATTTACAAGTGTAAAGTTTTTCATTTTGAGCCAAAAAAATTTCAACAGAAACTCAGTTTTTTGTAAAAGTTTGGTTTTTGGATTTTTCCGGTTCCGAACTTCGTTACACTTCACTACCAAGCTAGTTTAAGTTTAGTTAGGCTCTGATACCACTGTAAGTCCACGTTGCGACCCCCGGTTCTTACGGGGAGGCGGAAACGGTATAAAATCAAAATTTTAACGCAAGAGGCAATATGGACTAAGCTAGGTCGGGATCTTTACCTAAACTAAAACTAGCATACTAAGCTAAAGATATTTAGCTACTCGGATGAAGATGGTTATACCTAAACTTGAACTCCTTCTCTTCAAGCTCCGATGGTGGTTCGATGGCTCCTTCTCGTTGTCTCCGTACGCCGAAGATAGATCCACTTGAAAGCTCCAACCTTTAGCTCCTTCTTCGTTCTTTGAAGAAACTAGTTCACTTGGTTTGCTAAACCTAGTGAACTAGAATGAGTAGAGATGATTTAGAATGGGATTTTATCTATGGTTCTTGATTCTCAACTCATGAGACAAGAGAACCATAGATCAAGAGAGGGAGCAAGAGGTTGAGGGTGAGAGTAAGAGGAGAGCTCAAGAACAAGAGAGAGAATGAGCAAGAAAGAATGAGCAACTCTTTTGTCTTTCACCCTCTCATAATCCAAAGTGATCATAACTCATCATATCAAAAAAGTCTTATGTGATGGTTAGAAGCAACCATAACCTTATCATGTCATGCACTCATTTTACTCAAATGAGCAAGCAAGAAAAAGTCTTTGGCATGAAATGATAACCATGGTTATCATGATGGTCAACTAGTCAAGCCTAGTCAACCGGTCAACAAGTCAACAAAAGTCAACAAGTCAACAAAGTCAACAAGTCAACAAAAGTCAACAAGTCAACAACCATATCACCATAATACTTAATTAATATAATAGTTAATCACATATCATATTCTCATTAGGGTTGAGCATAAAGTCAAATAGTCAACGGTCAACTGTCAACAACCCTAATGAGAATCCGCAGCCTCTGCCTCCCTGTCAACTGTGCATACACACCCGCATCCGCGTTCCGAGGAACACCAATGCAAACTGGATAAATCCAATCCCATAAGGTACACTAGGATCTAGCTTAAACCAAAGCCCGCTAGTGTAAACTGTCCGGACACTGTACGTGCACAAGCGCACGGATGTGACCGAACCCTGTCGCAAAACCATGCGACCTATCGCAATACCATGCGACCTCTACTCTTTTGCCTAAAGGCGAAAAGCTTTCTGTGTGGGACTCTAAAGACTCGACACTACGCTGGCAGTGGGTTTAACCACAGACCGCAAGCGGCACTAGCTGTGCGTAACGGTCCCCAGGTAATGCCGACAAGAAGACGGACGAGGCGAAACCCATCTGAACTCCTACTGAGCCTGAGTGTGACATTCTCCGTACAGTCCGGTCTGTTCGTCTGATACATCGCATGGCGGGCCTAGGGGGCGGTAAACGTCAGTCCCCCAATAGCGGTACAAGTCGTGCCGGAGCGAAGCCCAAAACACCCTGAGATAACACTGGAAACCTACCAGTATATCTCGTTTGCCCTGGCCAGGGACTACTCGTGTAATGGCTCTCCTAGACACAGCGCGATGTCAACCCCCAATACCGGGAGAGACGAATCCTATCTAACCGTCACTGCCTCCAAGTGCTTCGGGACTGCACCCAACCACTACCTGTTTGCACGACTCCTTTGAGCCGTGGTAGGGTAGTGATCAAAGTACAGTGGGAACACACTCGAGGCGGAGTGACAGTGTCAAGTCAGCGGACTAAGCTGTACTCATGTCACCTGGGAACTGATAACTGACGATAGGTATAATACCAACTAGTCAGTTCCCGATGAGTCCTGTCCAGTGTACCCGTAACCTAACGAGCACCCGCATACTATCTCAAGTACGACGTACTGACGGCTGTGGGACAGACCGTCTCCCACACTGGGATGAGAAGCGCATGCGCTGGTCTACTCCGGAGTATCGATGCCCTGTCTCGATAGTCCTGCGACCAGGGACCTGCATAAGGATGTGCTTATAGATTACCCAGCCCCACTAGTGTGACGGCCATCACATCGCTGGTAATCAAGCAAAGATCCTAAGGGCTCTACTAATGTGTATAGGCGATATACAAAAATAAACACATGTACACATTGAAGTAGAAACAAACCAAGTAGCATACTACTATTTTGAGCAAGATTGTATATACAAGGTGAATATCCCAAGCATCCATTAAGTAATATACAAACCAGTATGATACAGTAATGGCCTCTAGGGCATATACACTAACAGTCCTAAGAAAAGGGAGCGACCAAGCAAACGGCTCACAAATAAAAGACTAGGAAAAGGCTAAGGATTGGAGAGAAGTCTTTATAGACTACTTCAAATCCCGTCGAACACCTGAAGATGCGTCTTCAAGACATCAGCTCATTAAACGAGCTCTGTCTTACGCCTTCGTCAATGATACTCTGTACAAGAGATCGTTCGACTCTCTGTGGCTAAAATGCCTGGGGCCGGAAGAAGCAAAGATAGTCGTCCAAGAAACTCACGACGGACTCTGCGGTTCTCATCAAACCGGACCAAAGATGAAGCTGAAGATCAAAAGGATGGGCTAATATTGGCCCACGATGATTCAGGACTGTCTCGAGAACGCGAAGCAGTGCCACTCGTGCCAAATTCATGGGGACTTCATCCACCAGCATTCGAATCCGCTACACCCAACGGTGGCTAGCTGGCCGTTCGAAATGTGGGGAACTGACATAATCGGGCCCATCGAACAAGTTTCGTCCAGAGGACATCGGTTCATATTGGCGACAACCGATTACTTTTCTAAGTGGGCAGAAGCCATACCGCTAAAAGAAGTGAAGACGGAAAATATTCTCCATTTCTTCAAGTCACACGTCATCTATCGGTTTAGCACTCCACGACGGATTATCTCCGATAACGGGCCGGCCTACAAAAGTCACAAAATCAGCCGCTTCGCACAACAGCATAACATAGACTGGAGATACTCTTCGGTCTATAATCCCCGAGCTAACGGTCTGGCTGAGGCTTTCTACAAGACCTTGACGAAGATCATAAAGAAGACGGTGTCCAGAAATAGAAGAGATTGGCACGAGAGATTGCATGAAGCTCTCTAGGTGTATCGAACTACGTTCAAAACGGCCACAAACACAACGCCGTATGTATTGGTATTCGGCGCTGAAACAGTACTCCCCTTGGAGATAGAGCTACCCTCTCTACGAGTGGCAGTTCATTATGAGCTAACAAATGAAGAGAACGCTCATTTTCGGCTCGAGGAGCTCGACGCCCTCGATAAAACTCGTCTCATGGCGCAGCAAAACCTGGAGACTTACAAAGCAAGGATGACGCGCTCGTACGAAAGATTGACTAGGCCGAGAACATTTCGCCAAAGCGAACTCTTGCTAGTTGTAAAAAGACCTATGATCCCTAATCGTGCCAAACGGGGGAAATTCTAGCCAAACTATGAGGGCCCGTATATCATAGACAAGGTCTACCGAGGTGGGGCTTACTTGCTCATGACTATGCATGGCGAAAGACCCTTTAGGCCAATAAATGATCGGTTCTTGAAAAAATACTACGCCCGACCGAAATGTCTGTAAACTACTATGAACCGCAGCATCCTAAAGCTGACGTAAAAAAAACGGTACGTCCATAAGCAAAATGGGCATGGATGAAAACCCGAAAGGGCTCCTTGAGTAAAAAACAGCAGGGCTACCGGTGAGTTTGTAAAAACCCGAAAGGGCGCAATCTCGTTAAAAGACACTTGCAAGGTCCTCTCGACCTTGTAAGGAGAAAATACATGCATGAGATCCTTACGACTCATAAGGGAACAACACACTTAGGGATCCCCGCGATTCCTGAGGAGAAGTTGCACTTACGAGATCCTCATGACTCGTAAGGAGAATTCCCCTATGAGACCCTCACGGCTCATAGGATTCAAAAGCCTTAAGTTACAGGGATCTGAACCTATTCTTAAGCCATCACACTCCCCAGACTGCCCTACAAGCGGTTTAATATTAACCCTTGTATACAATCCACGGGCACAAATAAACGTCTCTCCCACCAAGTTCCCGCCAATGGCGCGAAATTTCCCCGCTTGATGAACAACACTTGTAAGTCCTCTCTACTTATAAGGAGAAAATGCTCTTATGAGTTCCTTACGACTTATAAGAGAGAACACCACTTAGAAGTCCTCATGACTTTTAAGGAGAACATACACCTATGAGATCGTCACGACTCGTAGGGAGAAACACCTTTATGAGACCCTTACGGCTCATGAAGTCAAAAGTCTTAGTCGACAGGATCCTAACCCTGTTTGCTAAGCCAACTTTGTTCGAACCGACGAAGGTAAATGATGATTCGCTCCTGGCAATATTCCAGTCGCAGCGATGCTGATGCCTAAATCGGTATCAAATTCCAAGTGCCATACTCATGATAAAAAAAAATCAGCAAGTAAAATATATGCATACAAAAACAGCCGAAATGATTGGGCAACTCGCAATAAAAAGCAGAAAGTAAAAAGAAAATAGCCGAAATGATTGGGCACCGCAAAAAATAGCCGAAATAATTGGGCAATCGCGACTTTCGCGATATAAAAAGCTGAAATGATAGAGCATCGCGGAAAGAAAACAAAAAAATACATATGAAATGAAACTTTTGCCCTGCAGGTAAGTCCATACTGACCCCTGTATACAATCCATGGGCATAAACGTAAAGGGAACCACATATCCCAACAAACTCTGTCAAAAGGAAGAGTCAGGTTTCAGCGGCAATATCTGCACCCCAGAAGACCCGCAACGGCGTTCCTCCTCATGCCAGCAGAACACGGACACGACATCACCAATCGAAGCCACGGCAAAGTACCTAGTTCCAAGACTCCATAGTTCACAGACAACCTGAAGTCAACCCCCGACACCGTAGAAAACGGAGAAAGTCGATCCCGACACATTAGAAAACGGAGAAAGTCAACCCCCGATACCGTAGAAAACGGAGAAAGTCGATCCCGGCACCGAAGAAAATGGAGAAAGTCAATCCTGACACCGTAGAAAACGGAGAAAGTCGATCCTGCCACCGTAGAAAATGGAGAAAGTCAACCCCCGACACCGTAGAAAACGGAGAAAGTCGATCCGACATGGTAGAAAACAGAGAAAGTCGATCCCGGCACCGTAGAAAACGGAGAAAGTCGTTCCCGACACCGTAGAAAACGGAGAAAGCCAACCCCCGCCACCGTAGAAAACGGAGAAAGTCGATCCCGACACCATAGAAAACGGAGAAAGTCAACCCCCGACACCGTAGAAAACGGAAAAAGTCGATCCCTACACCGTAGAAAACGGAGAAAGTTAACCCCCGACATCGTAGAAAACGGAGAAAGTCGATCCCGACACCGTAGAAAACGGAGAAAGTCAACCCCCAACACCATAGAAAACAGAGAAAGTCGATACCGACATCGTAGAAACGGAGAAAGTCAACCCCCCGGCACCGTAGAAAACGGAGAAAGTCAATCCCGACACCGTAGAAAATGGAGAAAGTCAATCCTGACACCGTAGAAAATGGAGAAAGTCGATCCCGACACCGTAGAAAACGGAGAAAGTCAACCCCCAACCTCCCCGTCGAAGCAACGCTTCGACTTGGGAACAAGTCAACTCATCGACCACTTACAAGTCCTCTCGACTTGTAAGGAAGAAAATTCTCTTGTGAGATCCTTACGACTCTCAAGAGAAAACGCACTTAAGAGTCCTCACGACTCCTAAGGAGAAAATACACCTATGAGATCCTCATGACTCGTAGGGAGAAAAATATTTGTGAGTCCTTCATGACTCATAAAATTGAAAAGTCTTAGGCGGCAGATCTGAACCTGTTTCCTAAGCCATCACTACCCTACAAAGAGTTCAAGATGAGCTATTATCTATCATCTACAAGCCACACTTCCCAAAATTACATACCATCGAAATCGAGGTGCTGCTCAAGAGTACGTAAACTGCTTTGCGCCAAGTCAAAACAAAAAGGTATAACCCACGGACATCAATCACATATTATGCAAGGTAATAAGGAGAACATTTGGTATACATCCAATTGAGCGTCCGAAGCGTACTCACTTATGTATGTGCGAAAAAGATAAAATAAACGCATGGAAAGGAAAAATTTGTTATTCATACCTCAGAAAGTTCTTACATGAATGAAAACAGTAAACAAAAACATCATTAAAGTGTTTACAATGGCAAAACATTGAATCCGGGACATGGATTGAGAAATTCAAAAGTAAGGCCATCTAAAATGTTTCGGGCCTTTTGGACCATTCTCGTATGCATCCTCTCACGATCGCAAGTGTCAGGGTCTTCACCGATGTCCTCCGCCCTCTGATAAGCAGCGATTATCGTCGTCTGTTAGAAAGTTTGATGCAAAATATCGATGAGATTATCTCACCGCTTCTTCGAGATCAGTCCCTTCAGATACACTGAGTGCACCTTATCATCAGTGTCATCCAGTGCATTAAGCGGCATGGCTTCATAAAATCCGGGAAATGCTCCCCAAATTGCTCTCAGTATAATCTTTAAGAGAGCGGAGCGACGAGTAAGTAGCCGACCGTTGTGTGCATTGAAACGATTCATAATTTCAGCGCATTGGGCATTTGTGAACTTCTGGTTCTGACAACGGCCTTGTGCGCGAATGTCCTCATAAGAAATGATTTCGTTAAGACAGTACAGATGAGCGGCCATTACACCTGAAAATGAAAATCAGTGAGAGTTTAGTGGACAGACTGATCAAGACATGGGGATTTAAACAGCTCTTGACATCCGCATGAAGAAAACAAGTGTTGATTAAGACACCTAACAAATTCAAATTTGCGCAATTAAGGAGGGAATCATAAAGGGATTCTCATTTAATGAGAGACTCCTCGGGTCAAGGAGTTGGACTCCTCGAGAGCAGCGCTCTTCAACATATATGACATCTGTAATAATTAATGATGAAGGGAATAAAGTTCCCCGCCCCCCCCCCCAAATTTCTAAAGAGCAATGCTCTGCGAAGAAGATGGGATAATCCATCAAAAACCCTAAAAGCAAAGCTTTCTACAGAAGTAAAAACTTCAGGATCTATAAGATCTGCGAAGCGAACTCTAAGAGTTCTTCGTTAATAGGTTAAAAGAACCTTAAAAAGGATTTCTTTTTCTTATTCATGATCTAGAGAGAGCAAAAATCTGTTTTTAATTAACGGGTTAAGAAACCCTAAAAATCTTTAAAGATCTATGATCTAAGTAGAGCAAAGCTCTGTTAATGGGCTCAAATCTTACAAAAAATTTGACAGAGTCTTAACTCTAAGAGAGTTCTTAAAACAAAGAGCTATGCTCTGAAAGAGAATTAATTCTCAGAAAATTAAGAAAGAAGATGAACAGAGCTCATCTCAAAGTTCAAAGGCCCTATTTATAGGCACTGAGAGCTATTTCAACTTCTAAGTTAATCTAATGGCGCAGATGCTGCCACCGCTGCACTCACGTCTAAGCCACGTGAGCGCAACGGTGGGGGGGCATTTGTTTCCCCCAATCAGAGCAAAACTCTGTTCAAATTTTGAAATTTGAAATGAAGCAGCGCTTCATAAAAGCGCTCGCGCTAAATGCGCCAGCGCTAAGAGTCAAAGACTCTGATGCAGCGCTCACGTGCAAAGAACGAGAACGCTTGTGCTAGCAGCGCCAGCGCTAAGAGTCAAAGACTCTGATGCAGCGCCTACGTGCAAAGCACGAGAGCGCTAGCGCTAAGTGCGCTGGCACCCAGAGTCAAAGACTCTGATGCAGTGCTCACGTGCAAAGCACGAGAGCGCTAGCGCTGGAACTAAATATTCCCCACCCTTGGATCAAAGATCCAACGAAGATGACTAAAAATCATCAAGTTACCTCTGAATATTAGAGCACAGTTGGATCAAAGATCCAATGGTGATTAAAAATCACCAAGATACAGAATAAGTTCTGTATGGGAAAAGATTTTCCCAATCTTGTTAAAAACAAGAAAATTATCTTCTGTAAAACAGAAACCCTTTGATCAAAGATCCAACGGTGGGAAACATTCCCAAATCAATTAGAGAAAAGATCTCTTCAACTGATTCAACAAATCAGCCTCTCCTATATAAAGGACCCAAGACTTCAAGTCTCACATAGAGGAACCCCCCATAAACTTTGAGAAATTTAAAAGAGAAGAGCAAGCTCTCAAAAGAAGAAGAATTTCTTCAAGGTAAATAAAATAGAGAGATCAAAATATCTCGTTGGAGAAGAAGAACCTAATTCTTCTTCAATATCATAGATCTATAAGATAGATGTCTTTCACAAAAAGAGATCATAGCATCTCATTATAAAATGGGAGGAGAAAGAACTTAATTTTCTTTGGATCACAGATCCGCAATGACAAGGTCTTTCATAAAAACAGAAGAGATTGTAAAATCTCCTATTAAAATGAGAACTAAGTTCTTACATCTATGAGACAAAGTCTCCAATGAACGGTAATTTAATTCTCAGAGCGCAGAACTGATCAAAGTTGCCTAAAAAGAGCCCTAGCGCTCCGATTAAAAAGAAGGGCCTTAGCGCTCTAAAACTGGCGCACAACGCCGCAGCACTCCTAGCGCTCCAATTAAAAGAAGTGCCTTAGCGCTCCAAGACTAGCGCACAACGCCGCAGTGTTCCAAGCGCTATTTTAAAAGGAGTGCCCAGCGCTTCAAGGTTGGCTCTCAGCACCAAGCGCACCACGTGCTCCTCACGTGTGCACTATTTCACAAGGAGCGCTCTGCACTCATTAACTAGCGCCAAGCGCACCACGTGCTCCTCACGTGTGCGCTATCTCACAGGAAGCGCTTTAGCACTCTAAGTCTGGCGCTCAGCGCCAAGTGCGCCAAGTGCTCCTCACGTGTGCGCTGAGGGAACTAAACTGTTTTTTAAATAAAGCCCCAAAGCTATAATGAGTGCTCAACATTCAATAAAAGACAAAAAGATTGTCAGAACCCAAACCAATGCTCAGCATTGTTAAATATTCAACATTTTAACCGAGTGGGCCGAGCCCAAGTTGGCCCCAGATCCCTCATTTAGATTAATTGAGCCCATATACTCATAAATCTTTTTAACTGGTCTTAGTCTCAAACTTGACTACAGATCTCCCAACCAACATTGGTTCAAGGGTACATCTCTTTGTACCTCTGATATATGTCGCTGTAATTCTTCAACCCCTTCAGAGAGACGGAGGGTCCCAATAACCAATAACTTTTGGTGCAAGCAAAACCACACAGACTATGACGTATTTAAACTGGACTATGATGTCCTTAAACTTTACGGACTGTAAGGTCCCTAAACTCATGGACTATGATGTCCTTACACTTATGAACCACAATGTCCCTAAACTAAAGCAATAGAGTCAAAATGCTCTTTTGTTGGATCTAAATGATCCTATAAAGTAGATCTTAGTCTAAAATTAGACTAACGTATCCTTGACAAACATTTAAGTTGATCTTAGTCTCAAATGAGATTAACGATCCTTAAACCCAACCAAAAACCAAATCTAAGAAAATACGGATTTGGACTAATCAACGCCCTACGGGCGACAACATAAATTACTCTCCGTATACAATCCACGGGCAACCAAAAATAAAACAAACACACACGACACGAAGTGACCATCTGGAGAAGGAGATGTGGTTACTGCGATGCGGTAGTGTAATTAACTGCAGGGGCTTGCGCCTGCAGGGAAGAGCGTCCCCACAATCAAAAACCCCTCACAATGAGGGAGAATCTGACGAAGTCTACTACATCGGCCGCATCCGTCTAAACCTCCGATGCACGATGTCATAAATCAACTTGGCATCTTCGGAGAGGTAGACGGATAAAACCAAATAGCATCTGCTCCCAAATTCATGCAAGACGAACCTACGCGGTTCTGTCTCTGTATTCAGCGGAGAACAGCCCCGCTGCTTTCGCACGGCACAGAGTGCCTGATAGACACTTGATGAGATGGTGTCATATTTTCTCTGATGGGGCTGGGACACGTCTCTTTGCAACATCGTTTGGACTGTCGTCTTCTTAATCCCCTCATCATTCCTTCATCATTTCCCTCCACTCCCTCACCATGGCAGCCCTCTCTCCCTCCCTCCTCTACCTCCTCAAAACACGTCCAAAAACACAACAAAAAGTCCATCTCCATTTCATTAAAAATGTGCACAAGCTCCTTACAAATACTTTGGACCAAGAAAGCAAGGATTTTGGACACTTGGGGCAACTCAAGAAATTTCTTGAGTTGCCAAATGAGATAATCTCTTTACCATTAGTGTAGAATTACATTCACTTTAGCTTCCATGTTAGTTTAGAAGTGATTAAGTAATTGTTTAGTGAACTTTGAAAATTCCTAGAAGGGGTTAATGTTTGATTTGAATTGAGATGGAGTAATTAAGGGTTCGTAGAGATCTTAGACCCCCCATTAGTGTTAAATTTTGGACTAGACCATAGACTTAAACCCCAAATACGAACTTTGAAATTCTGCCGATTTTAGATTTTGTGGAAATTGTGATGCTAATTAGAGATCTGATAACACCCGGGGACCCTAGAAATTATTTAGCAAACACAGAGATACAAGCAGGCAACCTAGAAGCTACCACAGAGACACGAGTCCCAATACCCACCACTTGGCCGCAAATATAAGCTTTGCAGCCAAAGCAGGAGCTTTGGGGTGGTGTTTGGTTCATGGCTCTTTCATCTATAAACTAGACCTTTAACATATGCAAAATTGGCTAATTTGACCTAGGGTAAAATCTGGAGCATATTTTCTGAGATTCTGTTTTGGTTTCGTGCTTGTTTATAACCTGAACTTGGTATTTGTGTTTTATCTCGGTCGATTCATGTTTATACGTCGATCGTCGAAAGTTGTTTGATTATTCGTGCATGCATAGATCATAGGTTTTAACCTATGTGTGATACGCGTGCCGATTTGGTTTTCGTGTGCGATTTCGGTTTACGATATCTTGTGTGTTGATATTGTAGATACCTTCGCGTGGATTCCGAGGCGATGGAGCACGGCGTCATCGACTTCGGCGAGCAAGAATCAAGTGAGTAGATCTATATCTACGGGGGAAGTCGGGTGGATGGCGTATAGCACCCCCACAAGTTTTGATGGAAACCGATCTATAGTGTACGGTTAAGGAAACCTAGACTAGAAAGCTATAGGATATGGCTAGAGAAAACCATATTAGAAAGTTAGGAATAGGGTTAAGGAGTTGGTAGGAGATAGATATACCATAGCTTAGGGTTTAGGTGACATGATATGATAGATATAGATAAGTAGTTATAAAGAGAACCAATAGGAGATTATAGTGGTATAACATGAGGTTGATAATATATGACTTTAGATTGATAAGATGACCTGATGATATGTTGGTATACGGATGCGAGTCATTATGAGTTGATTGATACCTTACCGGTCCCATGATCCGAGATTTGATGCGGACGTGACCTGAAAGATTGGTATATATATATGGATAATCTTGTGAATCTTGAGTGATATGCCGTACGAGACGTGAGGTCCGTACCCTCCTTGTCACATAGGTTGTTAGGATCCTAAATTGTTTTTGACGACGTACGATGAGTTGTCATACGTGATGAGTTAATTGTTGATTGATCCATACCCTTGACTAGAGGAGGCCGATTGATAGATCCACCGACTCGGTCAGGTTAGATACGTATACCTTATACCTTTTAGCTGCCGATTTACTTTATGCTACTTTCATGTCATTACTATTGCATTTCGTATACCTGTGCTAGTACACCTGCACCATTATCGATGATGCATATGTCATACTTACACGGATTGGCCGGCTCACACACTTCATCATCGATAATTTCCATGTCACTACATAGTAGAATTGCTGCATCATGATATGACTCTTTGCATAATTTACTTGCTATAGTTACATATACACCTTTATACGATGTTGCACTTGACCTTGGAGAAATTGGGAACCGCGGGATATATTTTAAAACTGGATTCATTTTAAGGAGCGGTTTTCCCTTGATATATGCATATTACTGTTCCATGTTGCATGATTTACTGATATGCTTACATTCTGTTATATGTCGCATACATCATGCTTTACGATTTTACGCATTGAGATATGTTGTTTTCATGAGATTTCTGGATTTGAGAACCGTGGTTATTTCAAAAGAAAGTACGTATTGTTTTAAAAAAAATGGTTTCTCTTGATATGATATTTCAGTGCGTTCACCATTCGTTTTCTCGGTTTTGAGACGTGTGATATGTGAAACCCGATTCGAGGAGGCGGATGATCCATTTGCGGGTTCATGGTGGACCCGGTATGGTACCCCGGAGCGAGAGAGATTTCGTGGGGATGACGATGAGCCTGGCTGAGGGACTACTTCCAACCGGTGATTGGTTGGACCTGGCGGTTGTCCGGAGGATACCGACCGGAGTCGAGAGATGGATAGGGGCCGACCCGTTCTGCCGAAACCCGCGGGCCGATCTCGCAGACGGAGCCCGAGATATGAGGATTTACGTGTCGATGCTGGACACAGGTTTCATGATGTTTCGAGTGCCGCTGCTAGACACTCAGGTTCCATGATTTTGATGCGTCGCGAGGGACACACGTTGATAAATATCCTCATACCTTCATGCATATGCTTTTTATGATATTTACATGCATGATGTTGTTGTGGCATGGGTTGACACGTGGACGAGATCCACATGCATACTGGCATTGATGTTATGGTTGGATGATATCCGCATGCATATAGGCTTTGAATACATTGTTGGCACAGATGTAGATACGGTCACCCTAGATATCATAGTATTACCTTTATAATATTGTTGACCTAGGAAATCGTTGTTTATTCGATTTCTACCTATTGATGTTTTCTACTCACGAGTTGGCAACTCACCCCCGTTGTGCCACAGTTCTTACAAGTTGACAGCATGAATCAGTAGCGGCTTCACTGGCACACAGTTGCATTCGGATGTTTCGCATTGGTAGGTGGGACATTTGTATCGTGCCCACTCTTGTATTTATTATTCATATTGTATCTAGTCAACTCTATCAATCAAACTAGTATTTGTATAAGTAATGAGACTTAGTGAGACTTATGGTTGTGAGACTTAGAGCGAGGGGTATTCCACTACTTGTGGTTTTGATGTCTTGCTTATTTATTTATCTTTTGTGGTGATCTTCACCATTGGACGTCGTATACTTATATTTATACTTTGCATGGTTGTGGATCTGCCGATTGGCGAAGAGCTAGCTCCTGCTTGGGGATGCCTTTATATTATCATGTAATGTGGGTTTTGGATCAAAATATACAAAGGAGGTGCTGCCCAAATTTTTAAAAAAAAAGACGAAACATGTTTTCAAAACTAGTAAATTTCACTTGCATTTTTCATGTCCCTTTCCTATGCATTTAAGAAAGCTTGATTTCATTTACCTTTATTTCAAAAAACTTCACCTCTTTTATTCTCTTAAAAATGTTTAGATTTTCTGGGTTTTCTGCTTACTTGAATTACGTTACGCTTTTAGACGTTGCGTGATTTAAGTGCTGGTCACAAGCTAATATTTCGGGTCGTGACATTTGGAGATACACCTGATTGTGCATTTGTTGGAGTTATCGCCTGAGCTCGTCCGCAACGTATGATGTTGCCCTTTATACCGGAAGTCTTGCCCCCAGCTGGAGCACCAGGGAGTCGCTCAGACACCGTCTTAAATTTCGGTCGTGGTGCCTTAGCGATCACAACATTCGTCCTCTTTCCCCTTGAGACCGACTTAGCACCTGTTTTGCCGGGATTTCTTCCAGATGAGCACTTCCGGCAGGGTAGATGATGACGGAACCAAACTGGCGGGGCGGTTCCTCCCACTGTCGACTGAGGCTTGCGGGGAGAACCACATGAGCATTGATCTTGACCACGTACGGAATCGGGGTCGCATCAGAAGATGGATCCATCTTAGGAGACATTATCGTTGAAAGTTGATTGCTGCACGTAAAAACATTATTTCGGTACAAACATCGGCATATATGTTAAATAAGTTCGCATGAACACTTGACCCGAGATATGAGAGGAGAGAAAGGTCCCACCGGTCGTGCCAGAATCTGTAGGGTGTTTTTCTTCACCCTATTGAGATGAGAATATGCGCGCGCTTGTCAGGCGCATTACAGATTCCCCTGCCTAGGGTAGGCCGGGGTTTATTGATTGTGGGGATCCGAATCTCCGGCAGCCGCGGACTAAGCTGCCGTTAATTACCCCTCGCCTTTGGAGCGAGAGAACCTCCGATTGACGGGTTAAACAGGTCATGCGAACTCTATGTGCAATGTTGTGTTTTGAAGAGGTTTTGGATATATCGGGGGTCCCGTAGAGTTTTTACGGGGGTCCCACTACCCGGATAGCGGGCTGGGGATCAAGGGGGCTAGCATCCCCCTTGCGGGATGCGGGGCAGCGTCTCGTTAGAAATTTTTTCTAACGGGGGAGGTATTTTTAGTGTGGAGTGTACACACGTGCGCGCCCGCGCGCGCGCGCACACACACATTTATAAAGGAAAGGGCATTTAAAGGACATGTAGGAGAAGGCGCCAGCGCCTCACGTGCATGGCACGCGGGCGCTGGGCGCAGGGCGCCAGCGCTTCACGTGCATAGCACGCGGGTGCTGGGCGCCAGCGGAAAATAGGGGGGCTCAGCGCCCCATGCTGGGAGTTGTACTCCTATTGACTTTTGGAGTTAAACTTCTTTAAAAAAAGATGTATTATTATTATTGTTTGTTTGTTTTTATGGAGTTAAACTCCCAGAAACTTTGATTTGTGGAGTTAAACACCAGGGAATCCTTGTAAATGCTCGAAGGGGGCCCTTTTCTTCTCCCCTGAGCCTTGGATCTTTCCCAAAATGGGATCTTTGGAGATGAGTCTCCTTCCTCCTCTTTTATTGGCCGGATCTTGGAGAACAAGAGGGGTGAGATTTTAAAAATCTCTCCTTTTTAAAATCAAATGGAAGATCCGAGCTCCCTTTTGTGGGTTTTGCGGTGGAAAACTATTTTTTGGAAAAGGAAGAGTTAAACTCTTGATTTAATTCAAAAAAAAAGGAGAAGATTTAGAACCTTGAGGAAGGAGAAGGAGGCACAAAAACCCTAGAGTTTTAGATAAAATGAAAAAAGTTATAGATATCTTCATCATATTTTCCTTTATAAGCTACAAACTTTACATATAGCCCCTTAGGCTTTACAAAATGGCATTTTGCACATCCCATACCTCATGTGCTCATTTCTTTTGCACATGAGCCATAGGTTTTACAAAAATTTGACTTTATGCCCATTTTTCTTACATTTATTCATAAAATAAAATAAAATAAATACACCAAAATTATTTATTACAAAATTTTTATTTTGGCATGGGGGAGGTCGGTCGCTTCATTTTCGGGCTCGACCCGGGCATTGGCCTACTTGACCTGGGCTTGGGCCCACTTGGCTTGGGGTTGACTTTGATTTTGACTTGGTCAACCGGAGTGTAAATTTTTACCCCAACAAATAGTCGCGTGAAAAGTGTGTGAGCAAAACTGTCCATCATTAAATGAAAAAAAGTAGTATTAGGTATTAAGGCAAGAGTACTATAGCTTGAATTGAATTCTTGAGTGTAGCGGTGAAAATTTACACACACGTAGGGGTATACAATCGATGTTTGGAGGAAAGATAGAAATAAAGAATAAGACTTATGTTTTCCGTAAAAATGATAAAAATCCCTGATTGGAGACCGCACTTTAGAAGGAAAATTTAAGAGATACCGAGATCTTTCTAAGCTGTAAAACGTATAGGATCTGAGGTTGAATAAATAGGATGCGTGAAACATAAGGGTTGGATATTTCTAACTTAGGATAATAGAATTTCTAAACCTAGAAACTAAACTGTAGGAGTAGAATCAACGTTAGCTTATGAAACTAGCTTGACGGGATTTAATGGGTGTAATCCGCTGAAAACCCTCAGGAAACAACACTCTTCCTACTAGGGACACCTAGAAGTTTAACGGCTTGTTGCACGAGATCAGTGCAATCGCGTTCCCTGCGAAAGTGAGGCTAGGATTTTTTTTTTGCTCGGGACGAGCAAAAGATAAGTTTGGGGGTATTGTTCATCTTAGAAAACTGTATTTTAATACCACTCATTCATTATCTATTTTTTGTATGTATCGGTACTATTAACCAGTGTCTGCTCAGTAATTACAGATTACAGGTATCTGTGACAAAATACTGGAAATATACTCAAAATCACGGATATAACATTTGTGAGCCGACACTGCAACCGGAACTGCAAATCGATCGATACCCAAAGAGTTATTTTGCAACAAATAAATGTATGCACACAATTTTGGTCCAACACAATGCAAGTGTGCACACAACTCTTTGGCATGGACTATGGTGGGGCTGCCCATGGCATACATGATATGATGAATTGGGCACATGGGGGCACAAGAGTTATAAATGCAAAAAGTTGTGATATGACCAAAAGCTACAAAATTTTCCTCCAAATCCCTGAGTGCAGACCAGGTTCATATAGGCAAATCAAGCAGCACCAGTGGACTTGTCGAGAGAACACAAGACCATAGCACCAACACGAGCCAAGTTGCTCGGATTTGGGCCGGTGACATGCCCAATAATCCGATCTCGCCAGCCCCCTAGCCCCAATGAGTCCCATTTTTATTCTGGCTCTCCCTTGCAGTCACATCAACTCATTTTTATTACTTGTTTAATTTTATTTTGAGCCTATAAATACATATCAGTGAGCAAGGGAAAGGGGGTCTCACATTGTCACACTTTTGATTCACAACTCTTTTGTTTTCTTTTTGTTCTTGTACATAGCTAGTTGCCTTGAGTTCCTTGCCTTCTCTTGATTTTGCAACCTCTTCATTGAGCTTGCAAGTTTAAGTTTTGGTAATTGAACTCAAGGTTTGTATCATTATTTGGAATCAATAAAGCTTTCATTTTGCCTTCATTTTGCCTTTAGTTCTTAGCCTTCTCTTGATCTTGCAACATTTTCATTGAGCTTGCAAGTTTAAGTTTAGATTATTGAACCCATGGTTTGTAATATCGCTTTTGGTTCTTAGTATTTCTATCTCTTTACTTACTTGCAATTTTATTCATGTCATTTACTTACTTGCATTTTATTACCATGCCCTTTACTTACTTGCTTGTTGCCTTTTTCCTTTCTTTTTATCTTTTCTTTGCTCTTTCTTTGTTGTTTTGATGGTTATGAATATGTTATTGTTAGGAAAAAGATTGGTTGTGTAAGTTAAGGTTTTCGTTTCTCATTTTCTTTGCCCGTTATTTTCCAATTGAACTCCGTCCAAATCTTACGCAAGCGCTCTGTTAGGTGTCCTACCCTACCAAGATATCGGTGATCCCTAACCGTGACCGGTTGCGTTCGGTTTGGCCGGAGGCGAAAGCCAAGAGACAAGAACGGACGGACAAGGGTCAATAAGCCGGATTTCACTAATACCGTGCTTAAGTACCCTAATCCACGTTATTGCCGATTGCTCTAGCTTCATTGGTCAAGTTCGGCTCAAAAGATTGAGTACAGAATTCACTAACTTACAGTATCCTATCTAATCCTAACAACTTATACTGTGCATATAAACACATAGGTTAGAATCGAGCCATTCCACCACGCGCATTAACTCGTTATAACAAGAACGAAAAAACGCACTGTCTCCCTGCGGACGACCCGTACTCATCACGGCTAGCTGCACGCGACGCTGTCCTGATTGCGGTTAAACTTTAGAACTTTAAAATACACGACACGCCGGAAGCGTGTCAATCAGCATATAGAAAGAATGGCTCCTCAATTATTTTGCAACCATGCAAAAAAAATATCTCACAACATTTTACAATAAACAAATAAAACCCATTCCTCTCTACATACCTCCAACCATGCTCATGCCACCTCACCTTCCACCTCATTTGCAAATGATTTTCTAAAAATAAAATCATATAATGAGGTGTCCATCTTCTAGAAGATATTCCGTATAAATATGGAATACAATCCGGTATACGTATCAAAATACATATATGCGTATTCGTATAAAAATACGAATATCCAAGAGAGAAAATGAATAGTGAACAACAATACTAGAATACATATACTAAAAATATATATATAAATTATTAAATCAAAACTTGATTTAATAATCCGCTTTAATCCTAAGCCGCTAGTATTATCAACCGTCCGATTAAAGTCTGTGTAGCCTGTACACATATTTAATCGGACACATGTATGTACCAATATACGTCATCTACATCATATCACCTGAACCGTGAAAACCCTCTATATGTGATTCTAAAGACTCGTCAATACGCTGGTAGTAGGTTTAACCACAAGCACGTTAGCAGCACTAGCTGTAAGTAACGGCTGCCCAGGTATTGAGCGAAAGGAAGGCCGACGAGCAAACTCATCCGTATCCCTACTAAACCTGTCTATGACAATCTCCATACAGTCCGGTCTGTTCGTCTAAGAGTATCGCATATCGGGTCTAGGGGTGGATAAAGTCAAACCCCTAATAACGCGATATTTCGTGTCGGTGTGAAACTCATCACCCACTGAGAAATTACTGATCCAAATCAGTAATTCTCGTCCACTTTGGCCAAGGATTTCTGGTGATGGCCACCCGTGCACAGCGCGACATCTACCCTCAATACGGGGAGAGACAAATCCCCGACGATCCGCTCACTGCCTCCATGTGGCCCAGCACTGTACCCAACTAAAACATGTTTGCATGACTCCTTTGAGCCGTGGTAGGGTAGTAATCAAAGCACAGTGAGAACTCACACGAGACAAATGACGATCTCAGGTCAACAGACTAACCTATACTCATGTACCTGAGAACTGCTATCTGACAATAAGTATAATACCATCTAGCATATTCCCGGCGAGTCCATCCAGTGTAACCATAACCCAATGAGCACCTGTATACTACCTTAGGTCACTAACAGACACAAATGGCTTGTGAGACCGGCCACCGCCCCCATTGGGGTCTCGAAAAACATACACTATTCTACTCCGGAGTATCAATACCCAGTCTCGATACTCCCTCGACCAGGGACATTTAAGGATGTGCTTATGGACCACCCAGCTCCCACGTATATGATCGCCATCATAATGCTGGTAGTCAAGCAAGAATCCTATGGGCTCTATCAACATGTAATAGTGATCTGTTGTAACAACCCCAAATTTCCGATACAAAATTTTTCAAAATATTTTTTCAAAAATTCATAAAGGGGTATTTATTACCTGAGCACAAGACTTAAGTAATTAAATAACTCCATTTTTAAAGTACAAAGAATTGATTTAAATTCAAGGTATACTTGGAGTATTTAATGTTACTAATATCTCTTTAAGTAATTAATTCACACCATAATTACAATAAGGAGCTTGTAGCTCATTGGTAATACTTTGCACTGCTGAACCAAGCCATCAGAGTTCAAATCCCCTGCCCCACATTATTTTTGTATTTATTTTGTTTAAAATTCTTTGGAAGCCCAACAGTCCACGCACCATAACTTTCAAAACTCCCACTACACATAGAAAACTGAAAGTACCAGTGTGCACCCCAGGAGACCCCCCACCCTCTGGAACCTCGACTCGGGCCGGTGCCGCCAACTAGGGTTTTGTGCCTTTTCGCCTTCTCATACCCCCTGTATACTCTAAATTAATGGATCAGTTCCCGAGACTTCAATATACCCTATTTACAACGATTTTTAATGAATTTTCTATATTTTTACATTTTTTTTATCAAAAACCCTTCACCTACCCTACCCCTAGCCTACCCTATAAATACACCCCCTACCCTCTACCCTCTCATCCCAAAATCCTGAGCCCACTCTCTCAATATCTTCTCAAGAGTTGTGTACTTTGAAAACAAGTTCGCGGCGAAGCTCCGACGAAATTCCGGCGGAAATTCCGGCGACGTTTTGAGGAACAACCGGTGACGAAGCAATGCCTCGACAACCCCTTTAGTCCCCCCTCACTCCTTTGCTTAATCGAAACCCGTAAGTCCCATTCTATCTCTCTTTCTTATTCTCTAAAATATGAAATTACAAAACCCGACGAAATCGGAACAAATCCGATTTCCGATTCGGTTTTCTATAAAATTTCACTTCTCACCAATACATTCATACTTAAACATCTTATTGTTGACTATTAAACATTTAACGAACAATTTGAACAAGTTTCATCACATGAAATGATAGGCTTTTCAATTTATCGTATTTTTCACTTAAATACCACGATATTTCGATTTCACATTTAACCCCTTAACTTTACTATACATTTAAAGTAGAGCACGAGGTAATGACCTACCTCCACACACACGTAAATACAACCCTAAACGATATCATCAAAACTTAGAATACGATAAAACAATACTTTCATTTAAATACCATATTCTTAATAAAAATCATTTCTAAAAAGTTTTAGTTTTGATACACTTTTAAATAAATACCTTTTACTAGGAATAATATGATAAGTTATGGATATCAATCGTTTATCTAAACCTGACTTTGTGGTGTCTAGGCTAGTCAAGTGAGAAAGGTAACTTTAAAAGGCCCGTCTCACGGTGATTCGTGAGCGGATCCCTCCTTTCCTCATTCATACTTATCTGGCCACAATTGGCGGTGAAAAGGCGATTTGAGGCATCTAACGACTTGTCGTTTAGACCATTTAGAAATAGGCTAGTTGACTTAGGAAACCCTAGAATCTAATACGGAAAATTTACACTTTTGCAAATAAATACCTTTTACTTTATAAAACCGTTTTCTAAAGAATTTAGTATTTTACAATCTTTGCAAAGCGCCGCTACAACCCATTTTTGGGGAACCCGTTCAGGATGATGCGGATTATCGCACATTCTCGGGCTTAGTAGTGTGAGATTCAGACCTCCGCAAGGAGCATTCGGTCTCGAAAGGTTTAAAATACGACATCTTAAGAAAATGAGATTTTTGGAATATAAAATATTTATTAAAATTATTTTTTGTATGAAAATATATATATTTATCATTTAAATATCTATTTTATTATAATATAAATATTCCACCTTTTTCTAAAAATCACAAGAATAAATTTTACATTAAAATACCATGAACTTCGAATAAATCAATATTATAGATAATACCTTATTTATAAAAAACTAGGATATTTTCACTAGAAATGTCACAATATAAAATCCACCCTCATTACAACCCTAAAGACGAGTAACAATTACTTGAGGTGTATTTTGGAAAAGTGTATAAAAATATTTTTACATAAAACCCCCTCAAGTTTTATAAATTACCCTAAGGACTCTAGAAATTACAAGGTTTCGATTCACATTTCTAACTGTCTGGCTCGGGTTTGAGTCTGATCTTTCTGACTTGAATATGATTCAAGTCAATCTACAATCTACAATATTCCAATTCAATATGAACACATGAATCCATGAATCCAATTATTAATTTATACAACTTGAATGAACCGAACCATGGATATATTCCTTTTACATGATTCTCAGTTATTCCATTTACATGACTCTACAGTTATATCCGTTTACCGATATCATGGTTTCGGTCAGTCAATCAATCTTACAATCAATACAATTTACAAGATAACAATACAAACAAGACATCACGGGGTTTAAGGGGTAGACTGGTACGGAATATGTTAAAGGTGGCACGAGGTGGTCACTTAAGACGTAATTACATCCATGCCGTTGTTCCGTGGTATTATCGACGAAGCCTTGTACTACAGGTTACCAAGGTCCCTGGTATAAGTGGGACTCCCCTCGTATGCACTGTTATCTTCTGTACCAGGCTACAAACAACAGCGTTAACACTAAATACAACAATATAACAATATAATACAACATTAAAAGCTACTCTCTCTCTCTCTTACTCTCTGTCTATCTTTGGGACTTACCGAGCGACCTGTTCGCTGACGACATTCTATTTCTTTCTTCTTTGAATGTCGTCAGGTGGTTTGGACCCGGCGGAGATCGAGCCATCTCAAGAAGATTTGGAGCAGTTTGTCGAAGACCCTGCACTCTAGTTTCATTGTATACTTTTCCTTTCTGTACTTTTCATTTCCTGTTATGCCACTGTTTAGGCATCTTTTTATTTCAGTTGTATTTCCTTTTCATGCATTGTACAAAAGAATGTTAATAAATAAAAGTTGCTGTTTTCATTATATCTTGTCTCTTGTGTATTTTCTTTTATATTTTTTAGATACGCTTAGTGTATGTACTTCTTAGTATATACATAGCGGACCTCGTCGCGTCCCCTTCGCCATACATTGGGAAGCAGGGCGTGACAGGTTTTGTTGGTGGCCCATGCAGGTCAGAGCTGTATGGAACCCTAAGCAATATAAAATACAAGAACCAGCAACTAAAACATTCTTTACAATTCATGTTCCTTGAATCTTATCAATTTCATATTCCTTGAATCATATATCTTGAATCTGTCCTGACCTAAATTTTTCATTCTAGGTTATGGATTCACCAAACAACACCAGCACCAATGTCAACAACACACCTCCACCACTACCACTCACACCTGTCGTTCCTGTTCCACTCAACGAGCAAATGGTTCTACTTGAGGCAATCCGCAGCCTCCTAGAGGGACAGCAGCAGCTCTTAAACCGTCCCGAGGCTGAAGCATCTGGGGTGAAGTAATTCAGAGCTTTACATCCCAAACAGTTTTCAGGAAAAGGAAGCCTACTGGAAGCTGAGGAATGGGCTCAAAGTATCGAAGATGATCTGGCAGCAGCATAAGTGCCAGACATAGCTTGGGTCCGTGTGGCGAAACTACAGCTCACAGACAATGCTCGCAACTGATGGAAGGCGGAAGAAAGCCGTCTTGCACATCCTATTGAATGGAAGACTTTTCGCGAGAAGTTCGACGCGAAGTACTTCCCTGTGACTGCCAGGTTTTCCATGGAGCAGCAGTTCATTCATCTACAACAAGGTTCAATGTGGGACAAGTCAGTGGATGAATATGACGCTGAATTCACCATGCTAAACCGGTAAGATATGTCACAATAGTTCAATTTTTAAATATCACATACTACACAACTAACACAAGACCGTAACAGATTTGCGGCACACCTGATACCAACGGATGATATCAGAGCCCGTCGATTTCAACAAGGTTTCGACACGGAAATCCAGGCTGCACTAGCCACATGGAAATTTCCGACTCACGAGCATGCTCTGGAAGCTTCCCGCCGTTATGAAGCAATGATAAAGGCAAGGGGCAGACCTCAATCTGCAGGAGTGAAACGCCCTGCCACTCAAATGGCAGGAGGAGCCTCTTCAAGGCCAGCTGTTGAACTCAGCAGACTGGAAGAAGTCAAGGATCGGCCAAGACCCGATTTTTGCTTTTATTGCAAGAGAGAAGGACACTTGTGGAAGGACTGTAGGCGCGCAAAAGGCCTATGCTTGGTTTGTGGCGCGTCCAATCACGGAATTGGAAACTGTCCTTATAGACGCAACCCAGCACACACACCCGTCAACTACCCGCAGCAGCCAGCTATCCAGGCTCCTGCAACTCGTCCTGCACTCCCAGCACCACCTCCACGTAGATTCCCTGCTCAGCCAAATCGCCAATTCCATCAGGTACTGAGAAACATGCCTCGGGTATAGGGGAATATGCCTCCAGCTAGGAGGAACGTGTCGAGACGCCAGGCTTACAATTTAGCGGCCGTCGAAGCTGATACGGTTGGTCAGGATAACCCTAGTAATTCTCTTCAACCTTTTTCACACCCTTGCATCACCTTGTCATTCTTCACACACTCTCACCTTGAATCTGTTACACTTTCCTTTTACAAATTCCGATGACGAAATTTTTATAAGGAGGGTAGAATATAACAACCCCAAATTTCCGATACAAATTTTTTCAAAATATTTTTTCAAAAATTCATAAAGGGGTATTTATTACCTGAGCACAAGACTTAAGTAATTAAATAACTCCATTTTTAAAATACAAAGAATTGATTTAAATTCAAGGTATACTTGGAGTATTTAATGTTGCTGATATCTCTTTAAGTAATTAATTCACACCATAATTACAAGAAGGAGCTTGTAGCTCATTGGTAATACTTTTCACTGCTGAACCAAGCCACCAGAGTTCAAATCCCCTGCCCCACATTATTTTTGTATTTATTTTGTTTAAAATTCTTTGGAAGCCCAACAGTCCACGCACCATAACTTTCAAAACTCCCACTACACATAGAAAATTGAAAGTACCAGTGTGCACCCCAGGAGACCCCCCACCTTCTGGCACCTCGACTCGGCCGGGATCGGCCGGCGGACCGGCCGACTCGGGCCGGCGCCGCCGGACGACCGAGTCTCCAACTAGGGTTTTGTGCCTTTTCGCCTTCTCATACCCCCTGTATACTCTAAATTAATGGATCGATTCCCGAGACTTCAATATACCCTATTTACTACGAATTTTAATGAATTTTCTATATTTTTACATTTTTTTATCAAAAACCCTTCACCTACCCTACCCCTAGCCTATCTTATAAATACATCCCCTACCCTCTACCCTCTCATCCCAAAATCCTGAGCCCACTCTCTCAAAATCTTCTCAAGAGTTGTGTACTTTGAAAACAAGTTCACGGCGAAGCTCCGACGAAATTCCAGCAGAAATTCCGGCGACATTTTGAGGAACAACCGGCGACGAAGCAACGCCTTGACAACCCCTTTAGTCCCCCCTCACTCCTTTGCTTAATCGAAACCCGTAAGTCCCATTCTATCCCTCTTTCTTATTCTCTAAAATACGAAATTACAAAACCCAATGGAATCGGAACAAATCCGATTTCCGATTCGGTTTTCTATAAAATTTCACTTCTCACCAATACATTTATACTTAAACATCTTATTGTTGACTATTAAACATTTAACGAACAATTTGAACAAGTTTCATTACATGAAATGATAGCCTTTTCAATTTATCGTATTTTTCACTTAAATACCACGATGTTTCGATTTCACATTTAAACCCTTAACTTTGCTATACATTTAAAGTAGAGCACGAGGTAATGACCTACCTCCACACACACGTAAATACAACCCTAAACGATATCATCAAAACTTAGAATACGATAAAACAATACTTTCATTTAAATACCATATTCTTAATAAAATCATTTCTAAAAAGTTTTAGCTTTGATACACTTTTAAATAAATACCTTTTACTAGGAATAATACGATAAGTTGTGGACATCGATCGTTTATCTAAACCTGACTTTGTGGTGTCTAGGCTAGGCAAGTGAGAAAGGTAACTTTAAAAAGCTCGTCTCACGGTTATTCATGAGCGGATCTCTCCTTTCCTCATTTGTACTTACCTGGCCACAATTGGCGGTGAAGAGGCGATTTGAGGCATCTAACGACTTGTCGTTTAGACCATTTAGAAATAGGCTAGTTGACTTAGGAAACCCTAGAATCTAATACGGAAAATTTACACTTTTGCAAATAAATACCTTTTACTTTATAAAACCGTTTTCTAAAGGATTTAGTATTTTACAATCTTTGCAAAGCGCCGCTACAACCCATTTTTGGGGAACCCGTTCGGGATGGTGCGGATTATCGCACATGCTCGGGCTTAGTAGTGCGAGATTCAGACCTCCGCAAGGAGCATTCGGTCTCGAAAGGTTTAAAATACGACATCTTAAAAAAATAAGATTTTTGGAATATAAAATATTTTTTAAAATTATTTTTTGTATGAAAATATGTATATTTATTATTTAAATATCTATTTTATTATAATATAAATATTCCACTTTTTTCTAAAAATCACAAGAATAAATTTTACATTAAAATACCATGAACTAAGAATAAATCAATATTATAGATAAATACCTTATTTATAAAAAATTAGGATATTTTCACTAGAAATGTCACAATATAAAATCCACCCTCATTACAACCCTAAAGACGAGTAACAAATACTTGGGGTGTATTTTGGAAAAGTGTATAAAAATATTTTTACATAAAACCCCCTCAAGTTTTATAAATTACCCTAAGGACCCTAGAAATTACAAGATTTCGATTCACATTTCTAACTGTCTGACTCGGGTTTGAGTCTGATCTTTCTGACTTGAATATGATTCAAGTCAATCTACAATCTACAATATTCCAATTCAATATGAACACATGAATCCATGAATCCAATTATCAATTTATACAACTTGACTGAACCGAACCATGGATATATTCCTTTTACATGATTCTCAGTTATTCCATTTACACGACTCTACAGTTATATCCGTTTACCGATATCATGGTTTCGGTCAGTCAATCAATACAATTTACAAGATAACAATACAAACAAGACATCGCGGGGTTTAAGGGGTAGACTGGTACGGAATATGTTAAAGGTGGCACGAGGTGGTCACTTAAGACGTAATTACATCCATGCCGTTGTTCCGTGATATTATCGATGGAGCCTTATACTACAGGTTACCAAGGTCCCCGGTGTAAGTAGGACTCCCCTCGTATGCACTGGCATCTTCTGTATCAGGCTACAAACAACAGCGTTAACACTAAATATAACAATATAATACAACATTAAAATCTACTCTCTCTCTCTCTCTTACTCTCTGTCTATCTTTGGGACTTACCGAGCGACCTGTTCGCTGACGACATTTTATTTCTTTCTTCTTTGAATGTCGTCAGGTAGTTTGGACTCGGCGGAGATCGAGCCATCTCAAGAAGATTTGGAGCAGTTTGCCGACGACCCTGCACTCTAGTTTCATTGTACACTTTTCCTTTCTGTACTTTTCATTTCCTGTTATGCCACTGTTTAGGCATCTTTTTATTTCAGTTGTATTTCCTTTTCATGCATTGTACAAAAGAATGCTAATAAATAAAAGTTATTGTTTTCATTATATCTTGTCTCTTGTGTATTTGCTTTTATATTGCTTAGATATGCTTAGCGTATGTACTTCTGAGTATATACGTAGCGGACCTCGTCGCGTCCCCTTCGCCGTACACTGGGAAGCGGGGCGTGACATCTGTAATACCACATAATGCATGTACGTGATGATAGAGACAAACCAGATAGCATACTATTATCTTGAGTAAGATTGTTCTACCTGTATAGGTCCTTCCTCAATCATCACAATCGCCTACCTGCGATTACAATAATTGACTTGAGTGCACTATAGCCAACAGCCCCCTGCTTAGTCATGTCGTTTACTGACGAAGCATCTTCATATGAAGCTAGCGGAGTATCTTCATCTGATAAAAAATAGTAGGAGACCGTGTGGCAGCTTTCCACGCGCTCTTCCTTTTCTTCCGCTGGGTCCTTTTCTTCAGCATTGTTGTTTTCGAAGAGATGTGCAGAAAGAATTCATCAAGCATAATTGGAATACATGCCTTCTGATTATATTCTTCCAGCGCATCAATATACTTCTGAAAGTCTGTATGCTTGTCGATGTATTTGTCAGGCTGTACGGGTTTCTTGGCCTTCTTTTTCTTCTTCTTGGAAAAGGGGATTGGGAGATTCTTCTCCTTGTCATCGACCTTTCTCGTATGACGTGGCATCAACATCCCTTCAATGATCTGCGGTTCAAGCGAATTTTTCCACTTGATCGCGGGACAGGCACGTAATTATTTTAGCATCCTCTTAGTTTTTTATGAGAGGACCATTTCCCACGGGCTTTCAGTTACCATTAAGCAAGAGGCCGCTGCCACATCAGCTTTCTTGGGAACATACCTCTGTGGCGGATCTACCTTCCAGCAGTCTGTCAGCATAATTTTGCCCTGCTTGTACTGATTTTTGACTCAGTTCTTGAATACGAAACAATATTCAATCGGATGGCTTATAACCCGATGATATGGGCAATAATTAGGATCATTGACCGCATTTGCTTGAGCTAGTCGTCGCGGTTCAGGCAGCGATATCATACGATTCTTCATGGTGAGGTCGAATAGTTTCTTCTTCTTGTAATCAGGGAAAGAATATTCGCGTCCCAACTTCTATTCGAAGGTGGGACCCGAACGGTTGTTATTAGGACGGTTCGGTGCTTTGGAACCCCCTTGTTACTGTTGAGCATTGGCGTCAAATGCCGTCTTGTTCTTGCCTTCACTGCCTCGTGATTCCCCTTCCGTAGAGGAAGAGATCTGGTCGATTCGCTCCAATTGGACCAGCTTATCAAGGAGTTCTTGAATGTGTTCGGTTTGGTGAAAGACAGAAATGGGTAAACCTTCGATAGCGGATCTAATGTGCCTATGAACATTCCAACGGCTGGAGCTTCGGCGACCCATTGATCACATTTTGATACAAGATCTCTCCATCGAATGGCATACTGAACCAACATTTCATATGATCTCCTCTTTTCATTGATCACAGCAGAGATAGTAGTGCGTTCTCTAGCACTGGCGAACCCCTGTGTGAACAGCAGCGCCATATTAATGAAGGTCTCTACGAAGTCATTTGGGAGCTCCGAATATCATTCGAAGGCAGTATCCGCCAGACTGCTGACAAACTGTCGGAGGAGTAACTTATCATCGCCTCCGGTGTTACCGCACATTGCTTTGAACTGTGCGATATGTTGGTGAGGATTCCCCATTCTTTTGAAGACATTGAACTTCAGGATCGTATATCCTGGAGGGTATTGCTTCTGGTCATACCATGCTGAATATGGACAACCTGTTTTGACCAGTTTAGTGGCTGCTTCACTGGCGGTGAGGAGTTTGACCTGCTGGGCGATGTACTCATTGAGCTTCGCCTTTGAGATCGTTTCATCTTTCCAGGTTGAAGGGGCCTATAGAAGACTTCTAGCATCCCTTTCTCATTATCAAGGACCACTTGAGCATCTTCTGTCGACGGTTCTGACGATTGGGCCATCGTCCCACACATCTTCTATATGAGAAAAGCTATTTTGCTCATGTTGACGGCCGTATCTGCCGCTTCTTTGTCTTTCCTGTCAAGAGCATGTTTTAAGGAGTCAACATCAGACCCTTGACCTGCAAGATCTTCTTGTTCATCTTCCGGGCGAGCTTTAGGCGGAGGATTGACAAGTTTTGCTGCTTGAGTGACTAATTCCTACAGCTCTTGCTGCCTTTGGGCTGCAGTCAGAGACCTAAGGCTATCATCCAGAAGGTTACCCGTTTCATGAGTAATGGGACTCCAACCATCGTCGGAGTAATGGGACTCCAACCACCGCCGGAGTATTCACAGACCCAAAGCTATCATCCATGGGCCAGGAAACATAGGCACATTCATGAGTCGGTCATCAGACTCCTGAGAATACAGGCCCAGTCCTAAATATAATTCTAAGTATCTATATATACACCAAGTATGTAATAATAGTTCAGTTTAAGGCCAGAAATAAGTATAAGTTTGTTAGTTATATGTATGTCCTAGAGGCCATTACTGTACATGCGATTCATATTGTAGTGGATGCTTGGACATATATAGGGAGGACTTTCTTACTCGATATGATAGTATGCTATCTGGTTGCACTTTATCTTAACATGTATACTTATTGTCTCTCTATTACATGTTGATAAAGCCCTTATGATGAGTACTTGACTACCAGGATTATGATGCAGATCATACTAGTGGGGACAGGGTAGTCGCCAAGTACATCCTTCAAATGTTCCTAGTCATGTGAGTATCAAGACAGGGCATCGATACTCCAGAGTAGACTAGCGTATACGTTTCTCGACCCATATGATGGTCGATGGATGATCCCACATCCATTGGTGTTTGACATCAGAGAAGGTATACGGGTGCTCAGTGGAGACTGGATACACTGAACGGACTCGCCGAGAACTCCTAGATGGTATTATACCTATCGTCGGATAGCAGATCTCTGGTGACACTGATACAGGTTAGTCTGTAAACCCGAGATCATCATAGAGTCTTGTGTGATTCCCACTGTGCTTTGATTTCCACCATGCCACGGTCAAGAGATCGTGCAAAAAGGTGGTTTTTGGGTACAGTCCCGAGTCACATGGAGGCAATTAGCGATAGGAGGGGTTTCGTCTCTCCCGGTATTGGGAGTTGATGTTGCGCTATGCTCGATTGGACATAACAAGAAATCCCTGGCCAGGGTTGCTGAGATTTACTGGTAAGTGTTATCAGTAATTTCTCAAACCGTTATGGACCTTGTATCGGCATGACTTATCAGGCTATTGGGGTCTGACGTTATACCACCCCCAAGCTCTGATATACGACATATCAGACGAAGAGACCGGACTGTACGGTAGTGTTACTGATTAGATTCGCAGGAGTTTGAGCAGGCTTGCTTGTTGATCTTCTGATCGCTCAATACCCGGGTGACCGTTACGTTTGGCATATCGCTTGCGATTTATAGGTGTTTGATATGATCATCACCTACTGCCGGCATATTGACGAGTCTTTAGAGTCATACACAGAGGTTTCCTGGCTCAAGCGAAACGGAGTAGGAGCACATATGTGATATGTGCGGGACCGAGATTAATGCGTGTATGTGATACCGCATTCTATTCTCGCGATGTGTGACATGATTGGTTATATGTGATATAGCCGGACTATCGGATCAAGTGTTGATTCGATAAGATGTTACATTAGATATTAGTCGATTATATGTGATATAGACGGATTATTAAATCAAGTGTTGATTTGATAATTTAATGTATAATTATATATTTGATATTTTACATTACATTAACTAGTATTATCTCACTTAAGATTTCTTTTCTCATATTTGATACACTTTACATATATGTGATATATGTATTGTTTTCTATTTGCACACAAAATATATATGTGATATATATTGTTGTGTCATGCTAGGTTACACTTGCAAGATGAATGTATGAGACTTAGACCATGCTAGGGTTAAAGCTAGGGTTTGATATTTATCACTTAAGTTATCACAAAATAGTGAAGACTTAGTAGATGTTTCAAGCTTGGATGAAGCTTGTAGATCATTGACCAAGTCCACTCTTTTGTCATTCCTTAAGATATTTGTTAACCCAACCTTAACCCTTGACCTTGGTTTATTCTCTCCATGAGTTAGGCATGATACTTACTCACCCATGGTTGCAATTCTAACCTCACTCTCTTATGAGTTTCATTTCTTCTTCTTCTTCAACAAGAGAAAAGGCTTGCTAGGTTTTTTCTAAGTGAAGAATTAGTGTGAGAATAAAACTAAAGTGAGCTCACTTCCTACTTCATCATCCTCTACTACTTGCCATTTAGTTTAGGGTGTTTGCTTCACTAATCTCACCATTAGTGAAGAAATATCTTGGGTTAGTGTCTGCTCGACGTAGATCATCTTCGGCATCGAAGACTTCGATGCAAGCTTGTTCGTTTCTTCATGGGAGCCTCTCTAGAGTCCGGGAGTTCGTGATCGCAGCGAAGGGACTACTACACGAAGCTATTGAAGTGAAGGACCGGTCTACAAAAGTTGTATTCCTTGTTCACTTTAGATGTAAAGTGTTTGCATAATGTTTCGTCGGATTTTCTAGTAGCGATTCTAGGGTTAGGGTTTACTAGAACGGCAATTATTTAAAATTGGCATGGACGATACCTCCCGAAAACTTGCTGCCGTGCTAGGCAACCCAACAGTGGTATCAAAGCCATGCTAGAAAATTAGATGATTTTTGCTAGGATTACGAAACCGAAACAACTCCGAAACACCCGATATTCAAACCAAGTTTCTGTCGAATTTTTAAAGAGCTCTAAAATTTTTTTAAACAACTGCAGAATGTTGTATGAGATATAGCATGAACACTGTGAAAATTTGATGGGGTTTTGTGCAAATTTGGCTGGCCACATCATGCTAAAAACCGTCCTGCTTGGTTTTCCAGAGGAGTCTGGGCTTCAAATTTTCAGTGTGTTCTAGTCTCTGGGTTTTGGTGTTTCAGGTGTTGTTTGTTTTTGCTAAATTTTCATGTGATGTTAACTTTCTGCAAAAGCAATTCGGAGTGTTTTGTAATCATAATCCTAACATGTATTCGGGTTATTTAGACGATGTTAAAAAGTTTGTACGGATATCAATAACCCAATTTTTCCCCGCTGGAAATTTTTTCAAGAGTTGGATTTTTTCCGAGTTTAAAATTTTCATAAAATCATGCAAGCGTTCTGTGGACCCTCTAGAAGAACAAAACCCTAACTCGATTATGTGACCGTCAGAACCGCTATCAAACCCTAGGATTTGTGGTAGTTCAGCGGTGCCATATGTGAGGCATTGGTTGACCCTTCTACTGCTGGTTCATAGGAGCTGTGGCAGTTTCTTGGTACTTTTCGAACTCCGCTCAAGTGTTGAGCTTATTGGGAAATTTTGGGTGCTTGATTATTCGATCGAAAAGTTTAATTTCGTCCAGCTATTGGTGATTGTGATACAATATTTAGAATCCACAAGTAGTTATGTGATAACTAGTTTGAATTTTATAAATCTAGCAGTTTAGTCTCATTTGATCGGTTGCCACGGGATTTTGATGTTGATCAAAAGTCCGTCAAAATTACGTAGTGTACGCGGATACTCGCCGGGTAACCTTACTAGATAGCCACGCCCCATAGCCCCGACCAAGTGACTGTAGGAGAACCCCGTCGCCAAAAGCGTCCATTCGGATGCTCACGGCAACGGTGTTCCGCCTTAGTGCACTTCGTCGACGGCATCGGGGGGTGCGGTCGTCTACTAAAGTTTCCGACGAGCATTCGATCAGTTTATCGAGAATCTTATTGAATTACCCAACAGGTTATTGGAAAGTGTTTTCAATATCGAGACTAAAATGCGAGGTTTATAATTGTTAGGCATGTGATGTCTAAGGAATTATTTTGGTTGGGCATGAAATCCAAAGTATGTGATACGTTGGGTTTATGATGTCTGAGGTGGTTGCGGATTCCAACTGTTGTAGTTTTTCACTTTCTTTTCTGCGACCGTAAGTGTAATATATGGTGTATCTCCGGTTTCGTTGCTATATGTCAACGACAATTGGGATACGCATATTTACTTACGTTGATGACATGTGATGTTATGTGTTGCTGTGATATGTTATATTGGATCGTCGTGTTTTGAATAGCCGGGGGTTTTATGTGAGATGAGGGTTTTTATTTTCATTCATGTAAAATTCATTGTATGTAATATTATTTTATTGGGGCACTTCTGGGTTAAGGATGATGTCACTATTGATATATATTATTTACTTTTCCGCATTAGGATAGACCCAAGGCGGGGAGAACAAGTAACCGGGTTCCAGTGGGAGACCATCTTGAGGAGTCAAGACCGGGTCTCCTAACTCTAGAATTGACAGGGTTGCTTTTCGCTCTCGTAGGGGTCTAGGGATGTGGGTTGGCTATTCATCGCGACCGTGGAATCCGTGTTTTATACTGGCTTAATTTAAAACACGGAATTCCTAGTATATCCAATATTTCATATGTGATTCTTCTGTTGCTGATATTCTGTGATATGATCGCTTGATATGTTCTGAGAAGAATGCCTATATTATATATATGAGATATAATAAATTTTGTTACTTTCGTTTCTTATGTGATGCTTGGGAAGCATAACAGATGGGACTTCATTAATGAGATTAATGAAAATAAAAGAAACCTAAAAGATGTTGTGGAAACTTGTTTAAAAACTGGTAGCTCTAGTTCTTGCTTTGCATAGCGGTATTCCTTGAAGAATATCCAGCACCTTATTCGATAAGGAAAGAGCCGAGATCCCTTCACCAGGAGTGACCTCTTTAGCGAAACTAGCAGATGCTACAACCCACTCGGTTTGTCTTTTAATTGCTTCTATAGTTTTTGCTTTGCGTAGTGGTATTTGTGAAATATCCTGCACCTTATTTGATAAGGAAAGAGCCGAGATCCCTTCACTGGGAATGACCTCTTTAGAGAAACTAGTAAAAGCCTAAAAAAACACTCCTTTTCAAAATCACTCGATTCTACAACGATATCAAGTTCATTACGCAAAAGGTTTTCTTAAAAACCTGTCGTAGGCCTCCGTCATTTCAGATAAGTACTACTTAGTATTCGTGCTACGTTTATTGACCATGTTAAGGTGTAGTGTGCAGTAGCTGATTAGTGCTTATCTTCATAAGCATATGATGCGATTGGATTAGGGTGGTCATACGACTTTGTTGACCATATTAAGGATCGTGCGGGTGGGTTTAATTCAATCAAGAAATGACGGGTTGAACTTGGCTAGCGCTTATGATTTGTTGACCATGTTAAGGTCATAAGTTGCTAGGGGAAAAATATTATCGGGAATTTCAAGTGTTGAAATTTGCAATGAGATTGCATACCTTCTATGAGATAGTTGGATCCCGATACCCACTACGAGTAAGAGTTACTCCTGGGAGAGTTTTACACATTACAATTAGCCGATCAAGTAGGTGTCTAGAAAGGTGTTAACGGAGTTACGCCCCTGGGAAAACGAGGTTAATTTTAATTAGGTCCGTGCGAAAGCACAGGGAACCTCCCTCAAAGTACCGACACTAGCCTGGCCGAAAGATTGGCGAACTTGCAAGGTGTAATTAATCCCGGCTAGTCTTACTTTTTAGGGTTTGAAGGTAGATTTGACTAAAACAGTGGGAGCCATCCTGATTAGATAAACTAATAACCAATCTAATTCTGCAAGAGCACACGCAGAGTGTTTTCTTCTCTCTCTCTCCTGGTAGCGACCATGTCACGCCTTAATCAAGATAATAATATGGATGCATTGACCGAACCTGCTTATTATACTGAGCTAGGGAACGTTGGTTCCGCTCTATCTTATAACTGTTATAAGTCCGAGCAGGAAATAGGGGAATATCAGGATTCCCATGCCACCCATTCGAGGAATGAGCATGTTGATGCGTATTCTTCGAGTGTGCTTATTACCGAGAACTGTTTCTCAGTATCTTCTACGTCCTGGGTATGTGATACCGAAGCAGGATCCCGTAAATGTAATATGTTACATGGGCTACAGAAAGGTAGAGAACTGAGAATAGGTGATATGTCTCTAAGTGTTAGAGAATGGTGCAATTGTTGCAGCCAAGTCTGTTGGCAGATATCACCTTATATTAATACATTGATTCTGAACAAATGTTATTACATACCGAACCTGATATACAACATTACATCATGTTCTTTACTGAGTTAAAGAAGGATATAATTCTGTATTAGAGGATAATGTTGTGAAAATTTTCCTGAATCAAGAGTTGATTCGATCAGGCACGTTAGATGATAGCATATACGTTCTAAATCAAACCACAGTTCAAAATATGTAGAACACACACTCAAGAGGAGTAGTTTAGAAATAAATGAATCCTTCTTGTGGTATTGTATACTAGGTCATATCAATGCGACACGACCAGCTAAGTTACATAAGGATGAATATGAGAATCTGTTCGAATTTTCATCTTATGCTACTTGCAAGTCTTGTCTCAAAGGTAATATGACCAATACTCTGTTTACTGGAAACAGAGAAAGAGTTAGTGAACTCTTGGGATGCATACAAGATGATGTATACGGTCCTATGTCTACAAATGCCAAGGTTGGTTCTTGGTACTTCATTATATTCATCGGCTATCTCTCAAGATTCGGACATGTGTTCCTGTTGAAACATGAGTCTGAAACTTTTGAGAAATTCAAGGAATATAAGCTTGAAGTTGAGAACCAGATGGGTAGAAGTATTAAATCCTTCGATGTGATCAAGGAGGAGTATACTTGGGCATGGAGTTCCTGGATTATTTAAAGGAGAATGTGATTCTCTCTCAACTTACTCCTTCGAGTACACCACAGCACAATGGTAATCGGGGCGGAGGTATCGCACCCTATGAGATATGGCACGCTCTATAATGAGTACTACTGAGTTTCCTATTTCCTTTTGGTATTATGTATTTGAGAAGCTGCATACCTATTGAATGGGGTTCCATCCAAATCAGGGCCTACCACTACATATGAGATATGGTGTAGGAAGAGACCATTTCTTAAACGAGTTAAGATATGGGGTTGTCTGGCCTATGTTGAAAGGCAGAATCCGGACAAGCTCGAGGCAAGGTCAGTTCTGTGTAAGTTGTTAGGATATCCCAAACATTTGCGAGGGCATATCTTCTACCTAACTGAGGAGCAAAAGATATTTTGTTTCACAGCATGCCACCTTTTTAGAAAAGGAATTTCTTGTGAAGAAATTAGTGGTCGTGAGGTAGAAACGGAAGAAGTTCCAGCTAGAAAAACTAACAGCTGATGATTTGGTGAAACCAAAGGATTTAATAGTTTCCAACGAACCTCAGCCTCTCCGCGAATCTGGTAGGGTCCATCATCCACTTGAGAGATACTACGGTCTTCTCGGTGACAGTGGGAGAGAGGATTGCATCATGGTTGATGATGGCCCAACTAGGTTCAGGCAGGCCATCACGAGTGGCGACTCTATGAAATGGCAGGATGCTATGCAATCAAAGATGGAATCCATATACACCGACAAAGTAAGACTTTGAATGTTGCACCTAAACGGGTAAAACCCATTGGGAGCAAATTGGATCTTGAGAAGATTCTTGGTGTAGATGGAAAAGTTGAGACTTTCAAAGCTATGCTTAAGTCCATCAGGATCAATGCAAGCATCGCGGAGATGGAACATCTATTTTGATGGGACAGTCAAAGAGTTTGACTTCATCAAAATGGTAGATGAACCTTGTATATAAAAGAAGGTTGTAGAGAGTAAGGTTGTCTTCTATATATTATACGTAGATGACATACTCTTGATAGGAAATGGTTTCCTATGCTACACTCGGTCAAGCTCCTCTTATCACGGCGATTCTCAATAAAAGATCTGAATGATACTTACTCCATCTTGTGGATTAAGATCTATGGTGATAGATCTATGGTGATAGATCTAAAGTGGATGTTGGGAGTGTCCCAAATCCAGGTACATAAACACCATACTAAAAGGGTTTAGTATGGACGATTCTAAGCGTGGTGGTTCGCCCACTTACTCATGGATCACTCTCTCCAAAAAGATATCTCCCAAGACTGATTTAGAGAGAGCTCGCGTGTAAGAGATATCCTATGCTTCGGCAGTAGGCTCTATCAGAGTATGCGATGTTATGTACCAGACTAGATATAGATGACTCACTAGGTGTAGTGATAAGGAATCAATCGGATTTTGGGAGAATCACTGGACAGCTGTGGAGGACATTCTTTAATACTTGAGAAGCACTAAAAGAAAGTTCTTGGTTCGAGCTTCCACAGTGATAAGGTCGACTGAAAGTCAGTCACAAGCATTGTCTTTACCCTCAATGCAGGGACGGTATATTGGAAGAGTTCCAAGCTAGATACTGTGGCATACTAGACGATGAAGGCTGAATACATTGCTACTAATGATGCTGTCAAAGTGGCTGTCTGGGCATTTCTTGTTCATGAGATGAACAAGGTTCCTACCATTGAGCGTCCAATAACTGTTATTGTGACAACAATGGAGTTGTGGCTTTGGCCTAGGAACACCGGTCCCATCAGCGTTCCAGACATATTCTGAGGCAAGTATCACCTGATCAGGGAGATGGTTGATCTCCAAGGGATCGAGGTAAGGAGAGTAGACACGAAGGATAACACAGCGGATCCACTCACAAAGGCCTTACCCCTGGAGAAACTTCTATGGGATAGTTGATTATGGGATACTACAACCACTACTATATTGTTGGGTACTGGATACTACAACAGATGGCCTTAGTGCAAGTGGGAGATTGTTAGTTATATGTATGCCCTAAAGGCCATTACTGTACATGCGATGTATATTGTAGTGGATGCTTGGACATATATAGGGAGGACTTTCTTGCTCGATATGATAGTATGCTATCTGGTTGCACTTTATCTTAACATGTACACTTATTGTCTCTCTATTACATGTTGATAAAGCCCTTAGGATGAGTACTTGACTACCAGGATTATGATGCAGATCATACTAGTGGGGACAGGATAGTCGCCAAGTACATCCTTCAAATGTTCCTAGTCGTGTGAGTATCGAGACAGGGCATCGATACTCCAGAGTAGACTAGCGTATACGTTTCTCGACCCATATGATGGGCGATGGATGATCCCACATCCATTGGTGTTTGACATCAGAGAAGGTATACGGGTGCTCAGTGGAGACTGGGTACACTGAACGGACTCGCCGAGAACTCCTAGATGGTATTATACCTATCGTCGGATAGCAGTTCTCTGGTGACACTAGTACAGGTTAGTCTGTAGACCCGAGATCGTCATAGAGTCTTGTGCGATTCCCACTGTGCTTTGATTTCCACCATACCACGGTCAAAAGATCGTGCAAAAATTTGGTTTTTGGGTACATTCCCAAGTCATATGGAGGCAATGAGCGATAGGAGGGGTTTCGTCTCTCCCGGTATTGGGAGTTGATGTTGCTCTATGCTCGATTGTCCATAAGAGGAAATCCCTGGCCAGGGTTGCTGAGATTTACTAGTAAGTGTTATCAGTAGTTTCTCGAACCGTTATGGACCTTGTATCGACATGACTTATCAGGCTATTAGGGTCTGACGTTATACCACCCCCAGGCTCTGATATGCGACATATCAGAAGATGAGACCGGACTGTACGGTAGTGTTACTGATTAGATTCGTAGGAGTTTGAGCAGGCTTGCTTGTTGATCTTCTGATCGCTCAATACCCGGGTGGCCGTTACGTTTGGCAGACCGCTTGCGGCTTGTGGGTGTTTGATATGATCATCACCTACTGCCGGCGTATTGACGAGTCTTTAGAGTTCTACACAGAGGTTTCCTGGCTCAGGCGAAACGGAGTAGGAGCACATATGTGATATGTGCTGTACCGAGATTAATGCGTGTATGTGATACCACATTCTATTCTTGTGATGTGTGACATGATTGGTTATATGTGATATAGCCGGGTTATCGGATCAAGTATTGATTCGATAAGATATTACATTAGATATTAGTCGGTTATATGTACCGGATTATTAAATCAAGTGTTGATTTGATAATTTAATGTATAATTATATATTTGATATATTACATTACATTAACTAGTATTAGCTCACTTAAGATTTCTTTTCTCACATTTGATACACTTTACATATATGCGATATATGTATTGTTTTCTATTTGCACACAAAATATATATGTGATATATATTGTTGTGTAATGCTAGGTTACACTTGCAACATGAATGTATGAGACTTAAACCATGCTAGGGTTAAAGCTAGGGTTTGATATTTATCACTTAAGTTATCACAAAATAGTGAAGACTTAGTCAATGTTTCAAGCTTGGATGAAGATTGTAGAACATTGACCAAGTCCACTCTTTTGTCATTCCTTAAGATATTTGTTAACCCAGCCTTAACCCTTGATCTTGGTTTATTCTCTGCATGAGTTAGGCATGATACTTACTCACCCATGGTTGCAATTCTAACCTCACTCTCTTATGAGTTTCATTTCTTCTTCTTCTTCAACAAAAGAAAAATCTTGCTAGGTTTTTTCCAAGTGAAGAATTAGTGTGAGAAAAATAAAACTAAAGTAAGCCCACTTCCTACTTCATCATTCTCTACTACTTGCCATTTAGTTTAGGGTGTTTATTTCACTAATCTCACCATTAGTGAAGAAATAGCTTGGGTTAGTGTCTCCTCGACGTAGATCATTTTTGGCCTCGAAGACTTCGATGCAAGCTTGTTCGTTTCTTCATGGGAGCCTCTCTAGAGTCCGGGAGTTCGTGATCGCAGCGAAGGGACTACTACACGGAGCTATTGAAGTGAAGGACCGGTCTACAAAGGTTGTATTCCTTATTCACTTTAGATGTAAAGTGTTTGCATAATGTTTCGTCGGATTTTATAGTAGAGATTCTAGGGTTTGGGTTTACTAGAACGAAAATTATTTAAAATTGGCATGGACGATACCTCCCGAAAACTTGCTGCCGTACTAGGCAACCCAACAAAGTTCGCATGCAGAAATATACGGTTTTGGTTTAGAATTTTGGAATCTTACACAAGAAATAAATTTTAGTTCAGAGTGTCATGTAAACAATGAGACTGAGTTTTCCTAATCGGGTTCCTAGTATAAGAGTTACAGAAGTTTTCGTAACAGTGCGCAGATTAGGCCAATGCAAATTTCAGAATATATACCCTGATGGTATTTGGCATTTTTTTTTAGGTTTTGGTTCAGATTCTGGTTTTCCCTATTAGATAGAAAACTGAGCGTCTACGAGTCATGAACGATTCGCAACAAAAAAATCCCGATTACGATCAACAAGTGGTGAGTTATGCCTATTTTACTACAACCGCGCAGATAGTTTATGCTGCAGTCTAGATTCGTCACATTTTATTAGAATCCTATTTTCACAAACTTCTGTAACTTTTTAGGTAAATTAACCTAAAAATAAAATATAGCTAACTCTCTGTATATATCCCAGCAACTTGAGTTTGCTCAAATTGGAATCCGGGGTTAGTAAATATGTCTATTCTAAATCAACAGAAATCTGTTTCAGCATACAAACGAAAACAGTTTTAAATTAAAATATAAAAAATAACAGTTATTTTATGTTATAAAATTTTTAAATATCTATCATATTATATAATGTGATTGCAGAATAAGTTGATGGATTACATTATCTAGTATCTAGTGTGTTACTATTACATTTAAAATAATAAATTATTACATGATAGTTTATATGCAAGCTGCTTATGTGTCATACTTTAAATATGAAAGCATCATATTAAAAATATGAGAATAATTATATATCAATGATTCATAGTACTATATGATAGTTTTGTACACAAGAGTTACAATAAATATTATACATTATATAATTGATGTAGTTGAAGGTAAAAATTAGTAGGTTGTTACAAAATATGAAAACAGTATTATCATATATAAAATGAAACAAACAGCTATTTTAGTTATAATTGTTCATGTAGTTTATTATATTTATTTCTAGTAGTGGCTCAAGAGTTAGTATTTGGCGGTAATTTTTGTGCATGTAATCTTCTAGTTTTATTAGTATGGCATTAATGGTTAAACAATTTAAATGAATTTGTAGTTGTTAAATCTAAATATAAGAACATCTAATTACAGCATATGGTCGGTACGAATAACATATTAATGCATAAAGTTGTGTTTAATATTAGCAGTAAAATACATTAGTATATAAATATATATTAAAATTTGTACAAATATATGATTATTCAGAAAAAGTGAACACCTTACTATGCATAGGTAAATTTGTACAAATATATGATTATTAAACAATACATACATTTAATATGGTATTAAATAGCAAGTCTGATATTTATATATTTATGCAAGAATATATGAAGTGTGTTTCATTGTACTACAGTACAATTATAAATTTGTTCAGTTCTATTAGTACACATGTATAAACAGTAATATAATTAATTACGATTTTATTAGTGAAATAAATTCAAGACATGTAAAACTTGGGGTGAGAGAAGCTTATCAGTGCATGACGTTTTCATGTACCGAACGATCTTTTTTTATATTTATATATGAAAAAAAATTAAAAATGAAACTTTGACGATGAAGGTCAATGGGGAGAAAGAAAAGAGGACTTACAAATAGCAATTTGATCTCAATATCAAATTGCTAAAAACATGTAGCGTTGGTCTCAAAATTCGACTTCAAGGCTCTCGTTGGTCTCTTGGCTCCTTAATCTTTTAATGAATGAGTATAAGATGATAAGGAAGAAGTAGAGGGGTTTTGGTCTTCTAAAAATTAAGAAAAATAAATATACGACGGTGAAAAAAAGGAATATTTATGATATTTATTGTTATGATTTGTTTAGCGTTCATATCAAAATTAAATAACCTTAACTACTGTAAAAAAAATAATATACAAAAATAATAATTAATAAAAACATATATATGTATGTAAAATATGATTTGACGATTGTAACTACATAAACTATTTGCAAGCATTAACAGTGTTTTTTACATGCAGATCTTAATATAGTATAATACTTAGAAAATAACTATAATATATCAAACCGATATCACTATGTACAATAAACAGTTTATGCTGTAATATGGCCAAAGAAATGAAACAGATAAATAAAATACTCAAAAATAATAGATAACAATTATATTATAAAATGTTGTTAAAACTTTACAAGTAGTTGAATATTCTTAACATAAAGTTATAGATAACAAGAAAATATGTAATGAATATTAATAGTATCTAGACATATATTAAGTTCATATTTACATATGATATTTAAATCGTTATCAAATCTGTATTGAAATCTCAATATTTTATTCTCTTTTAAAAAAATCTAATAAAATATAAAATAAAATTTCTTTTTTTCTTCTCTTTTAAAAAACAAGATTTTATAATGCAAAGTAATTAAAATAAAGAAATAAGTAAATTGAAGAGGCTGGGATTGAACTCGAGACCAATGGGATTGCAATGCAGCGTCTCACTCAATAAGATATAAATAGTGATTATATATAGATTTTGAAAAGAAAATATACATATGGATGTTTAAAGAAAAGTAATTTTTTTATTGAAGGAAATGAAATACAAAAAGAAAAAGGTATATGGATTTTGTGGTCGTTACAGCCCCGATCTGGTTTGGAGCAATAGGTTGGAACATGGGTGGGAGAGCAGTATTGCACCCATGATTTTGGTTCGGGAAAGTGTGCTTTGGCTCCTGTAATAGGGGAATTTTCGGTGTGGCGGTGTTATGTCGTGCATGCCCACCGAGTTTGTTATTTGGTGCATTTAGAGCCGAACCGGTAGTAGGAGCCACCGGATTCGGGACACTGAAGTACTGTGGATTATTTCCCCATGATCCAGCCGCGGCCGCCAACCTATCCATAGCCGCGACCATTTGATTGGAACTTCTGTTGATAGCGTTCATTGCTTCTTGCAAAGGTTGTTGAGCCTGGATCGGCATTTCTGGTAAATCCTGGATGGCTTGGTAGTTCACTTCTATCATCTGGCGACCAAAAGCGGTCGCCGTCTGGTTAATCCGTTGGTTAATCCCTTCGAGCAGTTCGCTGTTGGTGAGATTTGTCTATAGGTCATCATTGTTCGGCGGAGGGTTCGTCGAACTTGAAGCCCTTTTAGATGCAGCGCTATCGCCTTCATTCGGAGGTACTTCGTTTTGACTCTGGTTGTTACCGCCGTCACTCATTTTCTTTAACCATTTGGTTTTCCGCCGTGTGGCCCATTCCACTAATGACAAATGCCAGAAATCAGGATCTTTGGTAGTATCGGACGGGTCTGTACCATACAACAGCGGGGTCCCACCGGGCATGCCAAAAAGGTTTTCACTCTATAATTAGATCTGTACTAAAGATAAAAATAATTAGCACGACACCGTCTCCCCCAACGAATGGACCGTCGTTAGAGCAAGGGGAGAACATTCTTTCTTAAATAAATATAAATAGACCCCTTAATTGGATGTACAGAATTTATAAATAGCACAGCAAAGGTAAAAGTCATCCAGCTTTCATATTATTGATAAAACTGGGTTACAGTTACATATGATCTGATAATAAAAACAAACTCTCAAACCCTTAGATCATGATCTCGTCTTGAAGACCGAATGTAAGAGTAAGGATGGACATCTAAATCTCCTACACTGCGAGTCTCAAGTCGAATCATGATTCATCGGCCACACCGTTCAGCCTGCTCTCAATCCCGAGCGCAGGAATGCATGTCCAAATCGTTCGATCGTTTATTACCGGACCAAGCGGGGGCTGATCGTCTCGGTTAGACCGAGACCAATCCCGGAATCACAACACGATGACAGGAATGGACGTCTAAATCCACTGTATTGTGACCATCAAGCTTGATATGGTCAGAGGCCGAGGTTAGTTCTATTATCATGTTACGAGAGTAGGAATCGGCATCCGAACCTCTCATAGTCATGATAACAGTCCTGATCCAGCCATCAGCATCCTCGGCCATGTCCCAATTGGCGCCATATGAATGTTTTCACCCCAAAAGAAAGGCCGAGAGGCGTTCCTTCATTTTCATGCTCTGCTTTCTATATATCTAAAGAAATATGGAGGCATACCTGATCGAGAAGGGTCGATCATCTCAAGTCTCGACAGGGCCTCGATGGAGATGGCGTTAGCCGTCAGAATCTAGGTTACATGAACAAAAGTTGGATTGCTGAGAAGCCTTAGAATTAGGAAAATTGATAATTGGTTGATTAATTGAGAGATCTCGATTCCTCATCTTCAATTCTGGGTTTTATAAGACTACGGTTTGTTGGGAAATAATTCAAAACCCTAAATTTTTCTTGATTCGAGCACCAATTACACTTTTGCTTGATACTTAAGTTCCGTAACCATCGACTTCGGATTGATTCTAAATCTCTCATAAGACCTTTATTCTAATCCTTCGTATCTTGCTTGATCACATTGATCCGGTTTCTTAAGTAACCGATTCGGCCCCAAATGATTTGGGCTGAACTATCTTTTCTCTATCCTGCCTTATTCAGTCCGCTAAACCGAAGGCCAATTTTTTGTGTAAACACTATGGGTCCTTCTTTCATTAACGAGTACCATAATCAAGACAATCCTTACTTTGTAAAGTGCAGCTGTATTAAAACGCGATCGAAAGCAGAAGATTACTGAAGTGGAGTTGCCAACAAAATCTGCAACTTTTGGTTCTAGGATAACAAGTTTCACTTTATAACTTATAAATTTATATTTGGCAAAAAAACTTTATATATATATATATATATAAAAGGTTAATGGAGTAAATGTGCCACAAGAAGGAATTTCCTCCTGTGGCGTCGGAAAAATACACCCTCCATGATTTTTTCGACGATCGGCATACACCACCTCCATCTTTATCATCTAAGATGTGGATACATCAAATTTCATGTGATTGTACCATTTTTTCACCGTTGATTTAGTTGGTGCAAAATTAATGGTTTACCGACAATAGAACTTTTTACATTGCTAATTCAACGGTTGAAAAATGGTGGAATCACATGAAATTTGGTGTATGCACATCTTAGATGACAACGATGATGATGATGGGTGCCAATCGTCGGAAAAAATGGTGGAGGTTGTATTTTTTCGACGCCATAAGAGGAAATCCCTCCTATGACATCTTTTCTCCAGTATTCTCTCTCTCTGTATGTATATGTAATGTATGTATGTATGTATGTATATGTATGTGTGTGTGTATCGTCATGTTTGTAGATGGGTTGCTGTTGGTGGCCTACAAAAATCAAATCAAGAATGAGCTTGGTTGATTTTTTCTATGCTCACATGATAGAAAAAACCCTATTCAAGTATGAAGGGACAACAATGCACCTGACAAAATTTAATCATGCACCAAATAGTAGAGACGAAAGCAAAACAGATTGAAGCAAAAATCTTCTTTTGACATTTACTAGAAGATAATACCATAAATTGCAGCTCCAAGATCAGGACATGTTTTTATGTATTTGGAATCATCCATATGATCGGACACATATGACCGATGCACGGAAAAAATATTTCTAGTTCTTGTTGTGTGTAACTAAATAGAGAAAAATGGGTATTAAGTAAATTAAAAGGAAACTTCTCTTAGATTAATTAGTCAAAAATTTAACTGTACACAACTTTTTATAAGATAGACTTGAACTCTGTGGGTCTCATCACACACTAAAGAAAAATGACGGTAGACAAAGAGTTGGGGTCCAACAAATCATTTCTATTTATAGTTTTGTCATGTCTATAACTAAAAGAGATAAATGGGTACCAAGCATCTTAGGAAGCACATTGGTCAAAAATTATGCTGCCCATAAATATTGGCTCGGACTTGGAATTATGGGTCCTATGGCACATAAAGGAAAAAATGCTCTTAGAGAGAATAAGATGAAATTGGATAAATAAGGTGTTGGGGTCCAATAAATTATTTATAATAAGTTTTCTAAGAAGATAGGTACCAGTATCGGGTAGATTAGAAGTTAGCATTATGCATCTTGATCTTCATGGCTTAAAATACTTGATACTAATTTTATATGACCTTGACTCTGGTTTCTTGTTAATTTACTGATGCAGCACCACTTATTATCGGTATATTATAAAATTTGCAGCCATTCAATTCGGAGCATTGGGTATCGAAACCAAATGATATTTGGTGTGTGTATTCATTAAAATATGTTGATCAAGATGAACAGTCGTTGCCTTTCGGCCGATTTAGGAAAGATTTTCCTTCTACTTCAGCTAACGTCACATACCATCTTATTGTGCATAAATAAATATGCTTTTTTTTTTATTTTGCACCCCAAAACTTTGATATTTCTAAAAACAACCCTAAACTTGCTATTTCTAAAAAAACATCCTAAACTTAAAAATAAACTAAAAATTAAAAAAAACCTTGTTAACTCTCATCCAAATACTGCTAAATATAACAATTTAGGGGCTATAAAAGACTAAAATATCCCTGCATGGTTAAGAAATTGCCACTTGTCCTCTATTGCTTTATCCCCTCTCCCCCCTTCCTCCCTCCATGACAAGATCGATGAAAACGAGAATGGGAGGGAGAGGGAGAGAAATGAAGGAGGGGATGAGGGTTTGCATGGGAAAGTGGGGCTATCGATTGAGATGGTATCGAGATCAAGCGAGAATTATTGTCTCTGTAAACTTTCATTGATTGTGTGGCCTTCCATCTCCATCTCTCTCTCTCTCTCTCTCTCTCTCTCTCTATATATATATATATATATATATATATATTCTTGTTGATTGTGGGGAGGGGGTGGAGAAAGAATAAGAAGAGTTGTAGTTTCGTTTTTATACTTAGGATCTAATCACTGAATTTAATGGAAAGTGTTTTTTAGTTTACTATTAAGTTTAGGATGTGTTCTAAGAAATATCAAAGTTTGGGGGTGCGAAATCAAAAAAAAGAAAGGCTAAATGGCAAGTTTCAGGCCCCGGTCCTTACTCACGGAATAAAATGTCACACGGAACAAGGTGTCATGCTAAATGCGGGAGCCACCTTTTGAATCTGTGGGGGACGCCTCTTGAGTCTGTGGTGGCCGTCTCTTGAGTCCGTGGGACCTACTATAGAACAATGGGAAATTTTCGGAATGCATTCCGAAAGAGTGCATATTTGTACTATAAATGGAATGATACCGTTTTTCAGTGCAGAGGGGCTATTTAAGTGAACCGACACTGTTGGATATAGTGCCCTCGAAGTCAATTATTGGAACGCAGGCACGTGATTGTAATGATTGAGGAGGACCTATGGCGGTAGGACAGTCTTGCTCGAGATGATAGTATGCTATCTGGTTTACCTTTATCAGTCGTGTACAGGTTCAGGTGACTGATCACTGTTACACGTTGATAGAGCCCTTAGGATTTTGCTTGACTACCAACTGTATGATGGCGATCATATACGTGAGAGTTGGGTGGTCCATAAGTACATCCTTAATTATGGTCCCTAGTCGTGGGAGTTTCGAGACAGGGCATCGATACTCCGGAGTAGACTAGTGTATACAGTCGAGACCCCGACGAGGGGCGGTGGCCGGTCTCACAAGCCACTGGTGTCATTGGGATCACCTAAGATGTATACAGGTGCTCATTGGGTTATGAGTACACCGGATAGGACTCGCCGGGAACCTGCTAGTTGGTATTATACCTATCGTCAGATAGCAGTTCCCTGGTGACATGTGTACAGGTTAGTTCATCGACCTGAGGTCGTCATTTGTCTCGTGTGAGTTCCCACTGTGCTTTGATTTCTACCCTACCACGGCTCAAAGGAGTCGTGCAAACAGGTATTTTTTTGGTACAGTCCCGAGCCACATGGAGGCAAGTGAGCGGATCGGCAAGGGATTCGTCTCTCCCGGTATTGGGGGTGGAGATCGCGCTGTGTCTAGGAAAGCCATTACACCAGGTCCTTGGCTAAGGCAGGTGAGAATTACTGGTAGGTACTCCGGTAGTTTCTCAGGGTGTTCAGGGCTTGTCTCCTACACGACTTATACCGCTATTGGGGGTCTGACGTTACCAGCCCCCTAGGCCCGATATGCGATACTCATAAACGAACGGACCGGATTGTATATACATTGTCACTGTTAGGCTCAGTAGGGTTTCGGGATGAGTTCGCTCATCGGCTTCCCTTGAGGTCAGTACATGGGCAGCCGATACGCACAGCTAGTGCCGCTGACGGCTTGTGGTTAAACCCACTGCCAGGGTACTGACGAGTCATTAGAGTCCCTCACAGATAGTTTCCCAAGTTCGGGCGAAACGTTGTAGAGGCCGTATGGTTTTATGGCAGGGTTCGGAAAATACACGTGCGTTTACGCACGTATCATATTTCGGGCAGATAATACTGGTGGGCTTTGGTTTAAGCCGGATCCGAGTACTATACTGTGTAGATATAATATCTTTGTCTCAGTTGCATTTGTATTCGGTCGTAATACAAATGCGGGTATGTTTATACTGTTACGGGGTTATCCTGAAATTCGTTTCGGGATCGCTTTTGGAAGTTGCCAGTTTCCAGTTTTCTATCACCCGTATTAAACATTCGGTTAAATGTGGATTTATCTTTTCTTGAGATGAGTCATGAGTGTGGAAGATTCTAGAAGGTTCTAGATTTGGTGACTAGGATTGACGATTCATAGTTAGCATTAAATGAGTGATGATGTGTTAAGGTAACTAGGTTAATGAATCACCATTTTGCATTAAATGCATTAAGTGAGTCATTATTTTCATTAAGTGAAGTGATAAGGTTTCTTCTTATGGTCACCCTCACCCTAGCTCCTACACTCACCTCCCTCCTATATGTATTGGCCGGCCCCTCTTGAGGAAATAGATTGATTCATTTTTGAAAAAAAAGATTATGATAATTTGCTTCATGAAATTTCATATGCTCATTTCTCATTTACCCGATTCCAAATGGCAACTTCATTAACCGTTCATCCATAGCTTTGGATGTAACGAGACAAAGTGTTTTACTCATTCTCTATATCAATCTTGGTCATCTCTTTTAGCAAACTTGATGACCGAGTTGCCTCGGTTCAGAGGCGGGAGCCCGTTTAAAAATCCGTAGATGTGGTGCCATCTCGACGAGGAGCCAGGAGATCAGAGCCGCAACGGAGCGTGGGATGATGGTTAAAGAACGAAGGACTCGGATCGTTCGGTATAACCTTTCGACCCACTTTGTAGTTTGTTAGTTTAGCGTTAATGGCAGATCCGGGTTATAGTATACGATAGCGCCGGTTATAAAAGTTTTTGTTCCGCATTTGACGTCTGAAAGACGGCCGGGGCGCTACCGTATACTTACATGGTATCAGAGCCACGCCATTAAGCTTTACTAACTTGTTCTAACGCGTTTAAAATATCGATCGAGCGGAATTTTCAAAATCGCAATTTCTAGTGTTAAAGTTTCTGTTGATTTTAAATCTGGTCTAAAAATCATTTTGACTATACCAGAAAATTCAGCAGGCTTTTTAAAGAACACTGGAGAAAAACGATCAAATGAGTCGACCATACGACCGCGGAACCGCGGCCGTCTTGGTGACTCAGTTGACCATTTTTCTTCTGGGGCTTCTACTTGGGGAATTGTGGTTTCTGGATTTGTTGTTTTGGGCCCAGATTTTGTTACTGTACAGCAGATGTATGTGGGGCCCACTTCGGGAAATTTTGTCGATCGAAATTTAAACGTGTTAGTTTACAGTACTTACATTATATCTCCGACCGTGAATGTCATTCGAGCGGTAAATTGCGTCTAATTGCTATAGTTCTTTTAGACGGATTTGCGAACGTGACATTCACGTTGATGTTCTGTGTTGTGCTGTGATGTTGCGGATTTGTCGTGGTGGATAGCAGTGTGCAATGGTAGTGCAGTGTGAGTTTATTTGTACATTTGATATTGCGGGGCGAGCGTCCAACATGTGGACTGCCGTCACTGCCTGTTTGTATAATATTCTTTTGGGGCACGACCGGACTGAGGTCGATGTACCCGTTGTACATATTTTTCATTTCTGTACTAGGTTTACCCCGCGACGGAGTGCACGGATAGCCAGGTTCTGGAGGGCAACGGGTCCGCATCTCATGGCTTTGAGAGGCAGAGGGGACTCACTCTAGAATTGGCAGACTATTCGCCGCACTCATAGGGGGTACAGGTTGATCCAAGATGGGGTGCTCAAGTTACCGGATTCCGTGAAGTGTTGGATGGTCCATTCACTTTGCTGTAGGGGGCTGCCTCACTTCAGGTTTTAGCGGGTAACTTGCCGCACCCGTAGGGGTCTAGGTTTCATTGCACAGGCTATCCACACGACCAAGAGAACGTCGGGTTTCAGTAACGGCTCTGTGAAACCCGGGGATCCCAGATTATCTGTATTGTTCTGTGATGCTTATTACTTTTCTGTAATGTTGCATATTATCACGCCTGGAGCGATTATTGTATATTGGTATATATACTAGTAGATGTTGTATATGTTTTACACCCGCACTAGTCCAGTCCCCGCTCTGTCGTTAGTTAAGTAAGCTAACGGGTGATGACGGGACCCAGTGACGAATGCGAATGGCATATACGTATATTTTATTTTCGTTCTTTTCTGGTGTGATTAATTGATGGGACTGCGTTGATTTTGATCAATGCAAAGGAAAACAAACCTGTTTGGATGTTGTTGGAACAATTTTAAAAAGTGTTATTACAAAGACGTTTCCTTTTGTTTTGCACAGTGGTATTCAGTTGGAATATCCTGCACCTCATTCGACGAGGCAAGGGCCGATATCCCTTCACCGGGAGTGACCCCTTGGGCAGAAGTTTACGTCAGGGTAATAACTTTACTATAGTCGATTACATGTTGCTTTGCATCGCGGTATTCAGTTGGAATATCCTGCACCTCATTCCACGAGGAAAGAGCCAAGATCCCTTCACCAGGAGTGACCTCTTTAGCAAAGGTTTTCTCCACTATATTTTTATAAAAAGCTATCTGGTTCCTTCAACGAGATCAAGTTCATTACGTTAAAGGTTTTTCGCCAAAAACCAGCCGTAGCCCTCCGTCATGTCTTGTGGATGGTCAGTAGTATTCAAGCTATGTTTGTTGGCTTTCGTCAAGGCATAGTGTTTGGTAGCTGCTGGAGTATTCATTTGTTGCATAGATAGATGTGTTGGTTTGGGACAGTCGTATTACCTTGTTGGCTTTCGTCAAGGGTATGTACGGGTGGGTTCAAATTGACAAGAATATGATGGGTAGAACTTGGCATGTGACTTATGACATTTTGACATAATGCCAAGGTCATAAGAGCATGGGGCAAAAATCATATCGGGAGTTTCTATAGAAACTGAAACTTGTCAAGTATGCGCATACCTTCTGGAGTGTGATAACATGAGTGGATTCCGTCATGTTATTATGCGATGAGAGTTGGATCCCGATTCCTACTGATGAGTTGGTTTACTCTTCGGGTGATCCCGATTGATTCTTCTTTTAGGTTTGGAGGAGAATTTGACAGTACAGTGGGAGGTTTCCTGATTAGATAAAGTGATAACCATTCTGATCTAGGTTAGAGTGCACGCAGAGTGTTTCTTTTCGGCCGCTCTTTGGCAGCGACCTTTGACCGACCCTAGACTATGACTCAGTGACCAAGTTGACCGAACCTTCTTAAAATACTGGCTTTTGGATTGTATAAATTGCATAAGTCATTGCCGCTCCTTCTTTTACCCTTTGAATTTCTCAGAACACCCCGTATTACTACGAACATCCACTTCCATTGGATAGATCCATCGTATGGTTATATACGAACTCGAAGGGACTTCTTCGAGGATGGATCCAGGTTCAGGAGAAATAGAATTGGTTTATTCAGTTGTCTTTTACTATCACATTCTCTCAGGTTGCGAGGGTTCCTTGGTTTAGGAGAGTACACCTATTACGCTTATTGGATGGTCTTCTTCCAAACCATAGGCAGGTGCCGAAAGGTAGGGAATGAAGAAAACCAATTAACCTAAGTAGGGTGTACAGAAGGTAATAACTAAAGACAAAATAAAGGGATTAGAAAGAGGGCAAAGTAAATTGCGACTGCTATCATTCACGACCAAACCGCGTACTTCATCGCCACTCCTATTTCACCTTTGCTTTTTTCCCCAGTTCGGGAGAAATAGAATAAGGTATTATTCAGTTGTCTTTTATCATCACCTTCTCTCAGGTTATGAGTACTCCTTGGTTTAGGAGAGTACACCTATTATGCTTACTGGATAGTCTTCTTCCAAATCATAGGCTGGTGCCGAACGGTAAGGAAGTAAGAAAACCATTTAGCCTAACGATGGTGTATAGAAGGTAACGACTAAAGACAAATAAAGGGATATGGAGAGATGGCAAAGAAATATACGGTTACAGTCATGAATTGGATTATGGAAGAGGCATTACTAGGAATACCAGGATACCCCTACGAAACATAGCCATGTTTCAGTGCATTGTTAAAGGAAACTGTTTTCCCGATTAGATACTTACTCCAGAGTATGTATTTACCAGGTATGATTCTCACATCTGTATGGTTTTACAGATGATGAGAGGGAGTAGGTTATTGGGAATAAGGTGATCATCCTCATTATATCGGAATTCGTTGTAATTGGTGAAATTGAGGAAATCGCCTGGGTTTTTGCCGGACGGCATGTATTTGGTTTTGAGTATCCGTTGTTGTGCACCAATTTCAAAATGATATATCTGTACGTTTATTTTTATAAAGTGAGATATAACTTTTTGAAATCATGTCTGTGACATTTACCTATATCAGTTGACGATTGGGTAAGGAGTATTGAACAACGGAGTAGTTCTTAACCATAAGTACAGTTTTCAACCTACGATGCACAGGTTTTGAGTTATTCAACTCAGGGGACTCATACAGAGTACTGTATGCTGTCCAGTGTCCATCAGGACAAAGGGGTTGGTCCTCGTACTATATTCTATTTACTTATGACTTCTCTAGTTTTTAGACAAGTGTTTCGTAGAAATACAAGGTCTAAGTTTTGAGAAGTTGTGGATATAAGAATAAAGTAGAGAACCAGATGTCACAAGTATTGGGATTCTTCAAACAGATCGAAGATGTAGATTCTTGTGATTGGTATTCAGATGATAGTAATGGTTTTGAGAAACTTGTTTCTCTTTCAGGTTACTCATAATTGGATGGATTCCTAAGTTGAGTAATGCCGATTAGCCTCTCTCCATTAAGTTGATATGCACTGGAGACAGCTGCATGATTAGAATCTGGTTCCAATTAAATAAGTGTCAAAGTTTCTATATTGGATATAGAATGGTTCATATCTTAACGATGTTAAGGTACGGTGAGTTGTCCGGCTTATGCTTAAAACCAGACTCTGGATAACTCAGGGCACGTTTCTGTAATGGCAGTTTGTGGGTTGGCCCAGGCTATGACGAGGGTTGATTTTCTACCATCTAGAAGATCAATAGTGATATTGTTCTTGACTCGCCACAGTTTTAGTAAAATGGATTTTTTCAGAAAACAGTAGTGGGAGTATGGTAGAACTGGAAGTGATTCCAGAACCGCAAACGATTACGAAAAATTTAATAGGACCTAAAGATTCAATCAGGTTTGACATTCCATTAGCCACTCCGCAGATATGGTGGATAACCTCATACACCCGAGAGGTACTCCGGTAGCCTCAAAGACGGTGACAGGGAGGTTCTTGTTTACCCAGACTTGACACTACGGTTGTTCCAGGCTATGAGACCCGGCAGGAGGATAAGTATAGCGTCGTTCTAAACTAGCTTTAGAAGTGCACGTATATATTATTCTGCCAGAGGGTTGTTGTGGTCAGTGGGAGCAGCGGAAATATAGCGGGCAAGTAGCTTATGTCTATTTATAGACTAGAGCAGATATAGCGGAGATAGATCATCTAATTTTGATATGACAGTCATGGGTTTGACTTCATCAGAATAGGGGATGGATCTGTTAAGAAGGTAGTAGGGTGTGATGTCCTGGTATTTGGATGACATACACAGAGTACGAAGTAAAATTCCTATACTACAATCGGTTATATTGTGGTCATCACACAGTTGTTTCTCCACAAAGGATATGGATATAATATCTGACATTCTGGTTTCTAGATCTATGGTTTTAGATCTAGATTTGGATAGTTTCCCAATGTGGGTACTTTGACAGTATTCTAATAGTATTTTAGAATAGATGACTCCTGGCATGGTGGTGTACCTGCAGGTGATGGAGTCACCCTCTCTAAAGGTGTCTTACAGACTAAAGGGGGGGAGATGCGCATGATTGGCAGATCACTTGTTTAGGCAATTGAGTCAATCATGAGATGTCAAGTACCACACCAGATATTGTTCTTGCACTAGATGCAATAAGTTTGTATTAATCCAATCCTGGAGAAACATAAGGAAGCGGTTTTAGAACATAAGTGAATGTTCTACGGATTTGATGACGACAGCCTCCTTAGGAGACGGTTATCATTCCTGGCTTCAAAGGTGACATGGATGACAGAGTGATTGTCAGAGTTATAGTTTTCCCTTTGACGAGGGACAGTATTATGGACAGGTGGTCCAAGAGGATACTGTGGGAGTCATGGTGCAGGATACTGATTAGGTTCAGTTGACGATACAGTCTAAGAAGTTTGGATTTGGAGTTCATTTATGAACTAGGTCCTATCGGATATCCAGACATGTTCTAAGACAGATATTACTCAATTCAGGAGATGGCTTTCTCCGCGAACTTGAGATTAAGAGAGACATAGAAAGAAACATCAGGGCGGATCCACTCACTGAGGCTATTTCTCGAACACAAGAGTTTTACAAACGGGCTTTGTGAAACTGATTAGTAGAGGAGTTGGATGTTCGGTATCACACGGGCTGTGAGTATGCGACATCGCAATAATTAGCCTTAAGTGCAATTGGGAGATTTTTGGATATAGTGCTCTCAAAGTCAATTATTGGATCGCAGGCACATGATTGCAATGATTGAGGAGGACTTATGCCGGTAGGACAGTCTTACTCGAGATGATAGTATGCTATCTGGTTTGCCTTTATCAGTCGTGTACAGGTTCAGGTGACTGATCACTGTTACACGTTGATAGAGCCCTTAGGATTTTGCTTGACTACCAACTGTATGATGACAAGCATATACGTGAGAGTTGGGTGGTCCATAAGAACATCCTTAATTGTGGTCCCTAGTCGTGGGAGTTTCGAGACAGGGCATCGATACTCCGGAGTGGACTAGTGTATACAGTCGAGACCCCGACGAGGGCCGGTGGCCGGTCTCACAAGCCACTGGTGTCAGTTGGATCACCTAAGATGTATACAGATGCTTATTGGGTTATGAGTACACCGAACAGGACTCGCCGGGAACCTGCTAGTTGGTATTATACCTATCGTCAGATAGCAGTTCCCTGGTGATATGTGTACAGGTTAGTTCATCGACCTGAGCTCGTCATTTGTCTCGTGTGAGTTCCCACTGTGCTTTGATTTCTACCCTACCACGGCTCAAAGGAGTCGTGCAAACAGGTATTTTTTGGGTACAGTCCCGAGCCACATGGAGGCAAGTGAGCGGATCGGCAGGGGATTCGTCTCTCCCGGTATTAGGGGTGGAGATCGCGCTGTGTCTAGGAAAGCCATTACACCAAGTCCTTGGCCAAGGCAGGTGAGAATTACTGGTAGGTACTCCGGTAGTTTCTCAGGGTGTTCAGGGCTTGTCTCCGACACGACTTATACCGCTATTGGGAGTCTGACGTTACCAGCCCCCTAGGCCCGATATGAGATACTCATAGACGAACGGACCGGACTGTATATACATTGTCACTGTTAGGCTCTGTAGGGTTTCGGGATGAGTTCGCTCATCGGCTTCCCTTGAGGTCAGTACATGGGCAGCCGTTACTTACAGCTAGTGCCGCTGACGGCTTGTAGTTAAACCCACTGCCAGGGTACTGACGTGTCATTAGAGTCCCCCACAGATAGTTTCCAATGTTTGGGCGAAACGTTGTAGAGGCCGTATGGTTTTATGGCAGGGTTCGGAAAATGCGCGTGCGTTTACGCACGTGTCATATTTCGGGCAGATAATACTGGTGGGCTTTGGTTTAAGCCGGATCCGAATATTATACTGTGTAGATATAATATCTTTGTCTCAGTTGCATTTGTATTCGGTCGTAATACAAATGCGGGTATGTTTATACTGTTACGGGGTTATCCTGAAATTCGTTTCGGGATCGCTTTTGGAAGTTGTCAGTTTCCAGTTTTCTATCACCCGTATTAAACATTCGGTTAATGCGGATTTATCTTTTCTTGAGGTGAGTCATGAGTGTGGAAGATTCTAGAAGGTTCTAGATTTGGTGACTAGGATTGATGATTCATAGTTAGCATTAAATGGGTGATGATGTGTTAAGATGACTAGGTTAATGAATCACTATTTTGCATTAAATGCATTAAGTGAGTCATTCTTTTCATTAAGTGAAGTGATAAGGTTTCTTCTTATGGTCACCCTCACCCTAGCTCCTACACTCACCTCCCTCCTATATGTATTGGTCGTCCCCTCTTGAGGAAATAGATTGATTCATTTTTGAAAAAAAAGATTATGATAATTTGCTTCATGAAATTCCATATGCTTATTTCTCATTTACCCGATTCCAAATGGTAACTTCATTAACCGTTCATCCATAGCTTTGGATGTAACGAGACAAAGTGTTCAACCTATTCTCTACATCAATTTTGGTCATCTCTTTTAGCAAACTTGATGACCGAGTTGCCTCGGTTCAGAGACGGGAACCCGTTTAAAGATCCGTAGATATCGTGCCACCTCGACGAGGAGCCAGGAGATCAGAGCCGCAACGGAGCGTGGGATGATGGTTAAAGAATGAAGGACTCAGATCGTTCGGTATAACCTTTCTACCCACTTTGTAGTTTGTTAGTTTAGCGTTAATGGCAGATCAGGGTTATAGTATACGATAGCGCCAGTTATAAAAGTTTTTTTTTCCACATTTGGCGTCTGAAAGACGGCCGGGACGCTACCGTAAACTTACAGACACTACATCAGTTTGAGAACTCCATGGTTAAGTATGCTCGAGTCAGGGAAATTCTGGGTTGGGTGACCTCCTGGGAAGTGGCCCCTGATCGAATCCGGTTCACTCCGAAGGACAAAACCGTGCGGTTTCGGCCAGAGCGAACGAGGGCAAATTTGTACTATAAATGGAATGATACCACTCTTCAATGCAGAAGTGTCTTTTAAGTGAACCAGTGCTACAGTAGCTTGAGAACTCCGTAGTTAAGCGTACTCGAGCCAAGGAAATTCTGGGATAGGTGGCCTCCTGGGAAGTGACCCATGATGGGGTTCGGTTCGCTCCGAAAGACAAAACTGTACGGTTTCAGCCAAAGCGGACAATACCGTATGTGTTGGGGTGGGTCGTGACAGAATAGTTTTCACATCTTCGTTTCATTGAAGCGGTCGTATCACGTTCCATACCGTTAACTTTCTATCAGAGTCGCGCAACGGAAGCATGATGAATTTGTTCCTCTTCGAAAGACGGCGCGATAGGTACGTCTTGCCTGAGATTCGGGGCAGATGCTAATTGGTGCTATCCATCCACCTCTCCGAAAATGCCAAGTTGATTTATGGCACCATGTATCGAACGTTTAAACGGATGCGTCCGATGTAGCAGACTTCGTCAGATTCCCCCTCGCTTGAGGGGTTTTGATTGCGGGGATGCTCTTCCCTGCAGGCGTAAGCCCCTGCAGTTAATTATGCTACCACATCGCAGTAACAATTTTCTCCTTCTCCAGATGATCACTTCGTATCGTGGGTGTTTGTTTTGTGTTTGGTTGCCCGTGGATTGTATACGGAGACTAAGTTATGTTGTCGCCCATAGGGCGTGGACTAGTCCAAATCCGTATCTTTCTTAGATTTGGATTTGGGGGTTGGGTTTAAGGATACGTTAGCCTCATTTGAGACTAAGATCAACTTAAACGTTTGTTAAGTATACGTTAGTCTAATTTTAGACTAAGATCAACTTAAAGGGATCGTTTAGATCCAACAAGAGAGCAATTGGGGGGCTCTGTTGTTTAGTTTAATGACATTGCGGTCGATAGGTAGTTTAAGGACATTGCGGTCCATTGTTAGTTTTAAGACATTGCGGTCAAGGTTAAGGACATCATAGTCCGTGGATTTAAGGACTCCACAGTCCGGCGTTAGTTTTAAGACATCACGGTCAAGGTTAAGGATGTCATAGTCCGTTGTTAGTTTTAAGGCATCCCGGTCAAGGTTAAGGACATCATAGTCCATGAGTTTAAGGACCCCCACAGTCCGTTGTTAGTTTTAAGACATCCCGGTCAAGGTTAAGGACCTCATAGTCCATGAGTTTAAGGACCCCACAGTCCGTTGTTATTTTAAGACATCCCGGTCAAGGTTAAGGACCTCATAGTCCATGAGTTTAAGGACCCCACAGTCCGTATCAATGTGTGGTTGTCGAGACCCGTCACCTCTTTGAAGACGTTGAGGAATTACAACGACAAGTATCAAAGGAGTGAAGAGATGTACACCAAAGTAGATTAAGTGATCTGTAGTCCAATTTGGAACCAAGATCAATTAATTATATTATGAGCCCATCAGCTCAGTTAAGTCTGAATTGAGGACTTATGGCCAATTTGGGCTAAGTCCAACTAAGTTTGACCCTTCATTGAACCATCTGACATTTGTCTGGTTTTAGTCCATATTGTTTTCATCTTTGAGTTCCTCAATTCTGAGATTCAATTGAAGGAGAGGCTTTGCCTCTAGAAAAATTAGCCAACTGGGCTAAAGTTAGTGTTAAACACTAAAGACCAACAGTGTTGAACACTGAAGATAAGATTATCAGATTAGTGTTAAACACTAGAAATTGTGATTCTCAAATTAGTGTTAAACACTAATAAATAACAGTGTTAAACACTGGCAACCAAATTATCAGTTTGGTGTTAAACATTAACAGAGAGGAGATCACGTGGGAGCACGTTATGGCATCCAAAAGAAGGGGCCAGAACCCCTTCAGCTTGTTCTACAGATAAGTGTTTAACACTTTTTATTCTGACAGCCATCACGTGTGGGCACGTGATGGGGACTCATGCTCTGGTCTATTAGAATGCTCATTAGGGGTCACGTGGTGACACGTGAGGGCGCCCCAGAACTTCTTTTCTTTTGCTTTTTCTTTGCGTGCTTCAGGGGTCACATGGGGCACGTGAGGCGTTGCCTCAAAGTTCTTTTCTATGGATCTTTTACAGGGGTCACGTAGTAGCACGTGACTCTGGTTCTTTGCTTTTTTAAAGATCTGTTCATCTTTTAAGAATTAAATTCTTCATAGGGTTAAACCCTAGCAATAACTTGAAAGGAATTAAATTCCTACTTTCTTCTGAAGAATTATATTCTTAGATAAGGTTAAACCCTAATTTCTTTTCTGAAGAATTATATTCTTAGATAGGGTTAGACCCTAATTTCTTTTCTATAGGAATTAAATTCCCCTTATATGTAAAGCAATTAAGTTCTGGCATAGGGTGAAACCCCAATTTCTCTTTTTTAAGGGAATTAAATTCCTGTGAGGTTGAGAGAATTAAGTTCTCAATTAGGGTTAATCCCTAGTTCTGTCCATTTTGAAGGAATTAAATTCCTAATTTTAGAGAATTGAATTCTCACATAGGGTTAAACCCTAATTTTATCTTGGAGGAATTAAATTTCTATAATTTTGTGAGAATTAAATTCTCTAAACTCAATTCCTCCTCTATGTTTTAGATCTGCATGGCAGGATCTCAACCCAATGAGAATTAAATTCTCAATTTATGGGGAGATGTGCACTTTACAGATCTTCAACCAGAGAAAGAACTAAATTCTTTTCTTTATAGAAGAGTTAAACTCTTTTGAGAATTAAATTCTCTTTTTTGAAACCTTTACCCCCTTTCTTTTCTTACCTAGGGTTTTTCTTTGTAGAGAATCAAATTCTTTCTTTTCTCTCTGAATTTTCAAGATTTCAAGGCTCTCTCTCTCTCTGTGTGTGTTTCTCCCTCTCTTTTTTTAACTCTCTCCCTTGGCACCTATTTATAGGAGAACGAAAAGAATCAATCTGTTTTGTGAATCTTTCATTGAAAGATTTAATTTGTTTATTGAGAGATTTGATTTATTTCCATCATTGATCCGGGCCTTTAAATTATTAGGTGAATTTTATTCACCGTTGGATTTTAAATCCAAAGATATTCTTTTGTTATTTCGGTTAGATTTAGGGGGAAATCTTTTCATGTCCAAGATTTTTCCATAAATTGGTGATATTTAATCACTCTCGGATTTTTAATCCAACGGTTTCACATAATTCTTCTCCATTTTGGAGAGATTTAAATGATTTTATTCAGAATTTAATTCTGTTGAACAGCAAGGCTTTTAAAGCCAGTCACGTGTGGCCACGCGACCCCCGGTCACGTGTGAGCACGCGACCCCCGGTCACGTGTAAGCACTCTTGTTCTCTGCCGCTTGCTTAACCATCACGTGCCAACACGTGACCACGGTCACGTGTATGCACGTGACCCCCTGAACTTTTTCCTCCTCTTCTTTGCTCTGTTCTCTGCCGCTTGCCTAACCATCACGTGCCAACACGTGACCACTGGTCACATGTGAGCACGTGATACCTCTTCTGAAGTTTTTCCTGATTTTTTAATCAGGGAACAAATGCCCCCACAACGTTGCTCTCACGTGTCTGCACGTGAGTGCAACGTTGTCACTTTTGTGACTGTTGGATCTGCCTTGGGAGCCGGGTAGATGAAACATTTTCCATCTCATCCTATAAATGCCCATGTATTTTCAGAAGTGCCTCCACTCTTCATCTTCTTCCTTTGATAACTTTTCTCTTGAGAATTTAATTCTCTTTTTCCAGAGCTTAGATCTCTGCTTCAAACTTTTTCCAGAATTTAACTCTGTTCCAAGAAGACCCTTTCTTCAGGTAAATGATCTTTGAACGATCGGAGAACTTTCCCAGCAATCACCATGGGATTTTAAATCCAGATCAAGGGTTTTTTCCTTTGATAAGAAAACACATTTCTTTTATTTTAAGTTTTTCCACAAGAACAGAAAACCATTCAATCCTCAAACTGTAGACCTCCTAGGGTTTCTTTAACCCTTAGGGTAATGATGATGTTGGCTGTTTTCCCTGGAATTTAATTCCATCTCCATGGAGCTCTGGCTCTGGAACCACATTTTCTGGGAATTTAATTCACTTTTTCAAAAAGGAATTTAATTCTTATGAAGAACTAAGTTCTTCGTAGAGACTTTCATGGGTTTTCTTGCCCTGAGTTCTCTTTCTCAACCGAGAGGAAGAAGTTTGTAATGAATTTCCATGATCGTTATTTCAGGTATCATGGATGCCCATTTGTATGATCTTGACGAGATCATTTCTTACGGGAATATCCGTGCGCTGGGCCGCAGCCAGAACTAGGAGTTCACCAACGCTCAATGTGCTGAGATCATGAGCCGTTTCGACGAGTACAATGGTCGGCTACTCCCTCGCCGCTCTTCTCTTCTGAGACTCATCATGCTGGCAATCTGGGAGGCACTCCCTCTCTTTTGCACCGGCGTGCCGCTCAGGGCATTGGACGCCGCTGAGGATAAGGTACATTCGGTGTACCTAATGAGCCTAATCTCGAAGAGGAGGCGAGCAACCTCATTGATCTCTTGCACAGGCTTTTCAGCAGTCGGCCATACTTGCTGCCTATCGGAGGGTAGAAGACATTCGTGAGGACCCCGACGCTTGTGGACGCTTGTGACCGCAAGAGAAAACATACTCGGATAGTTCGAAATGCTTGGAGGATCTTGGACAAAGCCACGTTTGAGTTTCTCAATCCGTGCCCCGCGTCTGAGGTCTTGCCGTTGTAATCGTTTTTTCTTTTTTTTTATATTTTGTATGAACTTTTTAAAGTATGAATGATAAGTTTTATCGTGCCCTTCTGTGTTTGCATGCCTTTTTTGCGGAATTTTGTCACTTTTGCTATTGTTGCTGCTGATGTGTTTAGTGGGTAAAGCACTATTTCACTTTTCAGTACACGTCAAGTTTGGTGCTCACGTGCTCCGCACGTGGGGTCCCTTTGATGGGGCTGTTTAATTTTTCATGCCATATTCTTTGTGTACAGCATTTAATGCTAAAAAGGAGCCTTGGAAATAGTCCCATCTTCTTAATTTCCAATGCTTTCCCTTTTTTTGGGTCTCGGAAATAGTCCCACCATGCAGGATTCTCCGTGTGCAGCATTTAATGCCCCTCTTTATAACCTGAGGCCATGGCCTTCTTTCTTCTTTACAGAGAAATTTATTCTCAATTTAGTGCGATTTATCTTGAGGAAACAACTAGGTGCCATGGCCTGCAACCACCCTCATGCTCATCGACAGCCATGGGAAGTTCCTATCGAGGAGATGATCCCCCGCTTTGCTGCACGATTGGTGGATCCCCTCCTTACCGATGACGAATGCGACTCAGCGGCATATGAACTCTCGATCCACAGGGGGTCTCCCCTCCCAATGGGCTCCCTCTGGCTCCGGATGATTCGCGCTGCCGTGCTTGCCAACATCCCTCCTCACCCGGCGGAGATGACCCTGGCGATGCTTGACGCGGCTGAAGAAAAGCTCGAGAGTTTTCACGAAGCGTGCCTAATTACTCAGGCTTTGAAGGATTGCTCGATTCATCTGTTGAGCCAAATAAGAGCTCGGCGGGCTATCATGTCTGCTTTTGCGAACGAACATGGCGCCAATCGGTGGGGAGCGACTCCTCGCGAGAACCGTCGCTTTGATGTGTTGGAGAAAGCAGAGAGAGAGATGGAGAATTTTGTTCTTTGTTTTGTTAACCCTTGTGCTACTGATCCTTTGTTTGGTGACATTTTCTCGTTAGCGTAGCATATTCAAATCAGTGTACTCCTTTTATCATTAGTTTTCACGTGCTTTATGTTGAATCTTCATGTATATTGGGTACTCGTATGTGTGTCTTGCTTGCGTGAATGAGCTTCATATTTTTCCCATGAGAACTTTCTTTAATTGCGAACACTATCATCATGTTGCGCGCACATCAGAGCTTCGGGTATCATTGCTTTTCGAATATTCATATAGTTGCGAATGCATGCTTGATAGGATATACATCGGAAATTTTTCTTGTTGCTTCCCATACTAGGTGATGTGGCGTGTTTTAGATCGACTATTGTCGTCGAACGGAGGCTTGTTTTTACGGTCTTGAGCGTACATATCCTATTTCAAAGGCTGCGGCTGTGAAGGCGGGCTTGCGTGGTCTGATAGAGCGATGTGCGGCGAACATGGTGTCGTGCGAGAAGAGACTCGGCCGCAAATTCTCGGAGAGGGAGCTGGCCTCTAAGGCGCTGAACGAGTTCCAAAACCAGTCTTACAGCCAAAATCAACAAAGCGTATGAACTCTGGCGAGTGCTTCAGGAGTCTATCAAAGAGGTGGGGGCTCTCGATAAACTTGCCGTGTTCACTCGTGAAAGAGTGGAGGCTCACAAGGCTACTGAGAAAGAGCTCGAAGGCCGGCTCGCCTCGTATCAAGCCCAACAGGCTCAGGCGAAGGCCCGTCTCCTGGCGATCCTGAATCATGAAGCTGTGGCCCAGCAAAAGAAGGATGAGCTAGTAAAATTGCTAAATCGCCTGCCGGCTTGAAGACTTGTATCTTTTCTTTTCTTTTTGTACATACTCCTGAATGAGAGTATATATATTTTTTGCTTTTTCATGAATTGTACTTTGTATCCATTTTGGTTCATGAATAAAAGACATATTTTTTTTAATGGTGTGTCTCTTTTTATTGAATGTGTTCCGCGGACAATTTATCTTGGTCTCCTTGCAGGATAATGATGGCTTAGGATTCAGGGTTAAGATCTGCCTCCTAAGACTTTTGAGATTTATGAGCCGTGAGGGTCTCATAAAGAGTTTTTTCTCCCTACAGGTCGAGAGGATCCCATAGGTGTAAGTTCTTCTTAAGAATCGTGAGGATTCTTAAGCGGGTTTTCCCTTGGGAGTCGTAAGGATCTCACAAGAAAGTTTTTCTTCCTTACAGGTCGTGAGGACCCGCAAGTGCTGGGTGCGGTCGCCCTTATCCGTATTTCACAGGATCAGGGGTTGCTTTGGGATGTTTTCGAGGGTACCGTAGTTTAAAGACATCGCGGTCAAGCTTAAGAACCTCATAGTCCGTGGATTTAAGGACTCCACAGTCCGATGTTAGTTTTAAGACATTACGGTCAAGGTTAAGGACATCATAGTCCGTGGATTTAAGGACTCCACAGTCCGATGTTAGTTTTAAGACATCACGGTCAAGGTTAAGGACATCATAGTCCGTGAATTTAAGGACTCCACAGTCCAATGTTAGTTTTAAGACATCACGGTCAAGGTTAAGGACATCATAGTCCATGGATTTAAGGACTCCACAGTCCGATGTTAGTTTTAAGACATCACGGTCAAGGTTAAGGACATCATAGTCCGTGGATTTAAGGACTCCACAGTCCATCATAGTCCGTGGATTTAAGGACTCCACAGTCCAATGTTAGTTTTAAGACATCACGGTCAAGGTTAAGGACATCATAGTCCATGGATTTAAGGACTCCACGGTCCGATATTAGTTTTAAGACATCACGGTCAAGGTTAAGGACATCATAGTCCATGGATTTAAGGACTCCACAGTCCGATATTAGTTTTAAGACATCACGGTCAAGGTTAAGGACATCATAGTCCGTGGATTTAACGACTCCACAGTCCAATGTTAGTTTTAAGACATCACGGTCAAGGTTAAGGACATCATAGTCCATGGATTTAAGGACTCCACGGTCCGATGTTAGTTTTAAGACATCACGGTCAAGGTTAAGGACCTCATAGTCCGTGGATTTAAGGAACCCACAGTCCGATGTGTGGTTACCGGGACCCGTCACCTCTTTGAAGACGTTGAGGAATTACAACGACAAATATCAAAGGAGTGAAGAAATGTACCCTTGAACCAAGGTAAATCAGTCTAGAATCATGGTGGTTGATCGTTAGTTTTAAGACATTACGGTCAAAGTTAAGGACATCATAGTCCGTGGATTTTAAGGACTCCACAGTCCGATATTTGCTGGATGCTTCACACGGGTTCACTGCCATACTCTGCGAGGACCAGGCTCCGCTCTGGACGTTTTCCGCGGGGTCAAAGAGTAACGTTATCCACGTTCCACGTGACCAGGAATTTTGCGCTAGATGCTTCACACGGGTTCACTGCCGTGTTCGGCGAGGACTAGGCTCCGCTCTGGATGCTTCACACGGGTTCACTGCCGTGCTCTGCGAGGAACAGGATCCGCTCTGGACGTTTTCCACGGGGTCAAAGAGTGACGTTATCCGCGTTCCGCGTGATCAGGAATTTTGCTCTGGATGCTTCCCACGGGTTCACTGCCGTGTTCGGCGAGGACCAGGCTCCGCTCTGGACGTTTTCCACGGGGTCAAAGAGCGACGTTATCCGCGTTCTACGTGACCAGGAATTTCGCACTAGATGCTTCACACGGGTTCACTTCCGCGTTAGGCGAGGACTAGGCTCCACTCTGGACGTTTTCCACGGGGTCAAAGAGTGACGTTATTCGCGTTACACGTGACCAGGAATTTTGCGCTAGATGCTTCATACGGGTTCACTGCCGCATTCGGCGAGGACTAGGCTCCGCTCTGGATGCTTCACACGGGTTCACTGCCGTGCTCTGCGAGGACCAGGATCCGCTCTGGACGTTTCCCACGGGGTCAAAGAGTGACGTTATCCGCGTTCCACGTGACCAAGAATTTTGCTCTGGATGCTTCCTACGGGTTCACTGCCGTGTTCGGTGAGGACCAGGCTCCACTCTGGACGTTTTCCATGGGGTCAAAAAGTGACGTTATCCGCGTTCCACGTGACCAGGAATTTTGCACTAGATGCTTCACACGGGTTCACTGCCGTGTTCGGCGAGGACTAGGCTCTGCTCTGGATGCTTCGCACGGGTTCACTGCCGTGCTCTGCGAGGACCAGGATCCACTCTGAACGTTTTCCACAGGGTCAAAGAGTGACGTTATCCGCGTTCCACGTGACCAGGAATTTTGCACTAGATGCTTCACACGGGTTCACTGCCGTGTTCGGCGAGGACTAGGCTCCGCTCTGGACATTTTCCACGGGGTCAAAGAGTGACGTCATCCGCGTTCCACGTGACCAGGAATTTTGTTAATTATATCCGCATTTCACGGAGTTGGGATTTGACTCTCTGTGGGTATACATCGTCGAGTCATGGAACTGGGAGTTGCCGCTGTTCCGCTTTGCTTGATGTTGTGTCTGCTGTAATAAGACGAGTGTTGAGAGGATCTCTAGGCTGTCTGTGAACCATCGAGATTTGGCTTCTTCTTCTGATGAAACCTGGGGAGGAGGAGTGTGATTCCTTCTTCGTTTGCGCCCCTGGATTGTATGCAGGGATTAATGTAGCATCACCTGTGGGGCAAAAATTTCATTTTTATTTTATTTCTTTTTCCGCGATGCTCTATCATTTCAGCTTTTATATCACGAAGGTCACGATTGCCCCATCATTTCGGCTATTTTTCGCGGTGCCCAATCATTTCGGCTATTTATTTTATTTTTACTCGCTGCTTTTTATTGCGAATTGCTCGATCATTTCGGCTATTTTTCATGCATACATTTTTACTTGCTGCTTTTTATTGCAAGTTGCCCCATCATTTCGGCTATTTCGTATGCATGTGTGGCTCGCTGGCCTTTTTTATCACGAGTGTAGAGCTTGGAATCTGGTGCCAATCTCAGCATCAGTATCGCTACAACTGGAATATTGCCATGAGCGAATCATCATTTGCCATGGAAGGACTCGAAATTTGATACCGTTTTAGGCATAAGCATCACTACAACTGGGATATTGCCAGGAGCGAATCATCATTTGCCTTTGTCGATGTCGAACAAAGGTGGCTTAGTAAACAGGGTTAGGGTCCTGTCGACTAAGGCTTTTGACTTCATGAGCCGTAAGGGTCTCACAAAGGTATTTCTCCCTACAAGTCGTGAGGATCTCGTAGGTGTGTTTTCTCTTTGGGAATCGTGAGGATTCCTAAGTGTGTTGCTCCCTTGCAAGTCGTAAGGATCTTACAAAAGTATTTTCTCCTTATAAGTCGAGAGGACTCACAAGGGTTGTTCACTGTGCGAACATATCCCCAGTCACGGATGGGTCTCGGTTAGGGAAATGTTTATTCGCGCCCATGGATTGTATACAAGGGTCGGTATGAGCCGCTTGTAGGGCAATATTGAAGGTTGTGGGGGCTGCTTAAGAACAGGTTAAGGTTTCTGTAACTTAAGACTTTCAAATCTTACGAGCCGTGAGGGTCCCATAAGAGAATTCTCCTTACGAGTCGTGAGGATCTCGCAAGTGTAATTTCTCCTTAAGAATCGTGAGGATCCCTAAGTGTGTTGCTCCCTTGTGAGTCGTAAAGATCTCACGCAGGTGGTTTCTCCTTACGAGGTCGAGAGGACCCTGTAAGTGTCTTTTAACGAGATTGCGCCCTTTCGGGTTTTCACAAACACTCGCCGGTAGTCCTGCTGTTTTTACTTACGGAGCCCTTTCGGGTTTTCATCCGTGCCCATTTTGCTTATGGACATACCGTTTTTATTTTTATTTATTTATTTTTTATTCTTTTTTTTTGTATCGATCTTGGGATGCCGCAATCCACCGTAGTTTATCAACATCTCGGTCAACAGCTAGTTTTAGGACATAGTGGTCCATTGTTAGTTTAAGGACGTTTCGGTCCGCCGTTAGTTTAAGGACGTTTCGGTCCGTTGTTGAAGAAGGCCGGTTACTACTTATAGAGTTCGGGCTTAGGAAGATAGCGAGCGGACATAGTCGTCGTCATCTATCATTGTCCTAGGCTGTAACTCATTAAGCGTAGTATCTCTTCAGGAAGCGCCCGTTTATTGGCCTGAAAGGCCTTTCGCCATGCATGTCCATGAGCAGATACGCTCCACCCTGATAGACCTTGTCTATGATGTACGGGCCTTCCTAGTTCGGCTCGAATTTTCCCCGTTTGGCGCGATTGGGGATCATAGGTCTTTTGACCACTAGCACGAGTTCGCCTTGGCGGAATGTCCTCGGCCTGGTCAATCTTTCATATGAGCGCGTCATCTTTGCTTTATAAGCCTCCAGATTTTGTTGCACTATGAGCCGGGTTTCATCTAGGGCATCAAGCTCCTTAAGCCGAAGGTGAGCATTTTCTTCGTCCGTCAGCTCGTAGTGGACTGCCACTCGTAGAGAGGGTAACTCTATCTCGAGGGGGAGTACTGCTTCTGTACCGAATACCAATGCGTACGGCGTTGTGTTTGTGGCCGTTTTGAATGTAGTTCGATATGCCCAGAGAGCTTCTTGTAGTCTCTCGTGCCAGTCCTTCTTATTTTGGGACACCGTCTTCTTCACGATCTTTGTCAAGGTTTTGTTGAAGCCTCGGCTAGACCGTTAGCTCGGGGATTATAAACTGAAGAGTATCTCCAGTCTATGTTGTGTTGTTGTGCGAAGCGGCTGATTTTGTGGCTTCTGTACGCTGGCCCGTTATCGGAGATGATCCGTCTCGGAGTTCCAAACCGATAAATGGCGTGCGTCTTGAAGAAATAGAGGATATCCTCCGTCTTCACTTCCCTCAGCGGTACCACTTCTGCCCATTTGGAGAAGTAATCAGTTGTCGCCAAAATGAAACGATATCCTTTGGACGATGCCGGTTCGATGGGGCCGATTATGTCAGTTCTCTACATTTCGAATGGCCAGCTAGCCACTGTCGGGTGTAGAGGATTTGGGTGTTGATGGATAAAATCTCCGTGGATCTGGCACGAGTGGCATTGCTTTGCATACTCGAGGCAATCCTGAATCATTGTGGGCCAGTAGTAGCCCATCCGTTTAATCTTCAACTTCATCTTTGGGCCTGCTTGGTGAGAACCGCAGAGTCCGTCATGAACTTCCTGAACGACTCTCTTCGCCTCTTCAGGTCCTAGGCATCTCAACCACAGAGAATCAAATGACCTCTTGTACAGAGTATCATTGACGAAGGCGAAAGTTAGGGCTCGTTTCATGAGCTGATATTTCGAGGACGCATCTTCAGGCGTTCAACGGGATTTGAAGTAGTCCATAAAGACTTCTCTCCAATCCTCAGCCTTTTCTTGGTCATTTATTTGCAGGGCCGTCTGCTCAGTCTCTTCCTTTTCCTCGGATGATTCCGGAGATATTTCTGCCGGAGCAATAACTCAATGGCTTTGTATCACGATTCTTACGTCATCGAGGTTCTCGTCGGCTAGTTCTTTAGCGAGCTTGGCTAACGCATCCGCTGTGTCTAGGAAAGCCATTACACCAGGTCCTTGGCCAAGGCAGGTGAGAATTACTGGTAGGTACTCCGGTAGTTTCTCAGGGTGTTCAGGGCTTGTCTCCGACACGACCTATACCGCTATTGGGAGTCTGACGTTACCAGCCCCCTAAGCCCGATATGCGATACTCATAGACGAATGGACCGGACTGTATATACATTGTCACTGTTAAGCTCAGTAGGGTTTCGGGATGAGTTCTCTCATCGGCTTCCCTTGAGGTCAGTACATGGGCAGCCGTTACGCACAGCTAGTGCCACTGACGGCTTGTGGTTAAACCCACTGCCAGGGTACTGACGAGTCATTAGAGTCCCCCACAGATAGTTTCCCAAGTTCGGGCGAAACGTTGTAGAGGCCGTATGGTTTTATGGCAGGGTTCGGAAAATGCACGTGCGTTTACGCACGTGTCATATTTCGGGCAGATAATACTGGTGGGCTTTGGTTTAAGCCGGATTCGAGTATTATACTGTGTAGATATAATATCTTTGTCTCAGTTGCATTTGTATTCGGTCGTAATACAAATGCGGGTATGTTTATACTGTTACGGGGTTATCCTGAAATTCGTTTCGGGATCGCTTTTGGAAGTTCCCAGTTTCCAGTTTTCTATCACCCGTATTAAACATTCGGTTAAATGCGGATTTATCTTTTCTTGAGGTGAGTCATGAGTGTAGAAGATTCTAGAAGGTTCTAGATTTGGTGACTAGGATTGATGATTCATAATTAGCATTAAATGGGTGATGATGTGTTAAGGTGACTAGGTTAATGAATCACCATTTTGCATTAAATGCATTAAGTGAGTCATTCTTTTCATTAAGTGAAGTGATAAGGTTTCTTCTTATGGTCACCCTCACCCTAGCTCCTACACTCACCTCCCTCCTATATGTATTGGCCGGCCCCTCTTGAGGAAATAGATTGATTCATTTTTGAAAAAAAAGATTATGATAATTTGCTTCATGAAATTTCATATGCTCATTTCTCATTTACCCGATTCCAAATGACAACTTCATTAACCGTTTATCCATAGGTTTGGATGTAACGAGACAAAGTGTTCTACTCATTTTCTACATCAATCTTGGTCATCTCTTTTAGCAAACTTGATGACCGAGTTGCCTCGGTTCAGAGAATGGAGCCCGTTTAAAGATCCGTAGATGTGGTGCCACCTCGACGAGGAGCCAGGAGATCAGAGCCGCAACGGAGCGTGGGATGATGGTTAAAGAACGAAAGACTCGGATCGTTCGGTATAACCTTTCTATCCACTTTGTAGTTTGTTAGTTTAGTGTTAATAGCAGATCCAGGTTATAGTATACGATAGCGTCAGTTATAAAAGTTTTTGTTCCGCATTTGGCGTCTGAAAGACGGTCGGGGCGCTACCGTAGATTTACAGACACTACATCAGTTTGAGAACTCCGTGGTTAAGTATGCTCGAGTCAGGGAAATTCTGGGATGGGTGACCTCCTGGAAAGTGGCCCCTGATCGAATCCGGTTCACTCCGAAGGACAAAACCGTGCGGTTTCGGCCAGAGCAAACGAGGGCAAATTTGTACTATAAATTGAATGATACCACTCTTCAATGCAGAAGTGTCTTTTAAGTGAACCAGTACTACAGTAGCTTGAGAACTCCGTAGTTAAGCGTACTCGAGCCAAGGAAATTCTGGGATGGGTGGCCTCCTGGGAAGTGACCCATGATGGGGTTCGGTTCGCTCCGAAAGACAAAACTGTACGGTTTCAGCCAAAGCGGACAATACCGTATGTGTTGGGGTGGGTCGTGACAGAATAGTTTTGACATCTTCGTTTCATTGAAGCGGTCGTATCACGTTCCATACCGTTAACTTTCTATCAGAGTCGCGCAACGGAAGCATGATGGATCTGTTCCCCTCCGAAAGAAGGCGCGACAGGGATGTCTTGCCTGAGATTCGGGGCAGATGCTAATTGTTGCTATCCGTCCACCTCTCCGAAAATGCCAAGTTGATTTATGGCACCATATATCGAACGTTTAAACGGATGCGTCCGATGTAGCAGACTTCGTCAGATTCCCCCTCGTTTGAGGGGTTTTTGATTGTGGGGACGCTCTTCCTTGCAGGAGCAAGCCCCTGCAGTTAATTACGCTACCGCATCGCGGTAACAACTTTCTCCTTCTCCAGATGATCACTTCGTGTCGTGGGTGTTTGTTTTGTGTTTGGTTGCCCGTGGATTGTATACGGAGACTAAGTTATGTTGTCGCCCATAGGGCGTGGACTAGTCCAAATCCGTATCTTTCTTAGATTTGGGTTTGGGGGTTGGGTTTAAGGATACGTTAGCCTCATTTGAGACTAAGATCAACTTAAACGTTTGTTAAGGATACGTTAGTCTAATTTTAGACTAAGATCAACTTAACGGGATCGTTTAGATCCAACAAGAGAGCAATTGGGGGGCTCTGTTGTTTAGTTTAATGACATTGCGGTCGATAGGTAGTTTAAGGACATTGCGGTCCATTATTAGTTTTAAGACATTGCGGTCAAGGTTAAGGACATCATAGTCCGTGGATTTAAGGACTCCACAGTCTGGCGTTAGTTTTAAGACATCACGGTCAAGGTTAAGGACGTCATAGTCCGTTGTTAGTTTTAAGACATCCCGGTCAAGGTTAAGAACATCATAGTCCATGAGTTTAAGGACCCCACAGTCCGTTGTTAGTTTTAAGACATCCCGGTCAAGGTTAAGGACCTCATAGTCCATGAGTTTAAGGACCCCACAGTCCGTTGTTAGTTTTAAGACATCTCAGTCAAGGTTAAGGACCTCATAGTCCATGAGTTTAAGGACCCCACAGTCCGTATCAATGTGTGGTTGTCGGGACCCGTCACCTCTTTGAAGACGTTGAGGAATTACAACGACAAGTATTAAAGGAGTGAATAGATGTACCCTTGAACCAAAGTAGATTAAGTGATATGTAGTCCAATCTGGAACCAAGATCAATTAATTATATTATGAGCCCATCAGCTCAGTTAAGTCTGAATTGAGGACTTATGGCCAACTTGGGCTAAGTCCAACTAAGTTTGACCCTTCATTGAACCATCTGACATTTGTCTGGTTTTAGTCCACATTGTTTTCATCTTTGAGTTTCTCAATTCTGAGATTCAATTGAAGAAGAGGCTTTGCCTCTAGAAAAATTAGCCAACTGGGCTAAAATTAGTGTTAAACACTAAAAACCAACAGTGTTGAACACTGGAGATAAGATTATCAGATTAGTGTTAAACACTAGAAATTGTGATTCTCAAATTAGTGTTAAACACTAATAAATAACAGTGTTAAACACTGGCAACCAAATTATCAGTTTGGTGTTAAATATTAACAGAGAGGAGATCACGTGGGAGCACGTGATGGCATCCAAAAGGTGGGGCCAGATCCCCTTCATCTTGTTCTACAGATAAGTGTTTAACACTTTTTATTCTGACAGCCATCACGTGTGGGCACGTGATGGGGACTCATGCTCTGGTCTATTAGAATGCTCATTAGGGGTCACGTGGTGACACGTGAGGGCACCCCAGAACTTCTTTTCTTTTGCTTTTTCTTTGCGTGCTTCAGGGGTCACATGGGGCACGTGAGGCGTTGCCTCAAAGTTCTTTTCTGTGGATCTTTTACAGGGGTCACGTGGTAGCACGTGACTCTGGTTCTTTGCTTTTTTAAAGATCTGTTTATCTTTTAAGAATTCAATTCTTCATAGAGTTAAACCCTAGCAATAACTTGAAAGGAATTAAATTCATACTTTCTTCTGAAGAATTATATTCTTAGATAGGGTTAAACCCTAATTTCTTTTCTGTAGAATTATATTCTTAGATAGGGTTAAACCCTAATTTCTTTTCTGTAGGAATTAAATTCCCCTTATATGTAAAGCAATTAAGTTCTGGCATAGGGTGAAACCCCAATTTCTCTTTTTTAAGGGAATTAAATTCCTGTGAGGTTGAGAGAATTAAGTTCTCAATTAGGGTTAATCCCTAGTTCTGTCCATTTTGAAGGAATTAAATTTCTAATTTTAGAGAATTGAATTCTCACATAGGGTTAAACCATAATTTTATCTTGGAGGAATTAAATTCCTATAAGTTTGTGAGAATTAAATTCTCAAAACTCAATTCCTCCTCTATATTTTAGATCTACATGGCAGGATCTCAACCCAATGAGAATTAAATTCTCAATTTATGAGGAGATGTGCACTTTGCAGATCTTCAACCAGAGAAAGAACTAAGTTCTTTTCTTTATAGAAGAGTTAAACTCTTTTGAGAATTAAATTCTCTTTTTTGAAACCTTTACCCCCTTTCTTTTCTTATCTAGGGTTTTTCTTTGTAGAGAATCAAATTCTTTCTTTTCTCTCTGAATTTTCAAGATTTCAAGGCTCTCTCTCTCTCTCTCTGTGTTTCTCCCTCTTTTTTTTAACTCTATCCCTTGGCACCTATTTATAGGAGAAGGAAAAGAATCAATCTGTTTTGTGAATCTTTCATTGAAAGATTTGATTTGTTTATTGAGAGATTTGATTTATTTCCATCATTGATCTGGGCCTTTAAATTATTAGGTGAATTTTATTCACCGTTGGATTTTAAATCCAAAGATATTCTTTTGTTATTTCGGTTAGATTTAGGGGGAAATCTTTCCATGTCCAAGATTTTTCCATAAATTGGTGATATTTAATCACCCTCGGATTTTTAATCCAACGATTTCATATAATTCTTCTCCATTTTGGAGAAATTTAAATGATCTTATTCAGAATTTAATTCTGTTGAACAGCAAGGCTTTTAAAGCCGGTCACGTGTGAGCACGCGACCCCCGGTCACGTGTGAGCACGTGACCCCTTGAATGGGCTTCTCTTCTGTGCTTGTTCTCTGCCGCTTGCTTAACCATCACGTGCCAACACGTGACCACTGGTCACGTGTAAGCACGTGACCCCCTGAATTTTTTCCTCCTCTTCTTTGCTCTGTTCTCTGCCGCTTGCCTAACCATCACGTGCCAACACGTGACCACTGGTCACGTGTCCACGTGATGCCTCTTCTGAAGCTTTTCCTGATTTTTTAATCAGGGAACAGGATCTATAACTCGCAGTTGAGTTTGTCGTAGTGTTCATGATGACATACTAGTTTTCTTAAGGAGAGTCTACCCAAGAACGCAAGAAGGAAATCTGTCGACGCCTTCCCCATTTTTGAGTAGCTGACTTGTTGTATTTGTTTCCGCATCTTTGTGTAGCTTGTTTCTTGTTTTCGTTGTTTCGTTCTTTGAATTTCAAGAACGAAATTTTTTAAGAGGGGTATGATATAATAACCGGTTTTCTTTATACTCAATTTCGTATTTTAAATAAAATATATTTCCTCTAATTATTTCATGTAAATGTATTTCCTATTTTCTTTCTCTATAAATTCCTAATTCTATTTTTTTTTCCAAAAATCCTATCCCTAATAATTAAACCTTAACCCAAGCTCTATTTTATTCTAACCCCTAAACTAAACCCTAATTCTTTAGCCCAGTCCAACAAACCCTCCCTCTCTCTATAACTCTCTCTCTATATATAACTCTCTTTCGATAACTCACTCCCTCAATATATATCTCCCCCTCTCCTATTCTTTCTTTTCTTTTCCTATTATTCTAAACCCTCAACACACAAAGCCCCGGCCCAACTAACCCAATCCCTGACCCCTACACCCCAGTCCCCATCTATTTTCCCTCTCCTTCTCTCTCCTCTCTTTCTCTTCCTTCTCTCTTTCGTAACCGCCCAACTACTCCTCTCCTTCCTCTCCCCCACGACCCGCTCGCCAACGTCCCCGAGATTCCCTTGCCTTCCCCTCTAATCTCGCCATCTCCCTCTTATTCTCTCTCTCCCTCCTCTCTCTAGCCCCGGCCGCCGCGAGCTTCACCTTCATCATCACCGTCCCGCCATCGAGACCTCCTCCTCGAAAACACAATCACCATCGTTAATGCAGTAGCCGTCGCGCTCGTGTCACGCACGTCCGTCGTGCTTGTGTCGCGCTAGGGCCACATTCGTAACGCACCGAGCCACGATGTTTCTAGTATCATACCGCATCCGCATCGCTTCCGCGTCCACTACCGTACCACGCCCGTGCCGCGCACCATGCCCAGCTCCGCATCGCGTTATCGCCGTCTCGTGGATCGATATGAACCTATGCCTCCCGTCGCTTCTATATCAGCGACACAAGGCAAGTGAACCCCCTCACTTGCTTTACATGCTATAATCTTATTAAATAGATCGATACATGTTTATAATTAAATTAATATATCTATATCATGTTTGATATCGAATATTAAACTATCGTGGTTGAATGTGTTGCATGGAACACAAATCGGATTAAACATTCCGTATTAACATAGTATAGAATTTATAGAGATTTAACCTCGTTTTAATCAGTGAGTTAATCCGTCGATTCAATTGTTACCTATACTCAATTTAAGTATTCGATACGGATACTAGAATCAAACCCTATTTAAAATCAATAAAATATATGATCAATAGTTTTCTTTACTGTTAACTAATATCTTTTAGAGATTTGGTTTCAAAAGACTGTAATTACGCACATTAATTGATGACCCTAATTGGTGTCATGAAATCTGGAATTTAACGTGCATGTTGTCCCGAAAAATTCTAGTTAATTGTATATAAATCGAATCATTGTGTTCTAAGGCTCGTATCGAAACCAACGGAGTAACCTACAGCCCTTTATATTTGATTACTGAATTTTAATATTTTTTGATAATGCAAACTGAGGAGAATTATGGTTATGGACTGCAGTCCAGAGCAGGAATCTCTGCTAATACCTATTTTTAAACACTTGTAAATCTCTGTTAAAATATGTAAATGTGCGGAGTCCTATATCGATACGTAGAAAATTGAGTTAACTTTCATATACCATTAGTTTCACCAAATTACATCATAGTTTGATATTTATAACATAAGTTATATTGTCGACATATCTGGTTATTTAATGCAGTAACGGTTTATACGTAGTGACACTAAACAAACCGTAACTCTCTGTATACGATGGATATTACTTATCCGTCTATTGCGTTAGAATCTTGACTGGTAAATCTATAATTCATCTAACTGTATAGATGCCTAAATCTGAACATAACTATTAGCAAAATATGTTCGAAGATAGACTTTCAGTTCATAAACTAAAATTCCAGCAGTGAACATACATATTGAAATAACCGTATCTCCCTAACCAATACCCCAATTGATATGAAACCAATTTTATTGTTTATATAATCGAGTCTACTGTTTATGCCTTTTATTGCATTTGGCCTGATTCTGCACGTATAAATTACTGCGATTTTTCCCAACCTGAATGACACCGGCTGCCCATATTTTGTGCGTGGTATATTTTACTGCATTTCCATTATATTACATGGCTGTTTTACCCTCAGTGCACAGTGATTGTTTATATTGAAACCCTAACGACCGATTGCATTGTCGATTGATAAATATTAGTGACTAGGTTGTGACAAGTACAGAAGTGAAACGGTGATTAAAAATGATACTGATAAGCGAATGCGTGACTGAAAGTGAAAGCGATACATACTTATTCACAAACTCAACTAATACCTGAACACATACTATAACCTGGGGAAATGGGGAAATCAAGGTGGAATCAAAATTATATTTATCAAGGTTTACTGGTTTAGAGGATGATCAATCGATATTAGTGATAGTGATATATTTAGGTAGTTGTGCTTAGCGGCACGGCTGACAGGATTATGTCCCGGGCACAGTTTTGACCGTAATCTCAGGCATGTACAAGACCCATGCTAAACACGGGGATACATTCCACTGATCGATTTCAACTGACATAAAAACTGGTAGATTAGTGACATGCATATTATCTCATACTAGTGTTATAGTTCACAGGTGTTATTACTTACTGTTTATGACATATATATTCTTGTGTTACTGTTTTATAGCTCTAGTTCATATTTATTGTTCTTACCACATTAATATATATTATTATATTGCTATATTGTATCGCCGTGACGACCTGAGTATGCATACTCAGAGAAAGAAGTGGACCCAGCTCAGAGTAGGACCTGCTTTATTTCGAGGAGATTACGGAGGCCCATACTAGCGATACCAGCTCATCATTCATTTTTGCTTTCTTAGGAGAGTAATTACCGTCGTTGGTTAGTTGTTGGTTAGTTGTTTATTTAACCGCTTATATTCTTGTACCATAGTGACTATTATATCTCTTTAGTTTATACCGTGTATACTGCTTACCGTGTAACTGCTACATACCAAAGTATGACTACAGCAGAATTATCCCTTGATTGTAGGAGCATGGCTGACCCAGTTACTCTCGTATTCCATATTTTGGGAAGCAGGGTGTGACAGCAAGAAATACCCCTAACATTTATCCCAATAGTAGGAAATACCTCTGACTTTCTAAAACCAGCACTTTGCCCCCCTCAACTTCAATTAATTCCCAAAATGCCCTTTATATAAATATTTAATTAAAAAATATTTTTTCTCTCTTTCTTACATACCCTCATTATTTTTCGATATTACCCACATCTTTCAAAGTTTTTAATGTTTTTTCAAATACATCCAAACTTATTAAGTGACTGTTAAGTTTATTTTTACAATTTGATTTATTTTCTTTACTCTCATCATCATTTTCTTCATTACAACCCGACAAAACCCCATTTTCATCTTCTTTTTTCTCAACCCTTAGTCACATTCATTCTAATTCTCTTCATTTTCTCTTTGTTTATTTTTCTCTATTGCTTCCAAATTAAGAAACCCTAATTTAAAAAAAAAAACAAATTTTAGAAAATTCTAACTCAAAAAACCCTAGGATCATGTAAATCCTAAAATAAAAATACCCAAATCAATCAACACTTAAAGAATAGAATACTTAAATCAATCAAATATTATAAGAAAATCTAACTCGATCAAGCAATTTTTGTTTTGAGAATTTGAAAGCATGTAAGGTATAAGAAGGGATTGTGAGGATATTTGCATTTTTTTTTATCGATTCCTATCAAAATTAACCATCATTTAATGATGTTATATTTAAAAAAACTTAAAGAATTTTGGAGGGTGTAGATAATATCGAAGAATAACGGGGGTACATCAAATTTGCATAGAATAGAATTTTAGGAAGGTATTAAGACCATTAATATAAATATTTAAATGAAGGGGATTTTGAGAATCAATTAAAGTTGAGGAGGGCAAAGTGCTGGTTTTTGAATATCAGAGATATTTCCTGCCGTTGGAATAATATTAGGGGTATTTCCGGTCATTTAGCCAAAAAGCAAAAAGCAAAATAAATAAGCCCTATTTATATGATATTTCAAGTTGAAGAAAATGCCCAGAAGAAGCCTATTTATGGCATAGATATTTTAGCCGAATACTCAGCCCAACAATGCCCAGCAACAATGCTCATCTATACTACTCACTAAATAGAATTCGGGTAAATTGTCAAAAAGCCCCCGGCCCGCTTCAAACTTGTGTAAAAACCCCTGGGCTTTTTTCTCTGGTTAAAAACCCATGACCCAGTCAAAACCCCTTATACCAATTGCCTATAATATCTAAGCAATTATAGTTGCCTATAATATCTAAGCGGTTGAGGGAATACAGGAACTAAATGAAATAAAGCCCACGGATTTTTCATAAAGATTTTAAATAGTAGACCCTTTCCAACAACTTTTAAATTAAAGGATTTAGACAACTCCCGAGCGGGGCCGGGGGCTTTTTGAAAATTTCCCCCCTTTTTCATCATGCAAAAATTTTGGTATAAACTAAAGGGTCTTTTTTTTACTTAAAGCCCCTCTAAAACTGAGCTAATTACTAAAAAAAACCCAAAAACTTGATAATTATTTATTATCCCAAAACGTTTAAGCTGCATCATTTTACCCCACCAACCCTTTCACTTCATTCCGTTAGTCAATTAACGATGGAAGTCGGGCTAGAGTTATCAAACCCCCTAACTCACTCATATTCATTATTATTCATCTAAAATTACAAATCAGAATGCCTGGTTGATAAAGAAAACCTATATTACATTATCAATTGGAGATTTGAAGCCCTAATTCTGAATATGGACTCTAATTTGAAATTTTAGATAATGAATAGTGAAACGGATGGGTTATGGGTTGGAAGGGTTTGATAACCCTAACCCGACTTACTTTGTTAATTGACCAACGAAATGAAGTGAAAGGAATAGTGGGGTGTAAAATGATACAACTTAAACGTTTTGGGCAACAAGTAATTATCAAGTTTTGGACAGGTTTTAGTAATTAGCTCGGTTTTGGGGGTTTTAAAAACCCCAAAACTAAAAAATTCCCTATAAACTAAATACAATTCTTAAGATATATCAAAATTTTCTAAAACAAAAAAAAAATCCAAAACAAGCAAATCATCGCATCTGTGACATTTCTTATGAAATTCAAATCAAAATATTAAAAATCAAATCACATTATGTTTTGAACTAAAATTTTCTAACCATAAACTTATCAAATTTTAAAGTTAAACCAATATTCTTTTTAAAACAAAAAATAAATATTTTCAGAACAAATAAAGCATTACAAACAGGTGTAAGAAATTGACGACATCTTCCCTAGTGCGAAAAATGAAAGAAAACGGATATATGCTCTTAGTTATAAGATGTTACAAAATAAACGAGAATGAAAGACCTAAGACCAGCGCAGATATTGGTTTTACTTAAGCTACTTATGATTAAAATGTTTAAGCCTTGTTTGGGTTTCCAGTTAAGATAACCGGAGTTTATTTTATTGTGTACAAGCCTCAAACCGCATTAAAAAATTAACTAAGGTTATGTCATAAAAGATGTGTTTAGAAAAATTGCTTTTACAAAACTTAGATAATATTGGAGCGACAGCCGCAGCTATCTCAACCCTGAGGTAGAAAACTCAACTTCATTCTCAAACATGGTCTTAAAATTCGAAAATTTCCCCTAATTAATCCTATTTAAATAAATAATTCCCAAAATAATACCGACTTCAAACTAATTCCGAGAATAGACCTCCGTACAGCCACATAGGATTAGCCTTGAAGCGTGGCAGTTAGATGACAAAATAAAACGCTATTTGACAATAGCATTTTCTTCTTAATGAAAACGCTATTGCTAATAGTGTTTTCTTTAAAATGAAAACGCTATTACCAACAGCGTTTTCTTATTGTTATATTCTCACATAGATTTTGATTTTGATTTTGTTAAACTTGTTTTAGATTTAGATTTAGATTTTGTTGAAATTGTAACAAATTTGACGGAGCTTAGAAAAAAATCTCATAGTGTTTTTAAAAAAAGAATAAAATTAGTTAATATATAAATTTCTATTATGTTTTTTCTATATATTTTCCAAATCAATATAGATTTCTATTATAAAATAGAATAGATTTCTATATACTAAGTAAATTTATTCTATTCTCAACAAACTATGGGATTTTTCATTTATTCTCTATCAATTTTGTTACAATTCAAACAAAACCAAAACCAAAATCTAAAACAATCTTAACAAAATCAAAACTTACATGGGAATATAGGAAATATGAAAACACTATTGAAAATAGCATTTTCATAAAGAAGAAAACGCTTCATCAAGAAGAAAATGCCATTGTCAATAGCGTTTTTTTCTTCCATGCAACCCTCCACGTGAAGCCTAATCCTAAGTGGCATATGGAGGTCTATTCTCGGAATTAGTTTGATGTCAGTATTATTTTGGGAATTGTTTATCCAAATAGTATCATTTGGGAAAAAATTCTTAAAATGCAGGGTGTTTTAGTGAATTTTCATTCATGCAAAGGGTCGCTCCCGCCCTCTCCATTTCAAATTTCAATCCTATTTGCGGTAACTTTTCTCCCTCTTCTCTCCCTTTCTATTCTTTGATTATTTCTTACTTTTGCTGTAATTATTCCTAATTTTTCTCTTCTGAAATGATTAGGGTTTCACTTCTCATAAAAAATGACAATTTGGTAATATTTTTTCTTCTGTTTGCTATTATATTTTATTTCTCTTTTAGAAAGTTCAGATCTTCAGTTTGAAAATTTGTTGACTCTAGAAATTTGGAATCTATACTTGAAACCCTAAAAATGGTAAAATTTCCCCTTAATTGTCCGGCTGAGCATCTGAACACGGTGTCAACTGGATCGCGGTAAGTAAAGTTCGGAATTCGGCTTCATCTAAGTAAACCCTTACATAGAGCACTAAATATAGTCATTATGAGATAGTAAGGGCTGGAAATTAAGTCCAAGGGAGATGTAGTGTAACACCCTAGTTCATTTATACCATATTCTCTTTGATTATTTTTGTGTGGCTATTTCTTGGTGTTATTTGTTTTGGGTGCGGATAGTGTTTTGGTATATGTTTTTAGTATCCGACCCGACCCGCATGGTTGAAACCCGTCTTTATTCTTGCTCACGTTTTATCCCTGCTGGTTTTGAGGATCCGTGCTTGCATATGTTCCGTTTACTTGCTTTATATCTGACATCTGCATTTTTTTTAATAATACAATTATAATCAAATAATATATTTTAAAAATATCTAGCATGGCCTGCATTATACCTCTGACCATGTGGTGGCATCCGTGCATCGTGCTCTCGTTCCGTTTAATGAAACAGACTCGTTTGGATCGCTACGTACACGCTGCGTGTATCCGTTCTTGGGGTATGCATTTTGTTCAACCGGACATCGCTTTTGGGTTTTGGTTGACACGTATATTATCCGTATTTTCGAACCATAATATATTTTTGAGTAATTTTGTATTAGCCAAAAACTCAAATTTTGTTAATATTATATTCTAATATATTTAACTCTAGATTTTAAACCAAATATATATTTCCATATATATTTTTTTCAGATCTCACTCACTCTCTCTCTCTTCTTCGTTATTTTATATATTTGTGAACAGATCATATCTCTCTCTGCACACATATATTTATATCAATTCTTTTAAAACCCACAGAACCCCATACACCCACGTCTTCTTCATTCTTTCCGCCTCCCGCCTTCGCCGCCTCTCGCGAACCCTACCCCGTCCTCGTCGCCGCACCACCACCGACTATCCCTCACCTTCCTCGACCTCCTCACCATCATCTCCTCCTCTCTTCCCCGCAACCCACAGTCTTCACCTCACCTCGTCTGCAACCCTAGCCTGGCCTGCACACCCCGTCTCGACGGAGCTCCGACCCCGTCGCCTCCACACCCTCGCCACCATCTTCTCCCCTCTCTCCTCTCTCCTGCTCCCCCAAGAACCCTGCTTTTCCCCTGCACAAAAAACCCCGACCCGACTTCAAGAACCCGCAGCTCGCCTTGCCGTGAAACCTCGCAGGAAACCCACGACCCATCGTCAGCATCCCCTTGCCTCGTCTCTGTCCCAGTGCACCAAACCCTAGAGCAAACCTCTTCTTCTTTCTTCTTTCTTCTTCTTCTCTTTCTCTTTGTTGATCTCGTGTTTCCTGGTGATCGCCAGAGCCGTGCTCGTTGCCGATGATCCGGACAATCTGGTAGACGTCCTCATCCAGTGTGGTCACGTTCTTGCATAGCTTGATCCTATTCTGTACGCACGTGTGTGCATCGCGACGTTTACCCGACGTCGGATGCAGCGTACGCACCCCGTCGTGAGATCGGATCAGACAAGTATTCTTGCTTTACTTTTGGTCGATGTACATCGGCATTCCTGTTAGAATAAAAGAGAAATGTGTTAGTACTTATTTTTCGTTATATCGTACAAAAATATATATATGCAAACTTTTATACAACAAGTAAGAAAAAGTAGCAGGTTGGTATAAAAATGAGATTTATTTTAATTACAAATAAAGTACGAAAGTTATTAACCTATTTCATATTTATATATTTCTAGCAAGATTGTGATTAGTATATTTATATTAAGGTTAACGGTAAAGATAACAATTATGACTCATATCAGCTTGTGCATCATCTTCATGCAGTTACTATTACCAGATAACAATTACATTTGACAAGTCATGACAATTCAATACTCTAGTCTTTATGAATGAGATTGTTGATTAGGATGCTGAACTACATAACATTACACACTACTATTTACTAGTTTCATCTCTATACAATTACCATATCACAAGTTTCAGTCCTTTTAGCATTCTTAATTAGTGATCTAGTTATTACCATAATAGCTATAAATACACGGGTGTTGGGGTAGTTTTAGTGTGCGTTCGTACAACAGGATATCAGGAGTCCCATGCCGGCAGCTGGTACCGGGCTATATCGGTCGTATGTTATTACAGCTGATACCGGGCTATATCGGTCGCATGTTATTACAGCTCGTACCGGGTATATCGGTCGTTTGTTTATTCCACAGTTGGGCCCGTATTTCCTAGCCCCTGAGGCACTACTCTTGGGTTAGGAACATTCCTGCAGAGGTTGACACACACACACTCGAACTCATGATAGGATAGTTTACCTTTTAGTGACCAGTAGGATGTGACATGACCTGTTTACATGCCTGTTTCATAGTTTTAATGCATATATATTTACATATATTTCTACTTGCGCACACGGGCTTCACTACATTCATATATTCATGTTATCATACCATACACACACTTTATACGTTGAATACTTGCTAGGATATTCTGACATCCCTGAGATTTGCCATCTCAGGTTTAAAGACAGATTTTCAGGCTGAGCAGGATTGCAGCGGCTATCAGGACTTTGCAGAAAATCAGTGACTCGTAGGTTTATTTTCTTTCTGTTAGTATTTAGTATGTGCGTCCTTGTGGGACATTAGGGCTTTTGTATCTTTTCAGACTTTGTTTTCTTTTCGAACCTATTGTATTGGGTATTTATTTGCATCAATTATCTAGTGGACCCATTTTTAGTATTCCGTGTGGTTTCGTTGCAACATGATTATCAGTATTATCCCTTTCGGTATTGGATTTTATTTTTGACAGGTTAATCTAGACAGCCTTATGTGACTACGGAATGATCTTTCTTTACCGTAGATAGCACGGCTGTCCTTCGTCGCTCTCCGTATTCCGTATTTTGGGAAGCGGGGCGTGATATGTAGCCTCAGTGAGATATAGAGATAGTAACTCCCCTCTCATGTGGTTAGAAAAAGAGGGCAAAATGGGAGATGATGAGTGTACCTTATATCTTCTTTCATGTAAATGATACATTTTTATTGTATTGTGCCCCCTGGATTAGGCTTGGTTTAACAAACCTGCTATCCACATTGCTTTCTCTAGTGATTAGGGAGGTTAGGTTTTTTTTGTGTGGTAATTTAGCTGCATCTATTGACCTAAAAAATCTTTATTTTTTGACTTGATTTGCATTAATTAGGTTAGATTGATCGTTTTATTATATGGGTCGATTTCATAGGATTTGTTTAGGGTGTCCTATTAAAGATTATTAGTGGCGGGTACCAAAAACCGCCATGTGGTTTGACTCTTTTATGAGACATTGTCTTGTGATTTTTCCATTTGTGAAAAACCATCCTGAAAGTATGCATTTTTAGTGAAAAATCATCCTGCCGTTAAGTATATTACTACATTATTGAATGCATTTGTACCCCTTATCTTTTATCCATGATAAATTGGGATATTTACGAAAAAATAGCCTATAGTTTGATAGCTTTAGCGAAAATATAATTAGCGAGAAACCACCCCGCATGATGGTTTCTTGCTAACAATACATACTTCAAGGTGGTTTTTCGTTAATGGAAAAACTGTAGGGTGGTTTCTCGTAATTAGATGAAACCATGGGGTGGTTTTCGGTAAATACCCCTATTAGTGGCCTAATGTGTCAAAAATCTTATTTAAAAAACAACCTAATAGACCATCTGCTATCTTCTATTAATAGAAAATGTGACTTTCAAAATGCATTCTACCAGGTCCATATTGTGTTTAATGTGATATTTAGCATTGGCTGGACCAATAATTTTTTATAAAAAAAAAGTTTAACTCAATATTCTTGACCAGATCCAAGTGTTTTAATCTGGGAAATAAGACTTGTGCTTTTCATTAAGATCATATGGTTTATCAATTTTTAACTTGTTAATGCAATATAGAAGAATAATGCAACTTAGAAAATAAGGTCCAAATATATGTCATGGAAAATGGATATTCATAAAATTTTACAGGTGTTTAAGATCATTTATTATAAGACGGTATAGCAGTCGGTAGATATTGGTCATTTATCAATAGTACTGGTAGATACATGATATTCTATTTTCTATTAATAGAGCTTACACAATTTATAGTGCAAATTTATATATTTTGTATAGAAATACTTGTCATTATTTTCATTTATATTTCTCTTAATCAAGGTTTATATCGACTCAACAATCACACTAGCTAATATACAGCTATCCATACTCAACAACACAACAATTATAAACCAATCGAGTAATTAACGCTAGCTCTCAATCATATGTTTCTCTTGTCATCAATTGCGGCCTTCTTCTTCTTCTTCTTCAAGTCCCAAGTGAATTGAGCTGCTTCCCTTCAGTTTTGGTTGGACTTATTAAGATCTCATTCACGTTCAGTTCAACAAATTAAGTGAACTTGGCCCCCCAAAAAATGTCTTTTATAGCCGACATTCATAACAAAATCACGACGTTTTAGTAAAGATCTAATCATTCAAAACCCAGCTTATTTAGCATATTTGGACCGATATACTAGTAAATACAGACCCCGAAACATGCTCATAGAAGATAAGTACATGCAAATGAAAGAAGATATTTACCGAAAATTCAAGATGCGCCTATCCTCTGGGCCCCACTAGCCAGTGTTATGTTGTGAATGTGTCTTGTATATATATTAAGACGGCTCATGACAATCTTGAGCCGGCTCAACTCTATTCTGAGACGTCTCCATGTAATCTTGAGACGTCTCACAACATGCCTAGAATTAGTGATTCTTCTCTGTTCGTATGAGACGGCTTTATTTTGAGCCGGCTCAAAGGATTTTCAGGTCGAACAGAACAGTTTCGTTAAATAAGGAAATTTTATTATAACTCGGATTTGTTTTGGGAATAAATAGGATGCCAGGGTTAAGTTTTTAAAAAGAGGCTTGATTTAAGGGAGATGAAAAGACGGCTCCATAAGGGATCAAGTAGGCCATTAAGGAGAACTTCAAGAGAGAAGAAGGTAGATCTCGTTGGAGATCTTAAACGAGAGGGTTTGTAATCTTCTATGAACTTTTCTCTAAAGTTCTAATAAAGTTCTCTCTCCTTTACCCGTGGTTTTTCCCCCGTTTGGGTTTTCCTCATTAGATCTCTTGTGTTGCTATTTGATTTTTCTTTGTTCTAGTTGTTATTCTTTAAAAAGGGTCTCAAAACCCATCAGGTGTTTCCGCTGCACGCCACCAACATGTCATTGAGTATTATCCATAAATTGTTGTGACCCTTGGGTGAATTTTCTTGGGAGGAATTCCTCATGCAACTTGTCTCTCTCAACCTATTCTTTTCCACGTTTTGAAAGCGGTTACAACAACTTGCCCTGCCTCTTGTTTTTTTCCTCTAATCTTTCAACTTTCTACCTACCAAAATTACCCTTGCAGAAGCTCATATTTCACCACTTTGTCATCTTTACTAGTGAAAAGCAACATATTCAAACTCTTAAAATTCAAGCTTGAAGCTACTGTTTTTGAACTGGAGTTTAGCCGAAACTTCGAACATCAAAAAGAGATTTTACTGTTCTCTAAACTTGAATAATCATCAACATAGCCCGATGGCATGTTGGAAAATTAAGCCAAAGTAGAGGGGCTAAACATATGAAAGGAAGAAGACAATGTTGCAAGTGTTATAAGTAGCGCAGTGGGACTGCTACACAGTCCTCAGCCAAAGATTTGCTTCATTTCTCATCCTTCCTTCCTTTCTTCCTTCAATGGCTGCTCATGATCATAGATGCCGTCGCCTTCTCCGCCTCGTCTTGCTGGCGGCGATCGTATCAGCTCTGGAAGTATCTCGTGCTGAACCGGAGTTCAACCGCAGCGGTTTTCCGGCCGGTTTCGTGTTTGGAACCGCAACCTCATCCTATCAGGTTTTGTGTACATGTGTGGTTCATGTCTGATCTTTAGAATTTATTTATGTGCAATGTGTCTGATTGTTTATTTCTTTCCTTGTTATTTTTGTAGATTGAGGGGGGAGCAAGTGAAGGTGGCAGAGGGCCTAGCATATGGGATACGTTTTCTCACAACCGTCCAGGTCTCTCTCTCTCTCTCTCATGATCGTAAATGTGTGATAAATTAGGTAGGTAGTTTGGAAAGTCTGGACCCTCTGGTCCCCTCTAATTAGAGCCAAAGAAGAAGAAGAAAAAAATATATAAATTTGTTCTTTAAAAGATCACCATAAAACTCTTGCAACTGAGCTAATTTAGCATAACATTAAACTAGAACTTAACCATTCCTAAAAGAGGGAGGAAAAAAGTTGATTTCAAGCACCTTTTTTTGCACTGCCCAATGCTCATCGATGCATGATTCACTTTATTCCTGATTTTGTGTAGAAAAGAGATGAACCTTTTTCCGAGTGATAGAGAATGCATGTTTATATGATTTATCTTATGCAGAAATGATATCCGATAGAAGCAATGCGGATGTTGCGATAGACGCCTACCATCGTTATAAGGTATTTCAGGCCAGCACAATTTTATATTGACCATATATTTTGGTTCAAATTATCTTCATAAATTAAAAATTAATAAAACGATGTTGCAGGAAGATGTAATGCTGATGAAGGACATGGGCATCGACGCCTACAGATTCTCTATCTCTTGGTCTAGAATCTTACCCAGTAAGTAGATATATAAAAGACTTGTAAGTTATTGAGCTTGAAGTTTTTTATTTCTGACATTCGCAATCTTGTATCAGAGGGGAAAACTAGCGGAGGAATCAACCAAGAAGGTGTCGACTATTACAACAGTGTCATCAATGAGCTTCTATCCAAAGGTGGCCGTCCTCGTGCTTGTCATAGTCATATGATCATAATCTAAAACTTTTGTGTTCTAACATGTGTAGGCATAGACCCTTATGTAACACTTTTCCATTGGGATCTTCCTCAAAGCCTAGAAGACGAATACGGAGGCTTCCTTAGCATGAACGTTGTGTGAGTCACATAAACCCTTTATTTTCCCCTCTCGCCGAAGATATTTTCTTCTTGATTTTTGACATATTTTATATCTTTTTCTTGATTATTTATAATAATGCAAAATTACAGGGATGACTTCAGAGATTATGCTGATCTCTGCTTTAAGTTGTTTGGTGATCGAGTGAAGCATTGGATCACACTGAACGAGCCATGGACCTATTGCCATAGGGGTTATGCAGTCGGGTTATTTGCACCAGGGCGGTGCTCTTCATGGGAGATCGGTCGTTGTAGTGTCGGCAATTCAAGCCGAGAGCCCTACATTGCAGCTCATCACCAGCTGCTAGCCCATGGCTCTGCTGTTGAGATATACAGAGAGAAGTATCAGGTAACTGAAATTAGTTAAAGAGTTACGTGTGGTTCCTGTCTCGAGAATTTAGATGAGGTTTAATGTGGTTTTTGAATAATACAGGCATCACAAAAGGGAAAGATAGGGATAACCCTGGTTACTAATTGGTTTTTGCCGTTCTCCAAATCGAAAGCTAATAAAGACGCAGCCGAACGAGCCATGGACTTTATGTTTGGGTGGTGAGTACTCTTACTAAATCTTGCACAACCTTACATTCTAATATTGCAACAAAATCAGTAAAAGTTTCTTCAATTATCCTCTTTAATTTACCACTTGACAAAACCGAGAGGCTTATGAACGTCTGATAAAGTTTATTTATTTTTTAATTTTCCTATCGATAAGGTTGTTTCATCTGAGATCACAAATTTAAGGAAATATAACTAGTGTTGAGGAGAATTGGATTTTCTTGAATTTATGTGTGTTTCTATAGAGTAAATACAACTAATTTACATTTCCATGTTATAAAAGAAATGCAAACCTTTTTTCTCTTTTTTTTTCTTTTTTTTATTTAAATTTTCCAAATCTATGTTTTGCATAATTGTATACCTTACAAGAACCCTCATATGTGAACCCCAAGAATCAATTTAACCTCCTTTGATTCATTTTTGAATTTAAAAAAAAAAATTTGGTTATAGGTTCATGGATCCCATAACTCAAGGCGACTATCCTTTCAACATGAGAGCACTTGCTGGGAGTCGTTTGCCGCGTTTCTCAAAGGAACAGTCGGAAATGATGAGAGGATCCTTCGACTTTCTAGGACTAAATTACTATACTGCAAACTACGCTAACAGTATTTCCATGCTGGCCAGAGTTAATTTTAGCTATGATGGCGATATACATGCAAATGAGACAGGTGGCTTTCTCTTACATTATTTGCTTTGTTAGTTATCTTTCTAATAACATCACTTAACACCTTTTATTGTTTTTTGTTTAGCTTTTGTTCTTCTTATTGAACATCTAATTGGTTGCAAATTTGTTGAGCAAAAACTTTCACATTTATACCCCGATCTCGCCCTTATCTCCTAACTGCTGAAACTTCTAATGGCTGTTCAAACTCCAAAATGCACGAAGATTAATGTGAAGTTATATGTGGAAATTGATATTAGCTTGAGATTAGGTTAATTTGGTCGATATCGTTAGTGCTCTCTTTTGTAGTGAGAATCCAGAGTCTAGCATCATAACATTTTGGTGAAACATGAAACCAAACATCATGTCAAGACCGAGTTATGTTGGTTGGCAGTCATCTTCATTCTTATCGAATTTTCTTCTTACAGAGTATATTAACTACGGATGCGTCGTTCCTTATGCAATATTATTAAAGAAAAAGCGAGTAATTAGATGTTTCGTGAACTTTTATTGCTCATATTATGCTGTTCCTTGATTGCTAGTGCTTTAATTTTCCCCCCCTAAAATAGTTTTCTTTGACCAACATAATATTTTCTGTTGAATAGGTGATCGACATGGTATCTTGCTTGGTCCGAAGGTACGACTTCTCTTTTATTCATGCTCCTAACAAGAAGTTTTAAAGATGACTTGATGCGGCAAAAACGAAACATAAATTGAGTTAGCTAGCTATATCTGGGTTAATTTTTCTAATTTGGTTTCTAGTTTGTAGTTAGCTAGCTATATCTGATATTCATTTCCTTAACATAAGGAAACTTTCTCAAGGGTATATGCTATGAAGTAAGCAGGAATTTAGATGTCTGATAAGCATAGGGCAGGGAACTTAAATAATCTAATATGACTTTTTTAAAGGTCTTTTAACACAAACAGAGCATAAAATTTCACTGTTCAAATCTTAAGATGGTAATGATTATATGATCTTTGCATAACCTCTTGAAATGTACTTCAACAGGCGGCCTCGGCCTGGCTCTTCATTTATCCCCCAGGGATTAGACGGGTTCTGCACTACATAAAGAACAAATATGACAATCCCGTCATTTACATCACAGAAAATGGTATGATGACGATATAATACCCATAAATTTGAATATTATCGACAAATTAACTCATGCAAGTTAATTAAACATTGCCAAAAAAAATCTTCGGCAGGAGTCGATGAGGTGAATAACTCAACATTACCGTTAAATGAAGCCTTGAAGGATGTTATGAGAATAGACTACTATAGACAGCATCTATTATATGTACAAAGAGCGATAAGGTGCGTTGATTTATGCTTTACGAAATTGATTTTAAACCGAGCATGTTCGGGTTTTGTGTAGTGATTATATATTTGTACTATTTTTGCAGGGAGGGTGTAAATGTGAAAGGATATTTCGCGTGGGCCATGTTTGATAATTATGAATGGGTAGATGGCTACACAGTTCGGTTCGGTCTTCATTATGTTGATTACAAGACGATGAAGAGATATCCCAAGAGCTCTGCTCTTTGGTTTCACGAGTTTTTGAAGAAGTAAAGGGGTTAGAGAATCAAGGGCTTGTATTTCTCTTGGATTTTCAATAAGAAAAATAAAAGGGCATAGCCAGTCTTCTTATATTTTATCTTTTCTTCTCTCATAATATGAACTTTTTGCTCCCCTACTTAAAAAAATTATATAATCCCCCAGTTAGATTTATATATATAATCTCTTATTCATTAGGACTTAGTGGTGATCAATGAAGAAATAGTAGTAGCCTATGAAGCCTTGGCATTATTTATAGGCATGTATTTATTAAAGTCCATGAAAATTGGAATCTTAGAAGAAAGTTATACCTATATAACTGATATAAACCAATGTAATATTTTATTATTTATTTATTTATATTTTTTATTTTATTTTAATTTTTTTGGGGGGTTGTGGGGTTTCCTCTCTCTCTCTCTCTCTCTCTCTCTCTCATTTTTAACTTCCTTTCTTGAAGTAAAATATATTGTGATAGAATGAAGAGCTATTAAACAAATAAATGTACAAGAATTATTCAAGAAAAACAATTTACAGCATCATTCAAGAAAATGATCATAGTGGGAAAGTAAATGTAGAAGAATTGCGCATATAAATATATTATCCCTTATAACATAGAGAAGTAGGGATGTATATATATTAAGCAAATCATGGGCAAAGTTTCTGGCTTCTAATTTTTTTTTTTGAACTATGCCTTTTGTAGAACATAAAATCACTTCTTGTGTAATTGTAATGGTTGCAGAAGTTTATTGCAAATATAATAAAATCATTGTTGATATAACATAAAATCATGATCGAAGCTCGACCAATGTGTGGAGACATTAATTGGAAACATGAGATGGCATCAACAATGTGTGTGGTAGTCTGCATGTAAATGACATGTTAAACTATATTGTGCGGTACAAATATTGCGGTACAGTATAATTTAGGGGTGTGAAATTTATTAGAAAAAAGGTTATGCTTATGACCGCGTTACTTCCCTATTTGTTTTCCATGGAGAGCGAACAACGAAATAAGTAAAAGTGTTAAACAATAAAATAGTTAAATGTAATCGACAAGATCACATTTAAGCATGACGGGTATATATATATATATATATATATATATATATATATATATATATATATAATGCTACAGGTATTGGAACTAACCAAAACCTAAGTGATGAAGGTCAGAATCTCCCTTAAATGTTGTCCTCCATCAATCATGTTGCCAGCGGTGCCGAACGGCTGAGATTTATTGTGGAAGATTGAGCGTGTGAATCTCAATGGGTTGTTGGTTGTTGTTGACGCCGAGCTACCTGCAAGGAAAGTCTCGAGGTGAGAAACCACTGTAGGCCCCTCCGACGATCAAGTAAGTACCAAGAAATATTATGGCAGAATAGCGACATATTGGAATGAGTTCGAGATACCCGGGTCGTCTGGAAGAGGGGTTTATATAGCGGTCACAAGGAGCGAGCCGATGCGAGATTCTCGCCGTCCATTACGTCCCTGCGTCACGTTTGTGTTGATGGCGGGATACGTCCATTAATGACGAGATACGCTCATTAATGGCGAGATATGCTAGCGTGGGAATCGGGACGTGGAACGGCGGAGATCTCGTCGTAGCGAGATACACGGAGCCATTACGGGGGCGCTCGGGCTCCGTGCTCCCGGCCAAATAGGGACGCCGAGAAAGCTCAAATATAGGATGCTCGGAGACGAGTAAGTGAGCTGAGGAGTCTCAGCTATAGAATACCTCGGAGACGAGCTATTAGCTAGCGGTCAGCCGAAGAGGGAGCATACTCTGGAGAGGTCTTCTAAAAGTTCGGGTGCAATCTCGGAGGCGAGGCGTCGAGAAATGTCCCGATGCATCATACTTATTCCAGCTCCGTAGCCCCCCAGGAATCTAGCGAGCTTACGTGGATGACACGTCATCTGCTACGTGTCGTGATCCGGAGAATTCCCACTTATGAACATCAACATTAGCCCCCCACTCCCGTTTCGACCTGTAACACCCGAGCCCAATACTACTATTTTCTGTTACTGGTTGAGCATTAGATATTACTCATTTCATTTAGCTTGCCTGTTTGACACTTACCGTGAAATTTTATCTGGAAAGGTCATTTCTGCATATAACAAATTTTAGCACCTAAAATAAAATTAAAAATATCTATCTTGGCCTACTCGACACCCCTAGCCTCGTAGTAGCGTCCGTGCATCGAGTTCTCGTCCCGTTCGGTGAAACGGACGAGTTTGGACGGCTACGCGCGTGTACAGGTGTCCGACTTGGGAGTATGCTTTTTCATCATAAAACATTTCATTTTAAAATTTGGAATCCGCTTAAAATCCTATTATTTAAATTTCAAATTTTGGACCCAATCCGGGCGCGATTTGAAAATGTTTCATTTAGCGCCAAAATCCCAAATTAATAAAATATTCGAAACCATAATATTTTTCTGTTAACATATATATATTTACTGTTGTTAAATCTTCACTTTAAATTTTTCTTAACAAACTGCAACCTCTGGCCAATCACGAGAGATTTAAACCCCCGTGGGCCCCTCATCCAATTTCTCCTTCTCTCTCTATTCCGTTCTCTCTCCCTCATATCTCTTTCTCTCTCTCTCTACCTTTCTCTAACTCTCTCTCTCTCTTCCCTATATATATCATTCTCCCCCCTCATATTTTCCCAGAACGAGAAAACAAACCCATCGCGAACCCTAACCCTATCCGCCTTCACCGTCGCCGCCGCAGCCCCGACGCCGGCGCCAGCGCCACCGTCGCCCTCGCCTCCGCCTCCTCGCCTCAACCGACCCTGTTTCCTCTCTCCCGAGCACCCTGCGCAGCCGCGGCCACCTGCAGATTTTCCCCTGCAGTCGCAAAGTCGCCGCCGGCAACCACCTGCGCCGCCGACCATCACCTCGCCTGTTCTCCTCACCCCGAGACCATCACCTCGCATGTTCTCCTCACCCCGAGACCTCCTCCTTCTCTTCTTTCCGGCACACCCTGCACCTTCCCAACGCCAACCAACCACCCATCGCCTGCAACCTCACCCTCACCGGAAAACCCATCACCACCGACCACCTGTCGTCTCCTCGCCTCCCAGCAAACCCCCTGAACGCCAGCACCACCTCTTCCGACCGATTCTGCACCTTTCCCGATCACCTCCACCGAAACCCTTCACGCTGTCGTCATCGTCGCGACTTGAACCGCCGGTGATCTTAACGGCACTGATCGCCTCGCTGCCGGGTTGCCGAGGGAGGATCCATCTCTGTTCAGAGCATCCCGAGCCCTTGCTGTTATCGTGTCGCGTGGGTTCGCGCCTCCGTTCTCGTGTTCGTCGTTTCGTCGAGGCAAGTATTCGATACTTGCTACATGCTATTGCTACTTTATAACTTGCCTTAATATTCATGTGTAGTTTAATGATATATTATTTAGAAAATCACCTTACATACCTTGCTTCATGTTTAACCCTAGTAGCATGTCAAATAAATTATTTCCTGATAAACCCATACATGATAGATTGCATTTGATTCATGCTATGATGCTTTATTTCCAGTTTAGTTTAACAAATATGCATAACCGGCTAAATTACAATTACATTCTTTAAATAGATTATACTTGTCGTGGCATTCTTGGAACACTCAATATATTATTAACCTGACTACAGCAGTTACGTTCACCGTCCCGTATTCACATGATATTGACACTATTTATTTAACACAATTGAAAATGGTACAGCTAGATAATAAATCAGATTATTGTTTAACGCGTTGATTTGAACATGATGCTGCTTATATATCTGTTTGTGAGCACACCCACGATATCGTTACATTTTGATTGACATTGTCACACATGGTATTGTACCGTTTACTATTGACTTGACCTGATATACCATGACCCGACCTGTTACCTGATCTCGTGCCTAATGCCAACAAACCTGACATGTAGTCCTCATGGACCGTTCCTGTTGTCTATCCAGACAAACCTGCTTTTACCTAATCCTGTGTTGGCATTAGTTCTTGATTACGGAATACCTGACATGACATACATAACTTGGGGGTATGGGGAAATCAAAGGTGAAACCGACTTGTAACTCAACAGTTCGATACCTGTTCTGATCAGTCTTACGGGCTAGGCCAGCCCCGGAGTGATGATGCTGACATCACTCATCCATCCTGCTACTTGTTACTGCCTAGCGGCACGTCTCGGATTCAGCCCCGAGAATCTTGACCGTGGTCCCGGGCACGCACGGGATACTATTGAGTTACATCGACGATTCATCAATTGATTTTAAAGACTTTAGAATAGAAAACCTGATAGAACAGTTTAGTTACCCACTGCACACTACCCTGCACTGCTTGATTCACATTATTTGCTACTCTCGTTTTATTCATGTTTATTTTGCATTGCCTGTTACACTGTTCATATTATATTACTTGATGACATGACGCGCTGACGTCTGGGTTTTGCATGGCCCAGATTCTGTACCGCTGTCGCAGTCCGAGCAGAAGTACTTCAGCCAGCAGGCTGAGCTGTGAGGTGTTAGTGTTAGTTAGTTTTTATTTCCTGCATTTATTTCCTGATGTGAGCCCGCATTATGGGACATACTTTTCAGTCATTGCATTGGATCATTTGCTTCCGCACTTATTTATTTATTGACTCTTGTTATTCTGGATTATGGACATGTTTTAGATAGTTTTATCTTGTTCTTGATATCTCTACAGCCGTAATGTGACTGTGGATGGATACTTCCTACCCACAGGTAGCATGGTTGGCTATGTCACGTGCCCAATCTTGCGTACTCTGGGAAGTGGGGCGTGACATGGTTCTTTTGGTATCAGAGCCATAGGTTAGTTGGGTTGATTCTTTTGTAGTTGGGTATTGTACCCAATACACAAATCAGAATACCCGTGTTAGGAAACATGTCCTGCCACTTTGCCGTTTACCATTCTTGAATCACATCCTTCCTGATTATATTTTTTACGACGTGCAAACTTACTTCGCATGTCGACTCGAAAACCTAATTTCTTGTTATCTCTAGGACTTAGGCGACTTGGGTGGAGTTAAGTAATTGTGGGTATGATACCGCGGCATAGTTACAATGCGGTACTCTATTTAAGTATCTTGGAGTTCTGGCCTTGATCTCTATATTGAATCTATCATCATGCTAATGTTGGGTGTTTTTGATTTCAGGAATATGGCAGATAAGAATTTCAAGACGTACCAGAGGCGTGTAGACGAAGCCGCCATGCTTGGAGTAATAAGAGGAATGCTAGAGAATCAAAAGAGGCAGACCGAGCTGATCCAGCAGCAAGCAGACTCGTTTCAGGAAGGTTTGCAGATCGTTCAGCAGTATGTGAACAACGTTGGAGCTAAACCAGTTGACCGAGTAGGGACCGTGGCAGATTTCAGACGTTTGGGTCCGTCTACATTTACTGGATTGGAGGAGCCGTTGCCAGCCGAGCAGTGGCTAGTTGACACGGAGAATTTGTTGATTGCGGCACAGATTCCAGATGACAAAAGAGTTGATGTGGTACGCATTCAGTTAGTGGACTACGCCCGAGAATGGTGGCTTGTGGAGGAGACCCGCTTGCCCAAACCGATCAAATGGGCGGATTTTTCTAAGAGTTTCCTGGAGAAGTTCTTCCCGCGAACTGCACGGGAGGAAATGGAAGAGAAGTTTATTGGGCTAAGGCAGAATGGAGCACCCGTGGATGTGCATGCAGCAGAATGGACGAGACTCAGCAGATTCGCTGGACCTTTAGTTGCCAACGATGCAGACAGGGCACGGAGGTTTATGCGCAGCTTGGATGTGGACATCCAGAGGCAGATTGTCTCCCTGGGTTTAACCACTTTATCACAGGTTCTTACGGCAGCTCGGGAACAGCAGAGTTTATCTGGGATGAAAGGGAGCTTGCAGCAGACAGCAGTTGCGGCAAGGAAGCCCGCATTTGTACCTAACAGAGCTCATGGTCGCAGAGGTATTCCAGTAAACCGTCGAGGCGTAGCACCCATGAAGAAGCCTGTGATCGTTGATCGAAGAAAGAGCGTGATTTGTGACTACTGCCGTTTACCTGGGCACGTGCAGAAGGATTGTCGAAGGAGGCTGGGACTTTGTTTGGTTTGTGGAGCGGCTGATCACGCAGTTGGTGCCTGTCCGTCGAAACTTCGTACGAGGGATGATATTCAGAAGCCTCCGCAGAAACCGTTCCAAGGGCAGAAACAGCTGACTCAAGGACCTAATCAGGCTCGAGCTTTTACCTTGACAGCTGAGGAAGCTAAGGCATCAGGAGAAGTGGTTTCAGGTATTCTACTCGTTCATGGTTTTCCCGCAGTGGCATTATTTGATTCTGGTGCATCTCATTGTTTTATGTCATCCAAGTTTATAACTACACACTCGATTGCCTGCACGACCCTGTCTAGTTTTTGGGACATACACACTGGGAATGGGAAAATCATAGCTAGTAGGGAGTGTAGAGATTGTACAGTTGTTGTGTGCGGACGAGAACTCTTTGCAGATTTCTTGGTAATAGATACGGGCAGCTATGAAGTTGTCTTGGGAATGGATTTTCTTGGCACTTTTCACGCCCACATTGATTGTAGGGCAAGGAAAGTAATTTTCCAGATTCCCGGACATCCTGAGTTTACCTTCAATGGAGGAAGCAGTTCTGTCGGGCCAGTCGAGTTTAGGGCTAGACCGACTAACAATGTTCTTGTAGCTATGGAAGTTGATGATAGTGAAGAGCCGGTGGTGGTTCGCGATTTCATGGACGTATTTGAAGATATATCGGGTTTGCCGCCGAAGCGAGACGTGGAGTTCGCGATTGACCTTATTCCTGGTGCAGCGCCGGTATCTAAAGCGTATTATCCAATGGCGCCAGTGGAATTGGAAGAAGTTAAGAAGAAGGTTGCTGAATTGCTTGAGAAGGGTTGGATCCGTAGCAGTAACTCGCCTTGGGGAGCTCCAGTTCTTCTAGTAAAGAAGAAGGATGGCACCAGAAGGTTGTGCATCGATTATCGAGAATTAAACCGGGTAACTATTAAGAACAAGTACCCGATCTCTCGCATTGGAGAACTTTTTGAGCAGCTTAGTGGCGCGAGGGTATTCTCGAAACTGGATTTGTGATCCGGATATCATCAGGTCCGAGTGAAAGCAGAAGATATTTGCAAGACGGCATTTCGAACTCGGTACGGACATTACGAGTACCTAGTGATGCCCTTCGGAGTAACGAATGCGCCGGCAGTATTTATGGACTTGATGAACCGAATCTTTTCACCGTTCTTGGACCAGTTTATTGTGGTATTCATTGACGATATTCTGGTTTACTCGAAGAGTTTTGAGGAGCATGCTGAGCATTTGAAGATCGCACTGCAGACATTGAGACAGGAGAAACTGTATGCGAAGATGAGTAAGTGCGAATTTTGGCTGGAAGAAATGAAGTTTCTGGGGCATGTTGTGTCGGGCAATGGAATCGCCGTCGATCCTGAAAAGATTGCAGCAGTTCGAGATTGGCCGATTCCAAAGAATGCAGCTGAGATAAGAAGTTTCCTTGGATTAGCCGGATATTACAGGAGATTTGTGGAGAACTTCGCTCGTCTGGCAGAACCGTTGACCAAGCTTACGCGCAAGGATGTACCTTTTGTATGGACGGGTAAATGTGCGTTAGCTTTTGAGACGTTGAAGCAGAAGTTGATAACCGCGCCTATTCTGACCGTGCCAGACAATTCCGGAGGATTGATTATTCACAGCGACGCATCTGGAAAAGGATTGGGATGTGTTTTGATGCAGCATGGGAAGGTCGTAGCATACGCATCAAGACAACTGAAGATCCATGAGAAGAATTATCCAACTCATGACTTGGAACTTGCGGCTGTGATTTTCGCTTTGAAGATTTGGAGACACTACCTTTTGGGCGAGAGAGTCGAAGTTTTTACAGATCACAAGAGTTTGAAGTATGTGTTCACTCGGAAGGAGTTGAATATGAGGCAGCGTAGATGGTTGGAACTGATGGCCGACTACGACCTTGATCTTAAGTACCATCCGGGAAAGCTTAACGTCGTGCCGGATGCGCTTAGTCGGTTACCAGCAATTCAGGTGTTAACTACGCAGAGGGAGATCATTGCAGATTTTCGAAGATTTGACTTGGAAGTTGTGCTACCGCGTTCTACGGGACAGTTGATGCAGTTGCAAGTACAGTCGTCCTTGGTTGAGAAGATTAAAGCGGCACTATCGCAGGATCCTAGACTGCAAAAGTTTCGAGAGCAGGTTGAAGCTGGACTACGAACAGATTTACTGGTCCACGAAGATGGTTCGTTGAGGTATAGTAGCCGTTTGTGTGTGCCAAAGGGAGATGTTCGTGAAGAGCTTATGAAGGAGGCACATAGTTCAGCTTATTCTGTACATCCAGGAGGTACAAAGATGTACCGAGATATTCGACAGCATTTCTGGTGGGAAGGCATGAAGCGGGAGATTGCTCGCTTTGTGGCTAAGTGTTTGGTGTGTCAGCAAGTTAAGGCTGAACACCAAAGGGTTGCTGGTTTGTTACAACCACTTCCGATTCCTCAGTGGAAGTGGGAACATATAACCATGGATTTCGTGACGGCTTTACCGTGGAGTCCAAAGGGCAACAATGCAGTATGGGTGATTGTTGATCGGTTGACCAAGGCAGCTCACTTTATCCCTTTCCGGGTTGGTCAATCAACGGAGACTTTGGCAGAACGGTACATGCAGGAGATTGTAAGATTACATGGCGTACCGGTGAGCATCGTGTCCGATCGGGACACTCGGTTCTTATCACACTTCTGGAGGAGTTTACAGGAAAGTTTGGGAACTCGATTGAAGTTTAGCACAGCTTATCATCCTCAAACTGATGGTCAGTCGGAGAGAACGATCCAAACTCTTGAAGACATGTTAAGAGCATGCATGTTGGACTTTAAGGGTTCGTGGGAGGATCATCTACACTTGGTGGAGTTTTCTTACAACAATAGTTTCCAAGCAACTATTCAGATGGCTCCGTTTGAAGCTTTGTATGGTCGTAAGTGTCGTTCACCTGTTTGTTGGGATGATGTTGGTGAACGAAGATTATTGGGACCAGATTTGGTGGTGCAGACAGTTGAGAAGGTTAACACTATCAGAAAGTTTATGAAGGCAGCTCAAGACAGACAGAAGAGTTGGGCTGACACGTCAAGAAGACCTCTAGAGTTCGCCGTGAGTGATTTGGTATTCTTGAAGATATCGCCGACTAGAGGGGTGATTCGTTTTGGGAGTCGAGGAAAGCTTAGTCCTCGATTCGTTGGACACTTCGAGATATTGGAGCGCGTTGGAGAGGTAGCGTACCGTTTGGCGTTACCGCAGTCCTTGGCGGGTGTGCACGATGTGTTTCACGTATCTCAACTACGAAGGTATGTTCGAGATGAAACACACGTCTTGGATCATTCGGAGTTAACAGTACGGGAAGACCTGACTTTTGAGGAGCGACCGGTTGAAATCATGGATCGAAGGGAAAAGGTTCTTAAGAACAAGGTTATTTCCCTTGTGCTCGTTTCTTGGGGAAATCGATCGCATGGAGAGTCCACTCGGAAACGAGAAAATGAGATCCGGCAGAAGTTTCCTCACCTTTTTCTGTAGTTTTCTATCTTGTATTCTTGGAATTTCGAGGACGAAATTCTTTTTGTAGTTGGGTATAATGTAACACCCGAGCCCAATACTACTATTTTCTGTTACTGGTTGAGCATTAGATATTACTCATTTCATTTAGCTTGCCTGTTTGACACTTACCGTGAAATTTTATCTGAAAAGGTCATTTCTGCATATAACAAATTTTAGCACCTAAAATAAAATTAAAAATATCTATCTTGGCCTACTCGACACCCCTAGCCTCGTGGTAGCGTCCGTGCATCGAGTTCTCGTCCCGTTCGGTGAAACGGGCGAGTTTGGACGGCTACGCGCGTGTACAGGTTTCCGACTTGGGAGTATGTTTTTTCATCATAAAACATTTCATTTTAAAATTTGGAATCCGCTTAAAATCCTATTATTTAAATTTCAAATTTTTGGACCCAATCCGGGCGCAATTTGGAAATGTTTCATTTAGCGCCAAAATCCCAAATTAATAAAATATTCGAAACCATAATATTTTTCTGTTAACATATATATATTTACTGCTGTTAAATCTTCACTTTAAATTTTTCTTAACAAACTGCAACCTCTGGCCAATCACGAGGGATTTAAACCCCCGTGGGCCCCTCATCCAATTTCTCCTTCTCTCTCTCTCTATTTCGTTCTCTCTCCCTCATATCTCTCTCTCTCTCTACCTTTCTCTAACTCTCTCTCTCTCTCTTCCCTATATATATCATTCTCCCCCTCATATTTTCCCAGAACGAGAAAACAAACCTATCGCAAACCCTAACCCTAGCCGCCTTCACCGTCGCCGCCGCAGCCCCGACGCCGGCGCCAGCGCCACCGTCGCCCTCGCCTCCGCCTCCTCGCCTCAACCGACCCTGTTTCCTCTCTCCCGAGCACCCTGCGCAGTCGCGGCCACCTGCAGATTTTCCCCTGCAGTCTCAAAGTCGCCGCCGGCAACCACCTGCGCCGCCGACCATCACCTCGCCTGTTCTCCTCACCCCGAGACCTCCTCCTTCTCTTCTTTCCGGCACACCCTGCACCTTCCCGACGCCAACCAACCACCCATCGCCTGCAACCTCACCCTCGCCGGAAAACCCATCACCACCGACCACCCGTCGTCTCCTCGCCTCCCAGCAAACCCCCTGAACGCCGGCACCACCTCTTCCGACCGATTCTGCACCTTTCCCGATCACCTCCACCGAAACCCTTCACGCTGTCGTCATCGTCGCGACTTGAACCGCCGGTGATCTTAACGGCACTGATCGCCTCGCTGCCGGGTTGCCGAGGGAGGATCCATCTCTGTTCAGAGCATCCCGAGCCCTTGCTGTTATCGTGTCGCGTGGGTTCGCGCCTCCGTTCTCGTGTTCGTCGTTTCGTCGAGGCAAGTATTCGATACTTGCTACATGCTATTGCTACTTTATAACTTGCCTTAATATTCATATGTAGTTTAATGATATATTATTTAGAAAATCACCTTACATACCTTGCTTCATGTTTAACCCTAGTAGCATGTCAAATAAATTATTTCCTGATAAACCCGTACATGATAGATTGCATTTGATTCACTGCTATGATGCTTTATTTCCAGTTTAGTTTAACAAATATGCATAACCGGCTAAATTACAATTACATTCTTTAAACAGATTATACTTGTCGTGGCATTCTTGGAACACTCAATATATTATTAACCTGACTACAGCAGTTACGTTCACCGTCCCGTATTCACATGATATTGACACTATTTATTTAACACAATTGAAAATGGTACAGCTAGATAATAAATCAGATTATTGTTTAACGCGTTGATTTGAACATGATGCTGCTTATATATCTGTTTGTGAGCACACCCACGATATCGTTACATCTTGATTGACATTGTCACACATGGTATTGTACCGTTTACTATTGACTTGACCTGATGTACCATGACCCGACCTGTTACCTGATCTTGTGCCTAATGCCAACAAACCTGACATGTAGTCCTCATGGACCGTTCCTGTTGTCTATCCAGACAAACCTGCTTTTACCTGATCCTGTGTTGGCATTAGTTCTTGATTACGGAATACCTGACCCGACATACATAACTTAGGGGTATGGGGAAATCAAAGGTGAAACCGACTTGTAACTCAACAGTTCGATACCTGTTCTGATCAGTCTTACGGATTAGGCCAGCCCCGGAGTGATGATGCTGACATCACTCACCCATCCTGCTACTTGTTACTGCCTAGCGGCACGTCTCGGATTCAGCCCCGAGAATCTTGACCGTGGTCCCGGGCACGCACGGGATACTATTGAGTTACATCGACGATTCATCAATTGATTTCAAAGACTTTAGAATAGAAAACCTGATAGAACAGTTTAGTTACCCACTGCACACTACCCTGCACTGCTTGATTCACATTATTTGCTACTCTCGTTTTATTCATGTTTATTTTGCATTGCCTGTTACACTGTTCATATTATATTACTTGATGACATGACGCGCTGACGTCTGGGTTTTGCATGGACCAGATTCTTTACCGCTGTCGCAGTCCGAGCAGAAGTACTTCAGCTAGCAGGCTGAGCTGTGAGGTGTTAGTGTTAGTTAGTTTTTATTTCCTGCATTTATTTCCTGATGTGAGCCCGCATTATGGGACATACTTTTCAGTCATTGCATTGGATCATTTGCTTCCGCACTTATTTATTTATTGACTCTTGTTATTCTGGATTATGGACATGTTTTAGATAGTTTTATCTTGTTCTTGATATCTCTACAGCCGTAATGTGACTGTGGATGGATACTTCCTACCCACAGGTAGCATGGTTGGCTATGTCACGTGCCCAATCTTGCGTACTCTGGGAAGCGGGGCGTGACACGACCAGTTTACGAGTCGGGTCGAGAGTAGTCTACTCGGCTTTCTCTGCTCAGCTGGGTACCGAGAATTCTTCGTGGTGGATTGTTCGTGAACGACATGGCGTCTGGCGGCTGCGTCTCTTCGATTTCCGAATCCACGTGGCATTTGATTGGCACGCTTTTGGCGTGTCGTGTATTTGAAATTCTAAAGTTAACCGCAATCAGGACGGTGTCGCTTTGCAGCTAGCTGCGATGAGTATGGGTCGTCCGCAGGGAGACGGAACGTTTTAAGTTCTTGCTTTCACGAGTTAATGCGCGTGGGCGAAATGTTTGTATCTAACCTATGTATATATATGCAAAGAAATAAGTTGTTAGGAATAGATAAGTTAGTGTAAGTTAATGAAATCCGTACTCAATCTTTTGAGCCGAGCTCGACCACTAAAGATAGAGCAATCGGCAACAACGTGGATTATGGTACTTAAGCACGGTATTTATGAAATCCGACTTATTGACCCTTGTCCGTCCTTTCTTGTCGTTTACTTTCGCCTCCGGCCAATCCGAACGCAACCGGTCACGGTTAGGAATCACCGATACCTTAGTAGGGTAGGGTGCCTAACGGAGCGCTTGCGTAAGGTTTGGGCGGAGTTTAATGGAAAAGATCGGGAAAAGAAAATGAGAAGAAAAACCTTAACTTACAATATCGTTTTCTTTCCTAACAACACAAATATTCACAACCATCCAAACAACAAACAAAAAGAGCAAATAAAAGATAAACAAAGAAAAGAAAAGTGCATTGCAAGAAAGTAAATGGCATGGTAATAAAGTTGCAAGTAAGTAAAGCATGGAAATAAATTGCAAGAAAGTAAAGCAAGAAATAAAGATATTAGCAACCATAGAACGTATTACAAACCATGAGTTCAATAGCCTAAACTTAAACTTGCAAGCTCAATGAAGAGGTTGCAAGATCAAGAGAAGGCTAAGAACACAAGGCAAATGAAGGCAAAAAGAAAGCTTTATTAAACTTCAAGTAATGATACAACCCTTGAGATCAATAACCAAAACTTAAACTTGCAAGCTCAATGAAGAGGTTGCAAGATCAAGAGAAGGCAAGGAGCTCAAGGGGACTAGCTATATACAAGAACAAATGAAAACAAAAGAGTATGAAGTGTAAAGAATGAGACAATGTAAGACAATCTAAGACCCCTATCCCTTGCTCACTCATCTGCCTTATATAGGCACAAAAGAAAAATAAACTAGCAATAAAAATAAGATGACGTGGCAGCAAGGGATGGACCACAGAAAATTGGGGATTTATGGGGCTAGGGGGCCGGCCGGCTCGGAATTTTGGTGGGTGTGGCCGGCCCAAATCCGAGGAAGCTTGCTCGTATTTGTTGTGATGGTTTTTGTGCTCTCCCATATCACTCCGGTGCCGCTTGATTTCTCAATAGAGGCCTAGGATGCATTCAGGGATTTGGAGGGAAACTTGTAGCTATACATTACATCACATCTTTATGCATTTATCATTCTTGTCCCCCCACTTGCACAAGCTATCATTTGTGTGTGCCATGGGCAACCCCACCATGGTCTATGCCAAAGAGTTTGTGTACACTTGCATTGTGTTGGACCCATATTGTGTGCACACATTTTATTTGCAAAAACTCTTTAGATATCAGTCGGTTTCTAGTTCCGGTTGCAGTGTCGGCTCACAAACGATATATCCGTGATTTTAAGTGTATTTCCAGTATTTTGTCACGGATACCTGTAATCTGTAATTACTGAGCAGACACTGGTTAATAGTACCGATATATAACAAAACAGATAATGAATGAGTGGTATTGAAATGCAGTTTTCTGTGATAAACAAATACCCCCAAACTTATCTTTTGCTCGTCCCGAGCAAAACAAAATCCTAGCCTCACTTTCGCAGGGAACGCGATTGCACTGAGCTCGTGCAACAAGCCGTTAAATTTCTACGTGTCCCTAGTAGGAGGAGTGTTGTCTCCTAAGGATTTTCAGCGGATACTACCCACAAAATCCCGTCAAGTTAGTTTCATAAGTTAACGTCGATTCTACTCCTACAGTTTAGTATCTAGATTAGAAATTCTATCATCCTAAGTTAGAAATATTCAACCCTTATGTTTCACGCCTCATATTCATTCAACCCCAGATCCTATACGTTTTACAGTTTAGAAAGATCTCAGTATCTCTTGAGTTTTTCTTCTAAAGTCCAGTCTTTAATCAGAGATTTTTATCAACTTTACGGAAAACATAAGTCTTATTCTTTATTTCTATCTTTTCTCCAAATATCGATTGTATACCCCTACGTGTGTGTAGATTTTTCACCTCTACACTTAAGAATACAATTCAAGCTATAGTACCCTTGCCCTAATACCTAATACTGCTTCTTTTCATTAATGATGGACGGTGTTGCTCACACACCTTTCATGCGACTATTAATGCTTTTTGAGGCACTAACAGCCGATTACTGAATGTGTGAGTTTAAAGCGTAAATAGCAGTTTTCAAGTCTTGACTTTATTTATTTATTTTTCTTTTCTTTATTTTTCTTTTTCAAGACCGGATATATTTTTCAATGATACTCTTTTGGTGATTAGTTTTAAATACCGCTTTTTCTTTCATTCTAGGTTTTCAGGTAAGAGTATTTCTAGGTATTCTCTACTATCCCAAGTTTCAAGGTGCGTGCATGTCCAGTTTGTAGGGTATATAATTTCTAAATTTGGACTCACGAATAGAAATTATTTTTCAGACTTATCCTTCAGTAAAGCTTTCAATATTTTCCCTTCATCTTGACTTAACTTATGAACTGAACTCAAGATTACCTACTTCTAAAACAAAACTGTAAGGACGTATAATTACCAAGGTTAAACAGAATGAGGGTTATTTTTAGGGTTTTCAATTTCTAAGCCTAGAATTTAGTTATTTCTAACGTATCAACTAAACTTTCGGAATCAAAATCTAGGTTGCCTTATTAGCTAACTTGATGAAAAAGTTTTTATATTTTTGTAAAAATGTTCGATTTTTATGGGTTTTAATAAGTATGCAAATGCAGAATATACAAATGAATGCGAAGGAAGAAAGCTTACCGAGCACGCCCCTAAACTTAAACTTGACAGTGCCCTCACTGTCATGCTACACCAAGAGGGTCAAAATTGTCGGCGCTCCCTTTTTTTTTTAATTTTTTTTTTGTTTTTATATACAAAACAAAAGGCAAACCAAAAATATATATACACAAAAAAAGTTCCCCCAAACTTCAGTGAAACAGTGTTTCCATTGTTAAGCGTTAAAGTTAAGAGTTAGGGGGAAGAGAACAATATCAAGCTATACAAGGCCTTACACAGGCCAAAAGTGAGCACCAACCATTCAAAATTTTTATCGGGATAAGGCCCGGGCTGGTGAAAGAATGCGGAGAGGAAAGAAATGGAGAATACGCGAGACCGTATGGGGATAAAAGTGGGACAAGGTCCCAGTATATGAGGAGAAGAATGGCGAAAGGGAGAAAGAAGCGGAATACGAACTTGAGGGTGGTGTAGGGTTGCCTAGCACGACAGCAAGGTTTCGGGAGGCATAGTCCATGCCAATTTAAAATTTTACCGTTCTAGCTAACCCTAACCCTAGAATCGATACTAGAAAATCCGACGAAACAATATGCAAACACTTTACATCTAAAGTGAACAAGGAATACAACCTTTGTAGACCGGTCCTTCACTTCATTAGCTCCGTGTAGTAGTCCCTTCGCTGCGATCACGAACTCCCAGACTCTAGAGAGGCTCCCATGAAGAAATGAACAAGCTTGCATCAAGGTCTTCTAGGCCGAAGATGATGTACGTCAAGGAGACACTAGCTCATGCTACCTCTTCACTAATGGTGAGATTAGTGAAGCAAACACCCTAAACTAAATGGCAAATAGTAGAGGATGATGAAGTAAGAAGTGGGCTCACTTTAGATTTATTTTTCTCACAATATTTCATCACCTCTCAAAACCCTAAAAAACCTTTTTCTTGAGCTCATGAAGAAGATGATGAGAGATGATGAATAATGAAAACTCATGAGGTGAGAATAACAACCATGGGTGAGTTAGTGTCATACACTAACTCATGTAGAGACTTAACCATAGGTTAAATGATAATGGTTGGGTTAATAAATATCTTAGGTCAACAAAACAAGTGGACTTAGTCTTTGGTTCTACAAGCTTCTCAAGCTACAACCATGAGAAAAATATCCAAGTATTTTGTTTTACCTTAAATAAATAAATACCCTCAATTATCATGGTTATGGTGTAAGTCTCATACACCCATGTATGGTGTATCATCATGCATGACACAAAAACATGTACACTAAAATATATATCGCATATATACTTTATGCACACTTAAAGTGAGAAAAAGATAAATCATAAGTGAGCAAATATTAGTTGATGTATGCTAATATATCAAATATATAATTATAAATTAAATTATCAAATCAATACTTGATTTAATAATCCGGCTATATCACATATAACCGACTAATATCAAATGCAACAACTTATCGAATCAACACTTGATCCGATAACCCGGCTATATCACATATAGCCGTCCAATGTCATAAGTCGCAAGAATAGAATGTGGTATCACATACTCGCATTAATCTCGGTCCCGCACATATCGCATATGTGCTCCTACTCCTTTTCGCATGAACCAGGAAATATCTGTGTAGGACTCTAAAGACTCTTCAATACGTCGGCAGTAGGTGATGATCATATCAAACACCCACAAGCCGCAAGCGGTCTGCTAAACGTAACGGACACCTGGGTATTGAGCGATCAGAAGATCAACAAGCAAACATGTTCGTACTCCTGCGAATTCAATCAGTAACACCACCATATAGTCCGGTCTCTTCGTCTGATATGTCACATATCACAGTCTGGGGGTGGTATAACGTCAGACCCCAATAGCCTGATAAGTCATGCCGATACAAGGTCCATAACGGTTCGAGAAACAACTGATAACACTTACCAGTAAATCTCAGCAATCCTGGTCAGGGATTTTCTGTTATGGTCAATCGAGCATAGAGCAACATCAACTCCCAATACCGGGAGAGACGAAACCCCTTCTATCGCTCATTGCCTCCATGTGACTCGGGAATGTACCCAAAAACCACCTTTTTGCACGATCTCTTGACCGTGGTATGGTGGAAATCAAAGCACGGTGGGAATCACACAAGACTCTATGACGATCTCGGGTCTACAGACTAACATGTACCAGTGTCACCAGAGAACTGCTATTCGACGATAGGTATAATACCATCTAGGAGTTCTCGGCGAGTCCGTTCAGTGTACCCAGTCTCCACTGAGCACCCGTATACCATCTATGATGTCAAACACCAATGGATATGGGATCATCCATCGCCCATCATATGGGTCGAGAAGCGTATACGCTAGTCTACTCTGGAGTATCGATACCCTATCTCGATACTCCTACGATTAGGAACGTTTGAAGGATGTACTTAACGACTACCATATCCCCACTAGTATGATCTGCATCATAATCCTGGTAGTCAAGTACTCATCCTAAGGGCTTTATCAACATGTAATAGAGAGACAATAAGTGTACATGTTAAGATAAAATGCAACCAGATATCATACTATCATGTCGAGCAAGAAAGTACTCCCTATATATGTCCAAGCATCCACTACAATATACATCACATGTACAGTAATGGCCTTTAGGGCATATATATAACTAACAATCTCCCACTTGCACTAAGGCCATTTGCTGCAGTATCTCATAATCAACAATTTAGCAGTGGTTGTAGTATCCCTTACTCAACCATCCCATAGAAGTCTCTCTATGGGTAAGGCCTCTGTGAGTGGATCCGTTGTGTTATTCTTCATGTCTACTCTCTTCACCTCGATCCCTTGGAGATCAACCATCTCCCTGATCAGGTGATACTTGCCTCAGAATATGTCTGGAACGCTGATGGGACCTGCGTTCCTAGGCCAAAACCACAACTCTCTTGTTGTCACAATAACAGTTATTGGACGCTCAATGGTAGGAACCTTGTTCATCTCATGAACAAGAAATGCACAGACAGCCACTTTGGCAGCATCATTGGTAACAATGTATTCAGCCTTTATCGTATAGTATGTCACGATATCTAGCTTGGAACTCTTCCAACAAACCGTCCCTCCACTGAGGGTAAAGACAATACCTGTGACTGACTTTCAGTCGACCTTATCACTCTGGAAGCTCGAACCAAGAACTTTCTTTTAGTGTTTCTCAAGTACTTAAGAATGTTCTCCACAGCTGTCCAGTGATTCTCCCAAGATCCGATTGATTCCTAATCACTACACCTAGTGAGTCATCTACATCTGGTCTGGTGCATAACATCGCATACTTTGATAGAGCCTACTGCTGAAGCATAAGATATCCCTTGCACGCGAGCTCTCTTCAAATCAGTCTCGGGAGATATCTTTTTGGAGAGAGTGATCCATGAGTAAGTGGGCGAACCACCACGCATAGAATCTTCCATACTAAACCTCTTTAGTATGGTGTTAATCTACCTGGATTTGGGACAATCCCAACATCCACTTAGATCTATCACCATAGATCATAATCCACAAGATGTAGTAGGTATCATTCAGATCTTCTATTGAAAATCCTCGTGATAAGAGGAGCTTGACCGAGTGTAGCATAGGAAACCATTTCCTATCTAGAGTATGTCATTTACGTACAATATGTGGAAGACAACCTTACTCTCTACTGCCTTCTTGTATATACATGGTGTTGGGGTAAAAATTTATACCCCGGTTGACCAAGTCAAAATCAAAGTCAACCCCAAGCCAGGTGGGCCCAAGCCCAGGTCAAGTGGGCCAATGCCCGGAGCTAGCCCGAACATGAAGCGGCCGGCCACCCCCCATACCAAAATTTTGTTGTATTTATTTTATTTTATTTTTTGAATAAATGTAAGAAAAAATGGGCATAAAGCCAAATTTTTGTAAAACCCATGGCTTATGTGCAAAAAGAAATGGCACATGAGCCATGGGATAGGCAAAATGCCATTTTGAAAAGCCCAAGGGGCTATATATAAAGTGTATAGCCTAAAAAGGCAAAGATAATGAAAATATCTCAACAACTTTTTCTCTCTCCAAAAACAAATCCAGATCTGAGATCTTTCTCCTTCCTCAAGGTTCTAAAACCTTCTTCTTTTCTTTTGAATTAAATCAAGAGTTTAACTCTCCCTTTCTAAAAAATAAATAGTCCTTCACCACAAAACCTACGAAGAGGAGCTCGGATCTCCATTCAAATCTCGAAAAGGGAGGGACTTTTAAGTCTTACCCCCCTTTTTCTCCAAGATCCTGCCGATCAAGAGGAGGAAGAAGGAGACTTGTCCCCAAAATCTAACTCTGGACTGACCCAAGGCTCAAAAGAAGAGCCAAAAATTCCTAGGAGTTTAACTCCTTTCTAGATTTATGGGAGTTTAACTCCATAAATTAATTTCTTGTTAGGATTTCAACTCCTGAAATCGCCTTGGGAGTTCAACTCCCCAGCCTAGGGGCTAAGCCCCTCTCCGCGGGTGTTTTCCCGTGGTCACGTGTGCCCACGTGACCCCGGGGCGCCCATCGGTCACGTGTGCGCACGTGACCCTGGGGCGCCAAGGCCCCCATCGGTCACGTGTGCCCACGTGACCCCGGGGGCGCCAATCGGTCACGTGTGCGCACGTGACCCCCGGGGCGCCAAGGCGCCCATCGGTCACGTGTGCCCACGTGACCCCGGGGGCGCCAATCGGTCACGTGTGCGCACGTGACCCCGGGGCGCCAAGGCACCCATCGGTCACGTGTGCCCACGTGACCCCGGGGGCGCCAAGGCGCCCATCGGTCACGTGTGCGCACGTGACCCCCGGGGGGCCAAGGCGCCCATCGGTCACATGTGCCCACGTGACCCCGGGTTTTAAGGCGCCCATGTGCGTCCACATGCCACGCGCGCGGCCCTTGAACGCCATTTCCCCCCCTTTTATTATTATTATTTTATTTTATTTTATTTATATATACATACACATACTTCACACTAAATATACCTTTCCCGTTAGAAAAAAATTCTAACGGGGCGCTGTCCCGCAACCCGCAAGGGGGCTGCTAGCCCCCTTGACCCCCAGCCCGCTATCTGGATAGCGGGACCCCCGTAAAAACTCTGCGGGGCCCTCGATATATCCAAAACCCCTCCAAAACACAACACTGCACATTGAGTTCGCATGACCAGTTTAACCCGTCAATCGGAGGTTCCCTCGCTCCAAAGGCGAGGGGTAATTAACGGCAGCTTAGTCCGCGGCTGCCGGAGATTCGGATCCCCACAATCATTAAACCCCCGCCTACCCTAGGCAGGGGGGATCTGTAATGCGCCCGGCAAGCGCGCACGTATTCCCATCTCAATGGGGTGACGAAAAACACCCTACAGATTCTGGCACGCCCGGTGGGACCCAATCTCTCCTCCCATATTTCGGGTTAATCGTTCATGCGAACTCAATCAATATACATGTCTATATTTTTACTAAAATAATGCTCTTTCATACAGGCTTTCAAGCAATCAACTTTCAACGACAATGTCTCCTAAGAGGAATTCAGCTTCCAACGCGACCCCGATTCCGTACGTGGTCAAGATCAACGCTCGTGTGGTTCTCCTCGCAAGCCTCAGTCGACAGTGGGAGGAACTGCCCCGCCAGTTCGGTTCCGTCATCATCTACCCTGCCAGAAGCGCTCATCTGGCAGAAATCCCGACAAAGCAGGCGGCCAAGCCGGTCTCAAGGGACAAGAGGCTGAATGTCGTGATCGCCAAGGCACCACAACCGAAACTTAAGGCGGTGTCTGAACGACTCTCTGGTGCTCCAGCTGGGGGCAAGACTTTCGGTACAAAGGGCGACGTCAAATGCTGCGGACGCGCTCAGGCGATGACTCCAGCAAATGCACAATCGAGCGTATCTCCAAAATCCTCCATCACCCGGTCTACGGTGTCTTCCCGAAGTGCCAAAGTCTGCCAAGTGCTTAAAGCAGAAAAGCTGAGATAGAAGTGGCTCAGGTATCGAGCCAACAAGAGGGCCAGGACCCCGGCCAGGTGGAATCTTGTGAGATTCTAAGAGCAGAGTCATCCTGCAACGACGGCTGAATCGGCCATAAAAATCAGCAATTCCTTCGAACCTCTGAGGTGGGTCCAGAAAAATGCCCTGACCGCCAGAATCAAGAAGACAGCGGTCCGAACGTCACTACAAAGAGACATGCCCCGGCCTCAACAGAAAAGGTATGACACTGTCTCTTCAAGAGTCTATCAGGCGCTCTGTGCCGCGCGAAAGCAACGGGGCGAATCCAGAAAAGAAGCGCCACCACCATTCAAGAATCGGGTCAGGCCAGCTGCCTTCAATCGACTGCCCGCTACCGAAACAGGGGAGTTAAGACAGCGATCTGTGAAATCAGCCGCCGATAATAAAAATACGGATGGATATATTATCCATACGGTCTATATGGCGGGCGGGCACCCCAGCGACAACCTTCGCAGCAAAAGCAAGGATAGGGCCACCACATCTCAAGCCCAATCTGGCTTGAATGTGGTTGCCGCTTCCCAAGAACAGCCGCCTCCGCTGGATGAAGAAAACCCTCTCGATGAGGATGAAAGGTAGAAAGACCCCTCGGTCCATGCAGAGTCAAGCTCGGACAACGAGGAAGAGCCGACTTTCCGTCCCAGGACCGCGGAGCAAGAGCTGCTTCAAGAGCTTCGAAAACAGATCAGGAGCAAAGATAAGGAGATGGCCAAGCTCTATTCGAAGATTGACGACCTAACAAACGTTGTGATGCTGCTTACGGCTCAAATTACTCGAGCGTCTCCCAATCAAGCACAAGTCGCTACTCATCAGCCGGGTGATGACACTCCGAAGTAGCCAATGCCTGTTCCTTTGGGTCCAAGACTGGTCGAGCCGCACGAAAGCCGGACACATTCCGCTTCTGGGGACGCCTTGGCCCCAGATAGCACTATCCCTCTAACACAAGATCGGATAATGGATTTGGTCACCAGCAAAGTTAAAACATTGGTGGCTGAAGCTAAAGCTTAGAAAGAAATTGGCAGTAGTGGGCGGCCATATCCCGCACAGTACGATCTGATCGAGTTCCCGAGCGGCTACGTCATTCCTAAATTTGGAAGATTTGACGGGACGGGAAACGCAAATCAGCACGTCGCCCACTTTAAAGCATCGTGCGGAAATACAGGGGGCAATGATGCGCTCCTTCTTCGTCAGTTCGTCAGCCTGACCGGTGTCGCTTTCGACTGGTACGCGAGTATACCAGACGGGTCCGTCATTACCTTTGCCCAAATGGAGTCTCTGTTTCGGCAAAGGTTCATGAGTGTCAGTGATAAAATCCCCATTGCTGACCTTGTGAGGACCAAGCCAGGGAAGAATGAGAGCAACACCGACTTTATCGCCCGATGGCGTAATCTCACGGTCAAGTGCGAACCGCCGTTGGAGCAGGACCAGTCCGTCAGCCTTCTCATTGGGAACCTCAGCAATTGGATGGTGTAGGGTGTTTTTCGTCACCCCATTGAGATGGGAATACACGCGCGCTTGTCAGGCGTACTACAGATTCCCCTTGCCTAGGGTAGGCCGAGATTTAATAATTGTGTGGATCCGAATCTCCGGCAGCCGCGGACTAAGCTGCCGTTAATTACCCCTCGCCTTTGGAGCGAGGGAACCTCCAATTGACGGATTAAACTGGTCATGCGAACTCAATGTGCAGTGTGCGTATGATGTGTTTTGAAAGGGGGTTTTGGATATATCGGGGGCCCCGCAGAGTTTTTACGGGGGTCCCGCTACCCGGATAGCGGGCTGGGGGTCAAGGGGGCTAGCAGCCCCCTTGCGGGGTGCGGGGCAGCCCCCCGTTAGAAATTTTTTTCTAACAGGGACAGTGTCGTGGTGTATGTGTGTGTGTACATATGTATACATACGTATATATATGCATGTATATATATATATATATATAAAAGGGGAAAATGCATCCAAAGGATGCGTGGGGGCAGCACCTTGGGCGCTGTGCGCCTAGGTGCTGTGCGCTCAGGCGCTAGAGTGCCACGTGTCGGCACGTGGGCGCTCTGCGCTTGAGCGCTGGGCGCTCGAGTGCAAGCGCGCCACGTGTCGGCACGTGGGCACTTTGCGCTTCAGCGCCTGACACTCGAGCGTAAGTGCGCCACGTGTCGGCACGGGGGCGACTTGCGCCTGAGCGCTTGCGCTGGAGCGCAAGCGCGCCACGTGTCGGCACGTGGGCGCTTTGCGCTTGAGCGCAGGGCGCTGTAGTGCAAGCGCGCCACGTGTCGGCACGCGGGCGCTCTGCGCCCTAGCGCCGGCGAGAAAAAGAGACTTTTAGCCTAAAAAAATTTCTCGGAAGAGAAATCAGAGAGGAGTTGGACTCCTGAGTGTGTTTTTGGGGTTAATGGAAGGGGTTCTTCTTCTTCCTCCTCTGTTAGCTGGATCTTGAAGATCAAGAGATGTAAGATCTAAAAATCTCTTCTTTTGAGATCTAATGACAGATCCAAACTCCCCTTGGTGGGTTTTATGGTGAAAAACTATTTAGTTTTGGAAAAAGAAGAGTAAAACTCTTGATTTAATTCAAAGAAAGAAAAAGGTTTGGAACCTTCAGAAAAAGGAAAGATGTACAAATCCTAGGTTTTTGAGAGAATGGAAAAAGTGTTGCTTTATTCATCATCATGCTGCCTTTTATAGGCTTACATATTTACATATAGCCCCTTGGGCTTCACAAAATGGCATTTTAGCCATCCCATGGCTCATGTGTCATTTCTTTTTGCACATAAGCCATGGGCTTACAAAATATTGGCTTTATGCCCATTTTGCATGCATTCATGTATAAAAAATTACATAAAAATTATTTATTACATGATCTATATTTTGGCATGGAGGAGGCTGGCCGCGGGCTCGACTTGGGCATGGGCCCGCTTGACCTGGGCTTGGGCCCACCTAGCTTGGGGGTTGACCTTGACCTTGACTCGGTCAACCGGGGTATAAATTTTTACCCCAACAAATTGCCCCCCATCAATGAATGCACACCGCACATGTGGGTCGTGTGCATGAAATTGATGGATCTTCTTTTGCGTGGAGGCGACTTGTTTTGGTTCCCACTTTTTGGGACGCACTGCCCTTTTTACGACATGGACGGTCGACGCTTGACGCGTCTCCGAGACAGAGTGTCCGTAGTAGACGTTTCCCTAGCCCGGAGTGATTTCGTTGACGTGCCCCCGGCGCGGAGTGTCGCTGGTCGACGTTTCCCCGAGGTGGAGTATCGGCTGGTTGACGTGTCCCCGAGACGGAGTGTCTGCTTGACGTTTCCCCGAGACAGAGCGTCTGCTTGACGTTTCCCCGAGACAGAGCGTCGCTAGTCGACGTGTCTCCGGCGCGGAGTGTCTGCTGGTTGACGTATCCCCGAGACAGAGTGTCGCTGTTGGACGTTTCCCTGATACGGAGTGTCTGTGTTGGACGTTTCCCCGATGCAGAGTGTCTGTGTTGGACGTTTCCCCGATGCAGAGTATCGTTGGTTGACGTGTCCCCGGCACGGAGTGTCTGCTTGACGTTTACCCGGAACGGAGTGTCGCTGATCGACTTTTCCCCGGCGCAGAGTGTCGCTGGTTGACTTTTCCCCGGCACGGAGTGTTGCTGATCGACTTTTCCCCGGCGCGGAGTGTCGCTGGTTGACTTTTCCCCGGCACGGAGTGTCGCTGATCGACTTTTCCCCGGCGCGGAGTGTCGCGGTTTGACTTTTCCCCGGCACGGAGTGTCGCTGATCGACTTTTCCCCGGCGCGGAGTGTCGGGTTGACTTTTTCCCGGCACGGAGTGTCGCTGATCGACTTTTCCCCGGCGCGGAGTGTCGGGTTGACTTTTCCCCGGCATGGAGTGTCGCTGATCGACTTTTCCCCGGCGCGGAGTGTCGCTGGTTGACTTTTCCCCGGCGCGGAGTGTCGCTGATTGACTTTTCCCCGGCGTGGAGTGTCGGGTTGACTTTTCCCCGGTATGGAGTGTCGCTGATCGACTTTTCCCCGGCGCGGAGTGTCGGGTTGAATTTTCCCCGGCACGGAGTGTCGCCGATCGACTTTTCACCGGCGCGGAGTGTCAGGTTGACTTTTCCCCGGCACGGAGTGTCGCTGATCGACTTTTCCCCGGTGCGGAGTGTCGGGTTGACTTTTCCCCGGCACGGAGTGTCGCTGATCGACTTTTTCCCGGCGCGGAGTGTCGGGTTGACTTTTCCCCGGCACGGAGTGTCGCTGATCGACTTTTCCCCGGCGTGGAGTGTCGCTGGTTGACTTTTCCCCGGCACGGAGTGTCGCTGATCGACTTTTCCCCGGTGCGGAGTGTCGCTGGTTGACTTTTCCCCGGCACGGAGTGTCGCTGATCGACTTTTCCCCGGTGCGGAGTGTCGCTGGTTGACTTTTCCCCGGCACGGAGTGTTGCTGATCGACTTTTCCCCGGCACGGAGTGTCGGGTTGACTTTTCCCCGGCACGGAGTGTCGCTGATCGACTTTTCCCCGGCACGGAGTGTCGCTTGTTGACGCATAGGTCGATGTTGGAATTGGTTGGTTTGATTTGTTTGATTTGAGTCGACATCGGCATCGCTATACTGGAATATGGTACCAGGAGCGAATCATCATCCGTCTTTGAGAGGATTTGGGAATTGGGGTTTTTGTTTGGCATCTGCATTGCTGCACTGAATAATCTCAGGAGCAACTCATCATTTGCCCCGGGAGGATTTGGGAATTGGTTTTTTTTTTGTTTGGCATCTGCATTGATGCACTGGAATAATGCCAGGAGCAACTCATCATTTGCCCCGGGAGGATTTGGGAATTGGCTTTTTTTTTTGTTTGGCATCTGCATTGCTACACTGGAATAATGCCAGGAGCAACTCATCATTTCTACCCTCTTTACAGTTTGTTAGTTTAACAATAATGGCAGATCGGGGTTATAGTATATGATAGCGCCAGTTAAAAGTTTTTGTTCCGCATTTGGCGTCTATTAGATGGCCGGGACGCTACCGTAGACTTACATTAAATTCCAAGGAAACCCTACTGCAAATCTTTTCTTTTGTTGCAAAGAAACAACTCGGGGCAAGAAAACCCCAAGAAGTTCTCTGGGAAGAACTAAGTTCTTCAGAGAAATTAAATTCCTTTCGAACAAGGGATTTAAATTCCCAGAAATATTTTTTCAAAGCCAAAGCTCTTTAAGATGGAATTAAATTCCAGAGAAAAAACAAGCATCGCCATCGATCCCTGAAAATCAGAGAAACCCTAAAAGGTCTATTGTTTAAAGATTGAATGGTTTTCTTTTTAAAGAACTTTAAAAAAATGGGTTCTTGTTAAAGGGAAAAACCCTTGGTATGGATTTAAAATCCAACGAAGATTTCTGCAAAAGTTCTTCAGCCGTTCAAAATCATTACCTGAGAAAAGGGAATCTTTTAACTGGGTTAAACTCTGAAAAATTTCAAAACAGAGAACTAAGCTCTGAGAAAAGAGAATTAAATTCTCAAAGGGAAAAAGTAAGCAAGGAAGAAGATGAGCAAAGTGGAGGCGCTTCTGAAGGGACGCTGGCATTTATAGGATGTGATGGGTAACACTTCATCTCCCCTATTCCCTAGGCAGATCCAACGGTCACAAAGGTGACAGCGTTGCACTTACGTGCAAACACGTGAGAACAACGCTATGGGGGCATTTGTTCCCTGATAAAATAGCAGGAAATTCCCCAATGGGGTATCACGTGCTCACACGTGACCAAGGGTCACGTGCTCACACGTGATGGTTTTCTGGGACTCTGTTATAACATAATTAAATTCTAATCAAGCAGGCGATTAGTGGAGTCACGTGCCACCACGTGATGGGCCTTTGAAACCCACCAAAAAAGATTAAAAGATATAATAAAACAGCCAGGAGATACCTCAATGGGGTATCACGTGCTCACACGTCACCAAGGGTCACGTGTTGACACGTGATAGGTTCATGTGATCTCTGCTTTATAGAATTAAACTCCAGTCAAATAAAAATGTAATAAAATATCAGGAAATTCCCCAATGGGGCATCACGTGCTCACACGTGACCAAGGGTCACATGCTGACAGGTGATGATTCCTTAGTTCTGCTAAAAGGTAGAATTAAATTCTGAATAAAATGTTTAATCAAGAGGGTCACGTGCCAACACGTGACGGGTCCCCCAGCTCTTTAATTGATAGAATTGAATTCTATTTGAATGGTCAAACGTTGGGATCACGTGCCAACACGTGACGGGCTTTAAAAGCCTTAATAAGTTAATAGAATTAAATTCTAATTAAGAGAAATCAAAGATCTTAACTGGGAAAGTATTTCTTTAAATCTTTCCAAACAAACAAAAAGGATTATGCTCTGTAAAGTGGAGCACCGTTGGATTAAAAATCCAATGGTGATTAAAAATCACCAGTTTATGGAAAGATTGTATACAAGGAAAGATCTCCCTAAATTTCACCAAAAATAACAAACAGAATATCTTCTGGATTAAAAATCTAATGGTGAATAAAATTCACTGAGTGATCTAAAAGATCATGTTAGTTACAAAAACAAACAAAATCTTTCAATAAAAGATTTACTAAACAAATTGATTCTTTTCTTTCTCCTATAAATAGGAGCCAAGAGGAGAAGAGGGATAGAGAATTTTGGAGATCTTGAAATTTTTCTGAAGGAAAATAACAGAGAGAAAAGAAAGGAGAATTCAATTCTCAAGAAAAGAAACCCTGGGTGAGAAAGGGGAAAGGGATCAAAGCTTCATAAAACAGAAAAAGAGAATTTAATTCTCAATCTAAGAGTTTAACTTTTCTGCAAAAGAACTTAGTTCTTCCTCTAGTTGAAGATTTGCAGAAGCAAATCTCCCCACAAGTTGAGAATTTAATTCTCATCGGGGAGACTCTGCCATGTAGATCCAAAACTTAGAGGGGGAATTGAGTTTAGAGAATTTAATTCTCCTAAAGATAAAACTAGGGTTTAACCTTATATGAGAATTTAATTCTCCCAAATTCACAGGAATTTAATTCCTCCAAGATAAAACTAGGGTTTAACCCTATATGAGAATTTAATTCTCCCAAATTCATAGGAATTTAATTCCTCCAAGATAAAATTAGGGTTCAACCCTGCTTGAGAATTCAATTCTTCAAAACTCATAGGAATTTAATTCCTTTAAAAAAAACCAAAACTAGGGTTTAACCCTACATAAGAATTTAATTCTTCCACATGCATAGGAATTTAATTCCTTTAAAAAAAACCAAAACTAGGGTTTAACCCTACAGAGAATTTAATTCTTAAAATAAAAAGACTTGAAAGATCTCCATGCATGTAAAGAGCATTGATCACGTGATGACACGTGACCCCAATCCGCAGTGATCAGAAAAGAAAGAATAAACTAGGTCACGTGCCCCCACGTGACCCCTGAACAAATCCCCCAAAATGAGAAGGAAACAGCTTGGAGGCAATGCCTCACGTGCTCCCACGTGACTTCCAAAACAAAGAAAATAAAGGCCAAGGCAGATTTCAATTTGGGCGCCCTCACGTGTCCTCACGTGACCCCTAATAAACACCTTAACAAATCAGTGCATGATTACCCATCACGTGCCCACACGTGATGGCTATGAAAACTAAAAGTGTTTAACACTTATTTGCAGTTCTGAGAACAAAGTAAAGGAGATCTGGCCCCACCTCTGGGTGCCCTCACGTGTCCCCACGTGACCCTTTCTTCCTAGTGTTTAACACTATTTTGAGTATTTCGTCTCCAGTGTTTAACACTGTTGTCCTCTGGTGTTTAAACGCTATTTTGGCTAAGTTTTCCAGAAGCAAAAATCTCCCCTTCAACTGAATCTCAAAGATGAGTAAAACTCAGAGCTACAATGTTTAATGCTCAGTCAAAGACAAAAATGTTATCAGAGCTCTCAAACTCTTGTTTAACATTGCTAAGTGATGAGGGGTTGAACCCAGACAAATGTCTAATGGTCCAATAAAGGGCCAACACTTCAAATCCAATTGGACTTAGCCCAAGCTGGCCATAAGTCCTCAATTCAGATTTAACTGAGTCAATGTGCTCATAATCTAATAAATTGATCTTAGTTCCAAATTGGATTACAGATCACCCAATCCACTTCGGTTCGAGGGTACATCCCTTCACTCCTTTGATATTTATCGTTGTAATACTTCAACGTTTTCAGAGAGGTGACGGGTCCCGACAACCACACATTTCACGGACTATGATGTCCTTAACCTTGACTGTGAGGTCTTTAAACTCACGGACTATGATGTCCTTAACCTCGACCGTGATGTATTTAAACTAACAATGGACCGTAATGTGCTTAAACTAATCGACCGCAATGTCTCTAAACTAAACAATAGAGTCCAATTGCTCTTTTGTTGGATCTAAACGATCCCGTTAAGTTGATCTTAGTCTAAAATGAGACTAATGTATCCTTAATAAACGTTTAAGTTGATCTTAGTCTCAAATGAGGCTAACGTATCCTTAAACCCAACCCCCAAACCCAAATCTAAGAAGATACGGATTTGGACTAATTCACGCCCTACGGGCGACAATATAAATTAGTCTCCGTATACAATCCACGGGCAAGCACAAACAAAAAAAACACCCACGACACGAAGTGACCATCTGGAGAAGGAGAAAGTTGTTACCGCGATGCGATAGCGCAATTAACTGCAGGGGCTTGCGCCTGCAGGGAAGAGCGTCCCCACAATCAAAAACCCCTCAAACGAGAGGGAATCTGACAAAGTCTGCTATATCGGCCGCATCCGTTTAAACCTTCGATATATGGTGCCATAAATCAACTTGACATCTTCAGAGAGGTGGACGGATAGCACCAATTGGCATCTGCCCTCGAAATTCAGGCCATACGTCCCAACGTCCCGGTCGCGCCTTTCGGCGGAGAACAATTGGTTTGGCGTTGTGTCCGTGTGTTATCGGAAAGTTTACTAATCTCACTCGTTTTGGTTTGTGTGATTCTAGGATCACTTGTGGGGACTTCGGACGCAGCTAGGAAGGAGAAAGAGATGATCGGATTCACTTAGCTCGAGATCGTCCGGTGAGTAGATTTAACATCTACAGGGGAATCGGCTGTATGGCGTTAAGTGCTGAAGGCTAGATTCAAGTGATATAACCTTGTGCGATATGCTTATATATATTGTGATTGTGCATGAGTATCATACTGTACATCCTATTACCTGTTGTATATTGACATATCATTAATAAGGTACTGCACCATTACTAACGGTTCATGTTGCACGAGCACTGATTTATATGCCACACACACCGTTGGTAATTACCATGTCACGCACACTATAGAATTTGCCATGAATAATTACATTGTACTACATTCATACCTGACAGTTAGACATTGTTCATTGTACTAGTACGCACCATGTTAGTAGCATACATACATTGCTATAGTGTCATATCTCATATGATGTTTTCATGAGATTTCTGTTTCGTGGATTTGGGAAACCGCAATGTACATTTTGAAAACTTGAAATATTTTTTAAAAAATACGGTTTTCCCTTAATATGATATTTCATGTCCACCATGAGTTTTCTCGGTCTGAGCTATGTGATACCCGATTCGAGGAGTGAGGAGGAACCGTCTGCGGGTACATGGTGGGCCCGGTAAAGTACCCGGGGCAAGAAGATCGTGGAGTAGACGATGAGCCTGGCACGGGGAGCACTGCCTGCCGGTGACTGTATGGAAACTCGGCGGATATCCGGAGGATACCGTTCGGAGTTATATGATGAGATGGATATGAGGCCGATCAGAGTGACGGCGCCTGAGATATTGGGATTTTAGATGTCGTTGATGGACACCCGGATTTCTATGATGATAATTTATTGAGGATGACTCTGTTTATTCCCACACTCAGGAATTATTATGATTTATTGAGGATGACACTGTTTTATCCCACACTCAAGGATTATTATGATTTATTGAGGATGACTCTGTTTATTCCCACACTCAGGACTTATTATGACATGCGCTGGTTATAAATTTGTTGTACCATGATGTTGTGCCTTGATTACGATTATGATGCATTTCATACTGTTATGCATATGTCATCATAACCGCATGCTTAGAAATTGTTGCTTTTCATCATGCTTGCGATTATTTTGTATTATGTTATTTACTACTCACGAGTTGGCAACCCACCCCGTTGTGCCACAGTGTTTTGCAAGGTTGACCCTCAGTGTAGTCGCGGCAGGACTCTCTATTTCACCCATTCCTATGGATATCGCTATATTTTGGGGCTTGTGATGTTTCTGTAGGTGGGTTTTGTGCGAGTATCCACATGTTTCTACTTATATATCTCATTTTGTCTCTAGTACTCTCCATCTACCACCTGTATGTATTTAACTTAGAGACGAGACCGAGAGGTTCAATATTTGTATATTATGTGACTCTGGTTGTTGTGCTCGTGTGAGCCGACTTTTGTTTTATGTTGCGATACTGTTTTCACTCCTTATTTGCCTATTTTTTCGCCTACGGCGTCGTATATACCTGCTGTGGTTGTGTTCCGCCTTTAGGCATGAGTTGCTCCCAATTGGGGATGCCTTTTTATATATTATGTTTGTATCCGTTTTGGACCAATTTTTACAAAGAAGATGCTGACGAATTTTTAAGCAATAACTTGAGATTTAAAAAAGAGATGTGATGTTTGAAACTAATGTTTTTACCACTCTATCTTTTCATGGTTTAGATTTCTGGGTTTTCGGTTTATTTGAATTACGTTACGCCTTTAGATATTGCGCGATTTAAGTGCCGGTCATGTTCCTAAATTGGATCATGACACCACCGTAAGACCCTCCAACGATCAAGTAAGTACCGAGGAATATTAGGACAGAGTAGCGGCGTATTGGAATGAGTTCGGATACCTGAATCGTATGGAAGAGAGGTTTATATAGCGGTCGCATGGAGCAAGCCGATACGAGATTCTGGTTATTCGTTACCCCCCTGCGTCATGTTCGCGTTGATGGCGAGATACGCCCATTAATAGCGAGATACACTCATTAATGGCGAGATATGCTAGCGTGAGATACGGGATGTGGAGCAGTGGAGATCTCGTCGTGGCGAGATACACGGAGCCGTTATGGGGGTGCTCGGGCTCCGAACTCCCGGCCAAACAGGAACGCTAAGGAATCTCAGATATAGGATAAGTCGGAGACGAGCTATTGGCTGACGGTCAGCCGAAGGGGGAGCGTACTCCGGGAAGGTGTTCTAAAAGGTCGGGTGCAATCTCGAAGGCGAGGCGCCAAGGAATGACTCTAACACGTCATACTTATTTCAGCTCCGTAGCCCCCATAAATTTAGCGGGTTTACGTGGATTACACGTCATCTGCTACATGTCGTGATTCGGAAAATTTCCACTTATAAGCATCATCAATAAATCTTTCTACTGCTCAAAGACTCCACTTGTGAATTGAAAAGATGCTTAACGCACCCTGTTGATAGCTGGAAAAATCAAATGGATCAGACTTAAAAACGATATTTGAAAAAGGAATAACAATGAATACCTTTTTTAAATTGTTGCTTTTAGTGCTATGTATATACCTTTTATACGAATATGCTCATATATTACCAAAATTTGTTTTCATTGTTAGTGGAAGAATTGAGTAAACACAATTCATTAGTTAAGATTATGCAGTTCATGAGGATGATGATCGGTAAAGTAGTTTGATAATGAAAAAATAGTTATAAAGTGTGATTTAATTTGCCTAATTATTTATCAAAGCAGAACTGATTAGATTAAACAGATCATGAAATTAGATTTTCTTCTTAAAAAATACTACCCACTTAAATCTCACTTAAATCTCTGTGCTTATTTATCTTAGAGATAAACAACATGTGCCCTTCCGGTTTGACACAAATATCTTGATGCTGGGAGTCCCATCATTTTCACTCTCAGATAGATATGCATAGGTTTTCAAATGTGTGAGTAAAGTATTCATTTGTTCTTATCCCAAACTTATACTAACCTAGTCAATTCTATATAGTTACTGATTGGCTATATAGAATGGACAAAATCACAACCATAGACTTGCGTTAATTTTTGCCCCGCTAATGTAACTAAACACTAACTTGGTAACTATGCAGAATGTATGATATTAGTAGGTAAAGTATTTTTGAAGCTGGAAGCGGAAAACTATCTTACCGATCAATCTAGTTGATTCTACATGGATTACTGCACATGCTTGGCTACAAAATCGTAAGTTCCAAAATGATGTTTTTGTTTGTATACCAATCACCAACTCTATAGCATATATGTGATATCAAGGAAGTTTGTGAAATTTCCGTCCAAAAACATTGCAAAATACATTAAAATCAACCAAATTTACGCCAATCAAAAAAAATGCCAAGTG